>JAEAOA010002112.1:185000-661648 GCA_016746295.1 Potamilus streckersoni | reverse complement strand
GATAGTTTACTGGGTTTCTGCTGTTGTTGCTGAAACCGGATTATTATTATTATCAACATTAACTATGACTGCTCCTGCGGTTTTAAAGATTGTCGTTTATACAACAACAACATGTGCAGGTATTCTCAGTATTATTGCTGATAAAATATCTACATGCACGAGCGATAAATTATGTGAGTACCTGATGATATTACACACAGCAACATTCGCCTATACTAAATTATGCTCGCATCTTTCCTTGTACCTAAGTGATGGTAAAATATCTGATGAGGAGTTCGTTACCATAATGAAAACCTACGATGAAGCATTTGTAACAGAAAATAATGCGTTATCTAGTGACAATAGTGGAAAGATTGAGAATAATATAATAAAGATAACAATCATGGCTGAATCTTTGACATGGTCAAGGGAATTATTGCAACAGATCGCCACTAATACAACTCTTTCAAAAACTATTATGATATCAGTAAGTTCGACCAGTCCTGAATTTAGCGTTAACTTTCCAACTGTAATTCCAGCAAAAGAAATTGCATTGGCTCAACTGCGCGTTCATAATAGCTGGCCAAATATCAGATCAAAACCATTCGGTGGATTACCAGCAAATAATTCACTGGTATTTGCAAATAAGAATAAACCGGATGGAACACCTGATTGGCAAGTGGTTGGAATTTCAACAGACAGTTATCAAATAGAGGAGATTAATGACGAGTTCCAACGCAGAATAAAATCTATAACCGGGAAAGAATCAAAAATAATTATCACTGTTTATGAACCAATACTATCAGCGGTAATGGAAATAAATTCCCCTGATTACCTCGTAGATATCTATCAGAGTTCGATAAGATCAGTGTTAGGATGGCCTGATGTTGCACATACTTATCAAGGACCACCAGAACCAACTAAAAATGAGTTTAAAACGAGTGAAGAAAAATTCATTAAAGATCCAGAATATCGAAAGAAATATCCATGGTACTATATAAAATTTGAATTTGATCCAAACAATAATAATCATTACTTCACCGATTTTGACGGTAAAAGGATCCCACAGATAACTAGATCAGCATTTAATTTTATAGAACATCCCAAGACTCAACGTTCCAGAGACATTGTTGATGAAAAATTTTCTTAAAAAAACTATTAGATACTCTTAAGCCTGAATATGATAAATCTTTTAATGATTTAAGAAATTAACTTACTTCATTATCACAGCATTATGATCATAATGTATAGCAGTAAATAATCGAGTTAATAAAACACTTAAATGGTATCTTATTTGATTTGTACATCGCCAATCGAAGTATTATAAATGCTGTGACAACACTCAATAATCCTTACACAACTCCAGAACTTAAGCAATTATTTCTTGATCATTATAAAATAAAAGAAAAAGACTTACAAACATTTATTATACCAGTTCTAAATAACGCTAAAATAAAGAAATCATTAAATGATCTTATTGAAGAATATTATCCGGGAGTAATTCAATCGTAGAGAAAATTAGCCCCACTATCGTCTATACTAAAACATAACAACAACCCGTTTGGTGCTGGCAGACATATATCGCCAGGCATTGTAAACATAACAACAACAATCGCCGTCAATCTCGTTTGCGACGTTGTGGATGGAAGTTTTGAAATAGATCTTTCAAAGTCTAGTCAGGCACAGAAAGGATACATATTATACACATTCTCACCGCGCGAACCTCCGGGTTTTCTTACTGTATCAGAACCTCTAAACCCCGTATACTTGTGTGTTCAGAATCCGTTATTATCAAGAATACACTTCAAACTTACAGACCAAATTAAACACATCTTGGACACAAGAAATGAAATTATAAATATAAATCTGTATGTGAGATCCTAATACGTTTTATGTCACAACGCGAAACAAAAAAAAATATTTGGTACTTGTCGATAGTACCTGATACATAATGGTTGGTCCGTATACAACACAGTTACAAAATATATTTTTTTTTACTTAGGTATAAATATGCATTAGTTTTCTCATGGATTTTGTTTTGCAATTATAACAGTTAATGACCCCTCATTATCATTTTGATTATCACTTTCACTTTCCACATTTTCACAAAGTTTCCTTAACTGTCTTATACGATAATTTACAATCTTTCTCATTTCGTATTCATGAGATAATTAAAACTTGAATTTGTTAATAGAGTTTGAAAGAGGTACAAACAATTTTACCTGATTATCAGTGACTGTTGCTAGTGACTTTAACATTCCACTTTGCATTTCCTTTAAAAATTTGTAATCTGATGAAAGCGTAAATCTGTTTTGGTTTTTCAATTGTTGTAATGAGTCAAAATTACATAGAATCTTTTCAGCATTAAGACTGTCAACATTAATATCGTTATGTTGTAATTTTTTAATAGCAGAAACAATAGCATTTATATATAATACAAAAATTAGCAAAATATGTAGCGCGAACTGACACTCGATCTACCGATCCAAGTTGATCAAATTAACCTAATGAGGTTCTTGCACAGTTGTATCCCCACAGAGACCCCTAAATATCCGAAACCGAAACTTTAGAGGCTCAGAGGATTTTGTTTGTGCATGTGTATTAGCGACCAATTATATATGCCTTGCAAGAGTTCCTAAATATCCGAAACCGAAACTTTAGAAACTCAAAGGCTTTTGGTCTTTGTGACCGAACCAAATTAGATTTTCGTTTTACGATTGTGTCTTTAGGAACGATGCCTTGTATGGGTCACAAGGTCACGATCTCGTATCAGTTACGGCTACAGATTTTTTACGGCACAAACACATAACATATAATGATGATGATGATGATGATGATGATGATGATGATGATATAAACAAATGCCATCTTCACATTTGCATATCCACCCCCAATATCAAATCAGAGGTGATCGACGAAAAGTCAATCACCACGAATTGACGTAGTGGATAGGTATGCGCTAATGAAGATGGGGGCTCCGCCCCAATAAATTATATTTTTTGGCATAATATCGCCTTTCCCATAGACAATTTTTGTGTGCCTTTCATAGGATTTGAACGCCAATCGCAATTACCACAGCCTTTCCATGTTACCAATCGAGCTACGGACACACTTATATGTTTAAGGAAAATTATTTAATATATACTTACCTAGACCAAAAGTAACAACAACCACAGTTTCTGGTATTTTTTTTACAGTTTCCAAAAAATATATATAATTCTGCTTAACACAAAATAATACATATCATAGTTTCTTTAGATGGTGCTGAGATACATGGACCCCATCAAGAATGGGTGAAAAATATATACCTAAAATTATCATATGGGACGAGATATGCACGGTGCCTCTGGAGGTATTACAAATATTTCTTGATTGGCTGTTACTAAAGAATACTGCTGTGATTATGTGTGGTGATCATGGTCAACCACCACCCTTTGTTGGGCACTCTCCACGTGAGTGGCTAAAGAACAATGTAGATTATTATGAAGAAATATCTGATGATCATAGAGCTGTTGATGAGTCGCTGAAAGAATTCAAAAGAATATTACGACTTTAACCAGATAAAATACATTGTAAAGTAATGCGTGAGATAATTCCAGAAACGTCCATGAATGATTTATGGACCCTATAGATACCTGCTGATTTGATAGTTGCCAGTAGAAAAATAGTTCGCGACGAACTACAAAAGAAATTATATGAGCTACACAAGGAAAAAATCCCAAAATTACCTGTACCTTTGTGTTATCTCCCTGCAGATACTATACAACAAAATGTTGATGTTAAGATTCCTAGTGCAGATACTGAAAGTGTCCGAATACAAAATCTTGTGTTAAATGATATTGTCCTTGTCGCTTTTGATGTTGTCGAGAGCGCGTTAATCATGGATAAATCTCCATGGACGTTAGGGTACGCTATAACGATTCATTCGTCGCAGGGATTAACTATCACTGCTACTAAAGTTTGGATAGTCGATGATCGTATTGAGTGGTCAAATTTAGTTTATCTCGCAGTATCTTGAGTTAGAAGAATATCACAACTAAAACGGGTTATCATGGATTGCATAATAACCGAAGAAATCACTAACAATGTCGATATCAATAAAAAAAAAGTATGCAGCTATATGCAGTGTGACAAAAAAATAATCGCGAGTTTGATATAGATGTGGATATTATGATGATGTTAAAACAACAACAAAATAATCATTGCGTAAATTGCAACGCAATAATGTTGTGGCAGTATTCGAGCAATAACCCAAGACAATTTACCGTTGATAGAATTAATAGTAGTCTTGGCTACACGATTGAAAATGTGATTCTGACCTGTTTGGAGTGTAATCGACGTCGAGGATGTGCAATTTTTTAAAAGTGTACTCGGTGGTAATTGCGTATCCTCAGGAATTATTTGAAATTTTTCACGTCCAAATCCACGTTGAGGAGCAGTTGAATCTAATCTGTAGATTGCAGGTCTACCTGTGGACCTTACCACGCTGGATATTTTGTGTGTGGTCACACTCCAAATAGGATCAGTTGCCTTTCTTCTACCTCCTTCGAGTTCTACAGGTTCGTATAAATATCTAACCGTAACATTGGCTAGTACTGGTTGAGAAATAGATTGACGTTTTATCGGTATATATTTTTTGTGATCGCATCAGATGGTTTCATAGAAATTGCACAAGTAACTTCCTTATTCAACGCAGCTATCACATTCGGTAACCTTACAACCCATTCACGAGATCTATTCTTTTTCTTAAAGTCATCAAATATTTCCATTGCATATTGTTAACCTAATAACCGCTCTGCAAGTGTTCGATTAAATCGTTCAAAAATTGCCTGATCACGATGAATCTCCGTGTGTCCTCGTCCGATTTTAACGTTGTGCTTGTTCATCAGCGAAGATACTGCACCAAGAAATTCTTTGCCAGGATCAACCTGTAGTAGTTTCGGCCATTGTAATGGTCCTCGCTGATAAATTCGTTCGATCGCAAACGCAACTTCAGACGATGTCTTTGTTGATAATGGTTCATCTTCTTTATATCTACTTGCAACGTCAACAATAGTCAATGCGTATTTGTACGTGCGTGACTTTCGTGGACGTGTTTTGATAGTATCGTGTGGTAAAAACAAAATATCTGCTTGATGAACTTCGTTAGGAACACTCACATCAAAATGTGCGTATTGAATTTCTTTTGAGGTGGTAAATAAATTTGCCATATTGCCTGTCGTGCTGACCACGCTGCAGCAACAGAACGTGAAACTTTTGCTGCCTCAACAAGTTTAGTGATCGCTGCTTTACCTTTCCAATACCATCTAGGACTATAATAAATGGATTCCATTATAATAATTATACAATTAATTACCAGCCCCTAACACTATTTTACTTTTTATAGCAGATTTTATTAGGAAACTAGCGAGTTTTTCTCTAACAGTTTTTTTGGTATAGAATTTAATGCATGAATCAATTTCACATCTTCGAGATGCCGTTGTTGTAATTCGGGATTTTTATAAGCAACGTCATGAATGTGACATGCTTGATCGATCTTATTTACTGGATACTCTCCTGTTCTTGGTCGATCTTAGTTATCGAGTCTGATATCTAGACGAGTTCCAGGACCACATTAATTATATCCAGGAAGGTGTTTCTCACCAACATACTTAGCTCATGGTAATCCAGGTAATTTTCCTAAAGCAGCAGCAATATCTCCACCTATCTTTGTAGTCCCTGAGATAAATTTATATTTTTGTGTACCACATTTTACACATTTACCTGTTAATGCAGGTCGTTTGTTTTTTGTTATTATTGTAGTCAACCCAGTGGAGGGTTAAATGATTTACATCGAACACAATATAGACTCATGTTATTAATAATATGGATACAATAATTGACTTTTCGGCGACACAAAAAAGGAACCAGTGAAGCACCATCCAGCATTAACAAATTCGATAATAATGATTATAATAGGTCCATCTGGATCAGGTAAAACACAATTATTGTTAAATTCATTAACGAGGTGCTTGAGATCGAACAAACTATATTTAATAGCACCGTCTGTAGATGATCAGCATAGTTACGAAGTACTTAAAGATTTTAACTAGAAAGCAAAATCAGTTAATAAAGACGGTGATGATATTATTGACTTTATCACATATATAGATGAAGCCCCATCTGTAGATGACTTAGATGGATTCATTAATAATCTTGTAATATATGATGATGTGATGCTGGACAAACAATCTAATCCAGATAGAATATTTTCTTGAGGTAGACATAAATACAGACGTGATTTATGTTACACAAGGATATACACAAATACCTAAGGTGATCAGAGATAACTGTAATATTTTGGTTGTGTTTAATGGAGTAGATAATTATACCCTGCAGAATATTTATTATACCTGGTGTTCAGGGGAAATGGATATGAATAAATTAAAAAATTTCTTTTCTAACGCACAATCTGTTCCGGTTGGATTTATAACGATAAATCTACATGATCCAAGATCAAGATATCGTGTAGGTCTAGATAAAATCTTTGGTTAATTTATTCTGTCAGAGTCAGGAGTAGCAGAGAGGGTTAAGGACAACAATTGAGTCGCTTTACTCGTAAACAAAATCGCCTGACAAAATCATAAAAATACGTCAAGAAAAAAAAATAACTAAAGATTTTATTATACGATTAAATATATAATCGTGTGGAAAGAGACTTTGGTTTAGCTTTGTTGACGTTTTTTTTTTCTTTAAAAAAAAACGTTTCTGGCAAAGTTGTGTGTGTGTGTATATATATATATATATATATATATATATATATATATATATATATATATATATATATATATATATATATATATATATATTCTTACGTATCGGCTCGTTCAAAGTAACATAAAAGAAAGAGTGAAGACAAATAGCTTTGTAAATTTTAACAAAGAATAATTTATTTTCCTAGAAAACTTGAAATAATGTAAATAATTTAAACAAGACTTACGGTTTACAGAAATGATCCAATTTTTTGTTCAAAATAGAAATAGAAGTTGTATAAGTTCTAAACACAGCCTGACGTGTCTGAAGATCCGGTCCAAAATGGCGGATGACTATGTCAGACGAAGGCTAACAGAAAATTCCAGAATTTGCACAACAAAGCACAGTTTGTGTTGTCATGAGTCACATCTACGGCTCAAGTAAACATTGTTTTTTCAAAAACATGTTAGACGATATTAATATAATTATATTAATAATTACATTTAATGAAATAATATGTAATAAAAAGATTTATACAAAACTGATTCCTTAACTCATAATTAAACTACAGGGTCGTAACTCTCTCTCTCTCTCTCTCTCTCTCTCTCTCTCTCTCTCTCTCTCTCTCTCTCTATATATATATATATATATATATATATATATATATATATATATATATATATATATATATATATATATATATAATGCAACAAACACACTATCCATCACATCAGCTCTAAAAGTCTAACAACCCATACAATATCCAAATCCCCTAGGAAAGAAAAACAGCAATTGAAATATACGAAATGATATAAGTTTTTAAACTGCGGCTGTTCAGGTCGCTTCCTTTCTGGAACGTGCCTTTTAAATATAGCCATATACAAGTCACACATGAATTTCCATACATCCTTTGATTTACTTTCTCTTTGGATCTTCTGTGCAGACACATGTGACTTCGTTTTTGCCACCATCTAAGATACATACGCACAACAAATGATCGGACGCATTTCATTGTGGAGTTGTGAACTTTGTTGCGCCATCTAGCAAGTTTTGCATGGGCTTGTTCATATGCTAACTTCCGTCACAAAACTTTCACCACAAGTCTCAAAATAATAATTCATATTTTGCTCTACAATATTTTCTTTTTCCATTTCGCTAGTTAACATTATTAAGACTTGTCTCATCGTCATTTCATCTTCCTTATATTAAATGCAATAATGCGAAATCATTTTAGCAATGAAATAAAAATAACTGAACAACACTTTTATACAGAAATATCGTTGTTGGAGCCTATGTGATATTCAACGCTGGCTTAGAAGCCTTAGATATTGTAGGAGATCGAGTCCTGTACTTTGTGACGCTGATTTATATCTATTACCATGATAGACCTCACCACCAAGAAATCGAAGGGGACCATCATGGACGGATGAGCACCCCAAGAAAAAATCCAGTTTTGTTAGTAGCCGTCCAAATGTTTACAGAAACCAACATCGACACTGACGGGGAGAAATTTATACCAAATTGAAACTCAGACTATTGACAATGAATTATCGGGTGAGTCAAGTGGTGAACTTTGGCACATTGAAAGAAGCGCGACAGTCAAGAGAGGATCAATACCTTCCTTACATGACCAAACTGTTCGTTGCCAAAACCACAAAATTGTTAGTCTCCCTTTGGAAAAAATGTATCAGATAAAGTGCTAGAATCTAGTGCGACTTCCAGACCATAACACTTTATCGTAATGAAACACTGAGATCCATTATTACAAGAGAGACAACGACCATTGCCTACACTTAATTACGATTACAAACTTAAAAGACGAATGATTCCACATAGCTACAAGCGAGCAATGGACTCATTATGAACTTTGTGTACGATTTGGAGTCCAGTAGATATTCACCGTTAAGGAAGCACTCGAAAGAGAAACTGTTTTATGGAGTAACCTCAACTCAACTGCAAGAATAAAAAATTCCTGTCTTCTTGCCTGACCATTGCGATTGTGCCAGTCATTTGAAAATGTTTAAAACTAAGGTTATGAAATGATTACTTACTCCTAATGTTTTAGATAGAGCAATATTTGTCTACTGATGTCAGACTTGGATACAAATTACATTGTTGCACTTGTGGTTTTATGATCCGTATGGATCTATGTATCCGTAAAGATTCATCTATCCTGGAAGATAGTACAGGCTGTGCATACTGTCCTTACTATTCTGTGGTCTTTCCGTTGATAACACTACGGTACATTTTTTTAGGTACCTTAGAGAAGGTAGTACTGTTCTCCAGGAAGATAAAAAGAAAGACTTTCAAAATCAGGTACCCATCTTCATGGATGCTCTAGAAGAAAACATTCCTGGTTTGCCTATTGAGGTGAGAGAACGAGCAGCAGAGAATGTGGACAAACCATTTTTCCGGAGACCTATTTATGCGCGCGTAATTTCATTTATTATGGTGTGTCTGTTTGCTCGTCACCACTCGCTATTGGTCGTCATCCTCTCTGATGCTGTAATTAAATCATGACTATATCAATAATGATCTGAGAATCTCATACAGCTAGATTAACTAAAAGCGAATTAAAAATATATATTCCGCTTCATAATAATGTTAAATAACAACTTCAAGATCGTCAGGAAACTTAAGTTGAGTTCTTTGAAGGTACAGAACAGGTATTTAAGCCAATTATCGAACCAACAAAGGAAATTGTTAAAGCAAGTAAAGCAACACAGAAGCTCATGAAACATTGCCTGTCAATATTGATGGCTGTATTCAAGAAACTCAACCACCAACCCTGCAATCTCCTCAACCACCATGTGAAGAACGGCCACAACCTCGGCCAAGAGTCAGAACTAGCATCGCAGATTATTGCCGCTATCAAAAACCAGACAAAATAGCTGATATTTCAGCGTTTGGATATCATGAAAAAGATAAGTATGTAACACCCAAATATGTTAGAACTATTAGATCTGCCGATTGGATTAGAGATGTATATCGCATAGCTACTGATACTCCGCAAATCAAATATGAGAGAGATATCACTAATCTCAATATTTTTAATCTGAAAATCAGTGAGTATATTGAAATACTGAAACAAGCAAGAAAACAAAAACACGAAGAAATTAAGTCAAAACATGAAGAAGCAAAACAATCAAGAAAACAAAAAGAAAAAACTAAAGTCAAAACTTGAGGAGGTTGAACGAACTGAAACAAAAAGATTTAGAATCTTAAGAAATTAGAAGAAAAAAATTACGTTCATCAAATAAGAAAGAAACATCTGGAAATGGTCATATTATTTCATGTCCCAATAACATCCTTGGTGATATTGAACGATTAGAAATTGTGATTAGCGGAAAGCGAGCCGGAAATAATTCTCCAGAAATCATTAATGAAGCAGCCGATATTTGTCAGAAATTATTAACAGGCGGTATCATGGATGTGAATGTATATCAGTCTCTCATTAATGAAATCGCCGATGATTATTTCAGTAATTAAGGTTACACAATTGGATCAGTGACAATACAATAAATTAATCATACATAATGCTCAATGTAGTCCGACCATGGTCAGGGTGATAAAATCGCGATTACCGATATATAAAGTAATATACGATGATGGACTCTGATGTTGTTCAGGGTCTTTTTAGAAGGATAATCCCAAAAGCAATACTAATTGGAAAGCAACTAGGAATGAAAGCTATTGACTTTGTTTGTGAAAAAGACATTGGTGCTGTTGGTGATATTGCTAGTAAAGCATTCTCATCAATCAACATTAGAATAACACGATTAATACGACGAAAATCTCAACCAGTAAAATTACCCAACGTTGAAGTCATGCTTGCAAATGCTAACAAAAAAATAAATCAGGCTGCAAATCAAAAACTAGCAATGTTAACTGGTGTACCCATGTAGAAAAAGCAAACATATAACCACAGGTTTAATAGCAGGAAGTGGTTTTCATGTTAGATGATAGTATAATAAGTCGGGTTCTCATATTATTTAGCCCACGGAGTACCTGGTAATTTTCCAAGTGAAGCAGCAATATGACCCTCTGTCTTCGTTGATTTGTCGGAGATAAATTTGTATTTGCTTATACAACATTTCACGCACTTGCCTGTAAGTGCACGCTTTATATTTAAATGTTATTATTGTTGTTGTTAATTCAATGGTGAGGGTGGGTGCTTTGCATCGAACATAATATAAAATTAATATTATTTATTATATGGATATAATTGACTTCTCAAGGACACGAAAATAGGAGCCAGTCAATCATCATCCAGCGCTACCGAATTCTATCAGAGCAATTATACTTGACCCATCTGGGTCTGGTAAAACACAATTATTGCTTGATCTGATAATGCGATGGCTCAAGTGAGATAAGTTGTATTTAGTGGCACCATTTGCAGATGATTAACGATGTTGTGAAGTACTTAAAGAATTTAATGAAAATGCAAAGTTGCTGGATAAAGATAATAATAGTACTGATTTTATCACCGATATTGATGAAGCTCCATCTGTAGATCAGCTCGGTTTGATGCATCAATAATCTTGTAGTATACGATGATGGGATGCTGACCAATCTAATCCTGCCAGAACATTTTACAGAGGCAGACACAAAAATACTGATTATACTCAGCGATATACACAAATAACAAATGATTGGAGATAATTGCAATGTTTTACTTATGTTTAATGGAGTATAATTATGTTTTACAAAATATTTTTTATGCTTGGAGTTCAAGGGATACTCACGTGATTAAGTTTAAAAACTTTTCAGCGGCTCAAGCTGCCCCACATGGGTTTATCACAATAAATTTACATGACCCTCGGTCGAGGTAACGTATAGGTATCAATAAAAGATTTGGTTTACATTACGGCAGCAGATAGGGTGAAGACCAATTGTGAGTGACCGACGAGTAAACAGACACGCCATGAAAAATGAAAATACATGCGTCAAAGGTAAAGTAACAAAATGAGCTAACCCAATCAGAGAAATCTCATAGTCAGTTAGAGGTTTTGATTTGGCGTTATTGACCTTATATTTTAACTTTGGTAGGAACCGGTATTTTTCATAAGGTCTCCAGCAAAATGGTCTGTCCACCCTCTCTTTTGCTGCTCAACGCAATTACAGAAAATTTGTCAAGACACAAGTGAAAAGCAAGAAACAATAGCATCCGCTAGCACATACCCGTTTTAATTACTGATATCTGTATAGTATAAAAACGCGGATTTCTTTGAAAATATTCACATGGTTAGACATTGATCAATAATTAACTGACTCCTTAATGATTTTGGATACCAAAACTTGTATCAACAAAGTGGCAGTGATATACAAAATTCGATGGAACGAAATGCAAAAAGAGGTGAAAACCTTAGAGGAATAAATAATAAAAAAAAAAGAAAAAAAAACATATACAAGACGAAACTCCTTTGCGACGTGTGATGTACGGACAGTTTTAACTATTTAGCAAACAATGATTGACCGAGATGTTGCGAATGATGGAACTAGTTTTTCGTTCGTAACATGTCAGTCAATTATAAAGTCGGTCCACTGGCAAAACTAGAGAAGAGTGTCCTAATACAGGGGTCAGCAACCTATTTTACATAGCGTGCCACTTTTTTTCAAGATTAATTAGAAAATGAACTAGCGCGTACCAAGAGTAAGAGAGTAACACTGTTAAAATCGAGATTTTGGTTGCCCTACGCGTGTCACACAAAACCGCTTGACGTGCCACCTTGTGGCACGCGTGCCGTAGGTTGCCGACCCATGTCCTAGTAGATGCTTTTTTTGGGTGGGGTGGAAAGAAAGTTTCGACTAACAAAGTATATGACTTTTCCATAAATTACTGCATCGATATACGTCGTACTTTTGCAGAAATAGTCGAGGTAGTTCTGCATGCCGATATTTTTTTTCTCAACTTGATAGAAAAGGCCATTAATATTCTAATTGAAATAAAATATAATCATTCTTCTTGCGAATTATTTACATCAGGTGGATACGTTGGTTGTTTTTTTTTTAATCCCACCCCTTAAGAATATCAGCAAATATCAGGTTGTTACGTTTTGTTTGTTTGTTTGTTTTTTGTTAAATCCCACCCCTTAAGAAAGTGTTAAAATCATCCGTAATGACGTCAGATGTACAAAACTTCAAAAAAGACAATATTATTCGTAATTAATTTAAATTTTGCATGCCGTAACCTAAAGGTGTAAATTTTGGCTGTTTACCTGTGTCCAGTTTATGGCTGTTTTTATTTCCTGAAACAGAGGACTACTTCCTTGTTGGACTGTCAGTATCTTGTTCATATGGTCCGGTAAATTAGCCCCCAAAACTTGTACTGATACGAATGGATGGGGTTAGGCAAAATAAAAAACGTTAACCCTAATCCCGTACGAAGCAAGTACAACGTAAATAGAATGGTGGACCCCATTCAGCACCATCGTCATTAATTAAGAACTTCAAAGAAAAAAAACTTAAGATGGTGATGTTCCCAACAATTTTTCCAGCATTTTTGTTAGACAAAATAAAGGTTTTCCTAAGAAAATGGCGTGATCAGTGTACACGATAGCAGCCTTTTGTATCCATTGTATCATTTTTCCTTTCCTCTTTCTGTACACGCATTTACTAATTGGTAATGCACGGGAGGAAATTAACAATAATTGCTTGAAAACTTTCATCATATTTACTCCATGTAGACAATAATGCTGTCAGATTTGGACTTGATAATGTCTGCATAAATACACATTTTTTGTTTTGGTTAAAAAAGGCGAAAAATCGTTGCTTTTGTTGTTGTTATTTTTGGGTTTAACGGTATTTCTCAACGCAAGAAAAACTATACATGTCCACCAGTATAACTTGATGGAGGAAGAACTCGGGAAACCCCGGTTAAAACTACCGACAAACGGGAAGCCACTGGTTAGACACCTACCCACATTAGCTACGCCTTTGACTCGAACCCACGCGGACAGAGGTGAGATAGCAGTGATCGGTAAAGGCGAGCACCTGCAAATTGAAGGTAGATTTAGTGAGCTTATAATTATATTTCACGTTAGTTTCTGTTCTCTGAAAAGCTGTAATGCACCTTAGGATTAACGCAGTTTTGATCCGCTAGTATACAGCACTAGATGAAACACGTAACCACGTTAGCTGAGACTGAGACTCAAACCCACGCGAAAGGATAGGAGATGTATAAGTGTTCTGTAAACGCCAGCGCCTTAGACGGCTACGGCTTTCGCAGACGGGATAAAATGTGTGTGCAAGGAGTGTGATTTATTTATTTAACAAAGTTATATTGCTACGATGTCTGCAGTGTGGCAGTTTATAGTGATGTCTAGTACTGGATAATCCTGCCGCAGTCATGTTGTGTCATGTCCTACCTAGTAATATTATCCTGACACCAGTCCTAACACTAACCACTCCATGCTGAGCACCAAGCGAGGCAGCTGTTAGTATTTTTAAAAATAACTCTTCGGTTTGACTTGGCCGGGTTACGAACCCGCGACCTTCCACATCCGAGGCGAACGCTGTAACCACTTAGGTTACCGGAGCGGAGACAAAATAGTTGTAATACACATTAATTTAATCTCCTAGAATTAAACTAGTTTTTCTCTGCTGTAATAAATCAAAAATGAAACACGTGGGTATCATCTCAAGATGTAACTGATTGGAAGTTAACTCTCTCTCTCTCTCTCTCTCTCTCTCTCTCTCTCTCTCTCTCTCTCTCTCTCTCTCTCTCTCTCTCTCTCTCTCTCTCTCTCTCTCTCTCTCTCTCTCTCTCTCTCCAGAAATAGCTACCGCACACTCATTGTCCGCCTTACGTTTTATCCGTCCATTTTCAAACAAATTTAACTTCTCCAAATCGCCGTTATTACCTTCCTTACTAATATATAGTTTAGTAAACTCATTTTATCAACAAAGGGTCTATCAGCTTGCTTGATAACTACTTCTAAATTGATCATAACATCAAACACAATATCGCATGTGGAAGTTGATCACCTGTATGATCAATGATAAATTAAAGAATCATTAGTCATTTAATCAGTTCATAAAGAAAACCGACACTGATATCGGTAAAATACCTATTATCAATTTAATTACAATGACTCACTGCATTAAAATCATAGTGAGTCGCTTGTTATGGTCTAGTCTGAGTTTCCTCTGAGCAATACCACCCCATTTTTGATATTTAGACATTTATGTTGGGGCGTAGGGTCAGAGTCCATTCCCTATCGAAAAGATGGAATTCACAGATACCACTTGGTTTCGGCATCGGGTAGCCGCTTGCTAACCGGTTTAGCAAACTTAAACGACATGTCATCGAGATACACCTGCATGATAAGAATATGAGTTATTTTCTCAGATATTGCGAGTATAGTATTCGTTATATATTTTAATCCGCTGACAGACTAGCCGAAACTATAGCGTTGATGAAATTTGACCTGGAACATCTTATTTGCATTTCGAGTCATAGGACTACGTAAGTCGAACGACCCAAAGGTCAATGACTTCAGGGTTCAAATTGTCACGTGATAGCAACACTTAATCCTTTACAACGTTGCTGTGGGAAAACAAATAGAATATATAAATGAAAGTCACGTAATATTTACAATACTGCTAATTGATCATACTGGCTTTCTTTTGATTGATTTATTTTGATTTGCCGATAATTTGGTCGCGTAGCCCAATAGGTAGTCAAGTGGTAACAAGATGTAAATGTATACACGAAGAAGGGCTAGAATCAAATATTAAGTACGCCCGAAGAGCATGATTATCCAAATAAAGGTAGATATAATGCTTAAAGTACGAAAATAAGGACAAGCCCGACTTTTTCAAAAAGCACTTGTCTTGGGCTAGCGACTTGAAAAATTGTACTTGCCCGATTTAAAAATGACTAGTCCGGGACATCGAACTATGGGATTTGCTCAGCACTATAATAATATTTAATCATTATTATCCGTAAGCCAAGTTGGCTGTTCATTTGCAGCCTATATTACGCATTCGATCTCTAGTGCTAATCTAACTGTGACAGGCAGTCACAAAACAAGCCAGCCGATTTTCAAGCCTAACTCAAAGTAAACATTAACCACATCACAGAGTTAGCTTCTGTGTGAATTTATGAATGCTAGGCAAATAATAATTAGGCTCATGCCTTCTACCTTGAAAAAAACGAAGCTATCCAGTGGCAGCTCTCTACAGTTTCATCTCTTGCCGAGTTACATTTTCAAAGAAAAATAATTTTAAAGGTTTTACTTACTGACTATACTGGCTATTTAAAAACAACTTGGTATATCTTAGGTATTGTTAAATAAACTTTTAATTCCCTTTATTTTTGGTGATTAAGTGATGAGTATATTTTGTTATAGAGCATACTGCTTGGCCTTGCTTCAGATGAGCATTTATCTAAAGACTGCTAACTCCTCTTGGTCATTTTCACTTCCTGAACTTTAGAAGTTTCTCGTCAAAAGCCGATATTTTAAAAATATTTTTTAAAATTTCTTTTTACATTTTGTTTATTTAATAATTCATTCATTGCACTTTCAGACATTGATACTGTCTAATCTGGCAAAATTTGACTTTTTTTAATAACTAGCACATAGGAGCAGTCATTTTTAGATAATCTACAATTTCCATAAGTACAATAGTCAAAGAAATATCAGCAACACTTACATAGAGGCATGCCTACATTCTCTTTATTGATGGAAATGCAAATAACTTCATTTTACACCTTTCACTCTCTCACAAATTCATAAGATTTTTTAGAGCGCCCCTAAAAGGTTAATTAATCATACAGATCTCGCAAAAATAGTAGATTCGTTTCCGAATTAATTTTGCTTTCAATCTAATAGTAAACATAATCATAATATATTTTTTTTTCAGAGAAAATTTCGGGGCGGGCAAAATTTTCTATAAATTACTCACAGAACTACAATCGGAATATAACTCGGCCATTTCCGTCAGATCGTGAAGTGGTGGTAGGCACATTGATTTAATTTGTTTTGGTGAATGGCCTAAGGCCGAGTATACCAGAAAGGTTATAGCAGCAAAGGTTGATGTTATTTCAATTGTAATTTCGTCTCTTTCCTCCACCCATAGTCTTTCATATAAACAAAATAAACATATAACTTGGTATTACATTCATTATTATAATACTTGACGGAAAAGACCGAATATATTCCAATGGGCAGAAATAGCCGTGGAATATAATTTCGATTGAGACCTCCACCTGGGGAGCAATTAGTGCCTCTGACGGATGTGGAATTGTGGGATACAAACCTATCGCCATATTGTTTGTTTAGAAATGGCTGATGTTGCGTGCCTGACACCGACTTTGACAGTAATATTTAACTTATGTATGAACAGTCCTTAATTAATAGACAGAGTAATAATATAATGATTATTTCTCCTAATTAAACAATAATCACAGCTATCCAAAGGCATCACTGCATCAGACCTTTGAAACTAAATTTGGAAATTCTGCGAGAATTTTAATCTAGTTTGCCTATGTCATAACGGAACGCAATCAGAGTGTTTGGAAAATGACAGTATCTGTAAATTTGTCTGACATTATTTAATTTTGCAATACTTACTTTGCGTGACAATCTTGTGTTAGATCTTTACATTTTCATAAATAGATTAATACTGTTTAAAAAAAAGATGCTAATCTGGCAGTAAACTGCTACATCTGAATCTGTTATTTATGGTAGTGGTTGAAATCGATGATGTGATTCGAGCAGATCATTGAATATGACTGGAAGGTATATAAGACGTCCGATTCCTCTAGAAATGTAAGTAGCATTATTTTTTCTTTCTTTCTCTTTTGAATTAGTTTTGTATGGTTTCTTTGTCAGAAAAGATATATTCATGTATCATGTGTTCTTTAATAAAAGTTATACAGGTCATATTTGTATCTGGAACCGACTATTTAAGTAATGTGTGTAATATGTTAGAATCACATTGTACATACCTTTGAATTCCAATTATTCTCTTTATTTGGATCCTCATACATCCAAGTCCAACGTGTAAGATGTCTCCCAGATATTTGTATTTTTGGGCGACACATCTTAAGGCAGCACGTTTTCTGTTTGACTGACAGGTGATTGACAGGCCAAATTTTCAGTAACATCTCACACACTTGGTGGAACATATAAATGCTTTTTTGACAAATTAAAGTCATGTTGCTTCAGTCAGACTTTGCTTACTTTGAAGCTTTTTTATGGAATTAAAATCAAACTCTTTCAAGCAAATGGAAGTGTGGAATGGTAAAATAAGATTTAGTTGACATATATTACTTTAATTAAATGAATAAAAATATACTGTTAGTGAAGAGACCACTCTGGTGGCCTTGGATGTTGGAAGTCACAGGTTTGAACCCAGGCTGAGTAATGCCAAAGACTAAAAATGTTTTTGACTCACTAGATACTCAGCATTAAGAGGTTAATGTTAGGGGTGGTTGGACTGGTGTCAGGATAATGTGTTTGGGTGGGATGTGATGCTGCAGTAAGATGCTCTAGTGCTAGACAACACTATTAACTACAGACATCGTATTGATAAGATTGAAATTTCTTAAAGCTACGTTAAAAATCCAGATCAAACACAGAAACACAAGCTGAGAAGAAAGTTTAGATAGCCTTGTTTCTTTCAAGATTCTTATCATCCTTTTAACCAATTTTAGCATTCCTGGAACATTGTAGTACACTGCTCCAGACTTGTTGGAGCATTCTACATATATGACAGCCATTACATTTATTAGACATTACCCTTGTATACATATATATGGTTAAATTCTTTTTTAATGAAACAGAACACCTATCCAACAAATTATTTTCTGGCACAACAAAACAATTGACAAGCTGAAGTGAGGCAGAATACTTTGGTAAAGGGAATTGACAACTAGGCTCTAATTATTGAACTATGATATGAGGCCACATCAGACTTTTATATAACTGGAGATTGTACCAAATAAATTATTGTTTTAAATAATCTAATTTTAATATTTAGGGGGTAACAAGATTTGTATTTTGCCACCGGATACAGTATCCGGATAGTTGGGGCAGTATTTGCTGGATCCAGATCCAGATGTCACTGCTTACACGCACCCATCACTGCTTGCAAGCCTCAGTTAGTCTACCGTATTTTAGTGCAAGGCCAGCAAGGGCCCAGAGGTGTGTAATTTCTGTTTAATAATTAACTTTTATTAATTTAAATTTAATTTAATCTTTACTTTTAATTACTTATTTATTGCATTATTTATAAATCAATTTACGGAATTTAATAGATGGCGAGTGTCTCCACTGTCTGACAGTATGATACTAATACACTCATTCACACTGTCAGAAAGCAGATACTCCCCAGTCGCCATCCATTGAATAAGCAATTAATAATTAATAAATAGTGTAATAGACTGAGTAAGTTTAGAAACAAAGTATCTAAATAGTCACAAAGATCAATAGAAACTTCCAGTTCATGAACGATGTAAAAATATTTGACCAGACGGCAACCTATCGATTAAAAAATAATGTGCCGATTTGTTGGCTAAATTTGAAATTAATTATGTTTTGCATTCCTAAGTGCGGGACTGCTGGTAAGTTTCAAATTTATATTGTTCACAAATTGCGAGTCAGGCCCCAGATTCACTAAGCAGAAATCTGGATCCAGATTTTTTTCGTCGTTAGAAAATCTAGATGTTGCCGGATATTTCACTATTCGGCCGGGGCGAATGTCCAGAGCAGTTTCCGGTCCCCCTATTCATATTAAGCCCCTGCTGTAATGGTAAATATTTCAAAGTTAGGAACATTTTTTTGTTCTTATTTTGTCAGTATTTGTTCTAAATTGATGTATCCATGAAGGGCTGATCAGATTTTAATTTTACTCACTTATCACATCTGTTTGTCAAGTTCAGGTGGTTTTAAAAAATATACTTGTCTCACCGACATTTTCACTTGTTTCAAAATTTCACTCTCTTGCCTAGATTTGATGAGATGAATTGGTCCATATAAAATGCAAAAGAAATAATGTACAACATATTTATTTCTTCTTTTTATTCTTTCTTACTCAAATGAATCACAGAGTGAAAAATATTGGTATATTTTTTAAATGACTGAGTTTTTCTTATTGTTGTTTTGATTATCAATTATAATTGATGATCAGTTGGTTGAGCGAACCAATAGGATAATAGTTTGTGAAACTCTATAATCGATTGTGTGCAAATTATGGAGACTACCTTTTTCAGATGCATGCAAAATGCAAAGATTAGTAAAACTACTGGGCAAATGGTAAGCTGTATAAGACTTCCAATCTACTACCATCAAACTAAATTATTTATTCCCTTTACTACTTACAAATATTAAGCATACCATACTCTGTAGGTGCAAACTTAATTAAAAACATATAGACATGATTACATGATTTTGCTGTTAAATTGTAGAGTTAATACATTGTTTTAAAAATATGATTGTTTCCATTTAAATGTAAAATCCTTTTGTATTATTTGTAAAAAAAGACAAATAAGAAAACCATGTTATTCTTTACTTTAAATAAGAGACACATCATGTGTATAAACTAAAGGGATTTGGGAGGTTGGGGTTGGGAGTGGTGATTGCAACAGTTTTTTTGGGAGGTTGGGGTTGGGAGTGGTGATTGCAACAGTTTTTCAGTTACATAAAGCTAATCAACCATAAGAAGCTGCTTTCATTTTAAAAAGTTATAGAACAAAAAGAAAATAACATATTAGAAGAAAATGTAATATTTTTGTCGGATTAAAGTATAATTGTTATTACAAAGATATAACTGCATAACAAATAAAATGTAAAAGTTGCTCTTGATAACTGATTATAATCGATTATTGATTATAAAATTCTGACCGATTCCCATCACTAGTTTTTCTTCCTTGCTAATTTAGTCATTGTTCAGCAGATTAAGGGATGTAGCATAGGCCCAATGTGTCTTCCTGCTGTCACAAAAGGTAGGGTTCATCTGTAATTAAATAGTTTGGTAACACTCACTCAGCAAGAATAAATACTTTGGCATGTATTTGTCTTTACCATTTGACTGTGGGACACCTTTGTTAGCCAAGGTTCCAATATGTTAACCCTATCAAGACCTTGGTAGATCGATCGATCATATATATCAGTGATTTGTCCTAGCAACATCTACTTAATAGTTACCTCCCTTATTTTGTTATGCCAACTAACCAGTAGTTTGTAACAGTGGCACTTTGTGCATGATCTAAAAATGGTAGAGGCAATAGACTTTAAAAGGATACTTTTGTATGTTTTACATTGAAAGTGTGACTGTGTATCAAGGAGAAGCCATTACAGGTGTATTTAATGAAAATTATGTATATTTACAAACATGAACTGACAGTGGAAAATGGCTTATTTATGAATCCATTCACTACTTATTTGACTATACTAAGATATGAACTCAGAAATGAAAACTAAATTTGTACATTGTATGTTCTATTATAATGACCACATAAACATCTTGGGGTCTTTCTTCCTTTGAATTCAGTCTTTGTAAATATGCTCATTTTTTTCCCTTAGCAGCTATAGTATTCACAAATTATCCTGTTTCTTTGTACCACAGGACTGATTTTATAAACAGAAGGCATCCAGGATATAAAAAAGTATATAAAAGTTAGTCATTTCATTCATTGATGTATAAGTTCTAACCTCATTGTAACTATGGGATCCAAACCACTGTCAACTTGTTGACATTTTGAATATGAGAAAGAGTGTCATTAGCAACATGGTCAGCATATTTGCTTGGGCCAATCTGTACTGTCAAGCAACATGGTCAGCATATTTGCTTGGGCCAATCTGTACTGTCAAGCAACATGGTCAGCATATTTGCTTGGGCCAATCTGTACTGTCAAGCAACATGGTAAGCATATTTACTTGGGCTAATCTGTGCTGTCAAGCAAGATATGTGACAAGCTCAGCATCTTTGAAAATCTCAGTAATTCTGTAAATTCTGGACTTTCATCTCTTTGAACTCTTGTATACAAAAGTGTCTCCTATTTTAACATAGGACATGCCTTAAAGTGGAAAATTTGATCCACTTTTGTGTTAGATGAATATGAGGAATCTGATCCACTGTAGTGTGGGAAGATGTGGATTTTGATGCATAGTTGTTTGTTTCCTGTAAACATAATTAAATTTTATGAGGTTAACATATATTGTTTACACAATCAGTATATACATTGTAGTACAATCCTAGTGTATTGCATGCCATTCTTTTGCATAGGTCATAGAATTGCATATAATTTTCATACACAGATACTTTTGTTCTTATTTAGCATAAAATTTTCCCACATATGCATGCCAGTTTTTGGCATGTCACAAATATTTGTATTAGACAATAGTGGGGAAAAAAAATCATTGTTACATGTACTATCTAAATGGCTCAAATGGGTGAAGTGTCTCATTAAGGTATTATATATTGTACATGTTTTGTTTGGCTCACTTGAATTAGTCCTTTCACAGTGTTCAGTAAAACTTGTTGTTAGATGAGTTTGAAGCTGAATTGTTCTCTTGGAATTTTAAACCTTTTTAATTATGCAATCATTGTGATGCACTATTAAAAAAAAACAATACCACCGGTATTTCAAGGGAGGTAACGTTTATAGCTTTGGATCACAACAATCTCAGTTTTGTTCCCTTGATCACTATAAATTTTGAACACGCTTTCTCACATTTTATCTTACCATCAGTCAGTCTGTGTAATGTACATACCTGTAGGTTGATTGTTCATGCAATGGCCCCAAACCTATCTTAGTATGAATACTGTAGGTTGGTTGTTACTGCAAAGGGCCCAAACCTATATCAATAGGAATAGGTAAGATGATATCGTTCATTGTAGCAAGTAAGAATTCTACTTTATGTGGACTGAGATTCTTTATCAATATTTTCAAAGGAAAGAAGGACTTTGCAATCATTTACCACTCTGCATAAATCAGTGCAGACATCCAAAATGTGACACATTGCATGAAATACAAAATGTTACACATTGGTTGAATTTGTGCAGACACGAAAAATGTGACATTAAGTTCAAATACTTATTTAACCCAAACCCATGTGGATAGTGGATGGGTATGGTGATGGAGATGGATTTGGTTGGGAATAGGTTACAATACAACCAAAGAGTGCAGGTGAACATTGTTCTGTTTCAAAGCCAAGTGGTAAATGATGCTATAATACAATTATCATAATTTTTGACTGTGTGATTTGTGTCTATTCATTTGCATTAATTAGTATAGCAATTTATATTTTGACATGTTTGTGAAAAAAAGGAGATTGGGGAATGTGGAAATTTTAACTGACCCATAATTCAAGTCATATCAAGAACAGTATACACATTATCAGGTTAACATATATGATTAATACACAGTGTCAAATATACCTGTATGGTTAATGTACATTGTCAATTATATATGTGTGGTTAATGAACATTGTCAGTTATACCAGTTTAGTTAATGCACATTGTCAATTATACCTGTGTGGTTAATGCACATTGTCAGTTATACATGTATGATTAATGCACATTGTCAATTATATATGTATGGTTAATGCACATTGTCAGTTATACCTGTATGATTAATGTACATTGTCAATTATATCTGTAAGGTTAATGCACATTGTTAATTATACCTGTATGGTTAAAGCACATTGTCAATTATATCAATTATACCTGTGTGGTTAATGCACTTTGTCAATTATACCTATGTTGTTTGTCAACTATACATGCTTGGTTAATGTACATTGTCAATTATACCTGTATGGTTGATGCACATTGTCAGTTATACCTGTATGGTTAGTGCACATTGTCAATTTTACCTGTATGGTTAATGCACATTGTCAATTATATACACACTTCAATTGACTTGGCACTAAATAGCCCACTTGTGTTGCTGGGTTATAAATAACCAAACAAAATTGGATTGTTCTGATGTCCCATTATAATATATATATATATATATATATATATATATATATATATATATATATATATATATATATATATATATATATATATATATATATATATATATATAGTTTAGACTTAAATGCATGTCAAAGGTTAATTCACTCAGAAGAAGATTATGAAACCCTATTTAAGAAAACTGATAGTTCAGGTAACAGGTTAATGGTGCAAAACATCTTGGAGGAATGGAGTTTATTTTTTTATATGAAAACACTCATTACAGTGTGACTCCGCTAGAGCATGGTAGTTTGGAGCTATAGAACCTGACTGTGTTATAGACTGAACCATGTTATAAGCAACCAGGTCATTTAGCAGAAAAAAATGAGGCAAATATCAAAAAAAAAAAAAAGAAAAAAGAAATGGGTGTGTGCTGGTTGATGTGTATTCCAACAACTAACTACCAGACTTAAATGTATTCCTACAACTTCCCATCACATTGATGCATATACCTACAACCTACATCATATAATTATAGAAATGGCTGAGTAGTGTTCTGATCACATTGTACCTACATCATATAATTATAGAAATTGCTGAGTAGTGTTCTGATCTCATTGTACCTACATCATATAATTATAGAATTGGCTGAGTAGTGTTCTGATCACATTGTACCTACATTATATAATTATAGAAATGGCTGAGTAGTGTTCTGATCACATTGTACCTACATTATATAATTATAGAAATGGCTGAGTAGTGTTCTGATCACATTGTACCTACATTATATAATTATAGAAATGGCTGAGTAGTGTTCTGATCACCTTGTACCTACATCATATAATTATAGAAATGGCTTAGTAGTGTTCTGATCACATTGTACCTACATCATATAATTATAGAATTGGCTGAGTAGTGTTCTGATCACCTTGTACCTACATCATATAATTATAGTATAGAAATGGCTGTGTACTGTTCTGAACACATTGTAGCTAGATTATATAATTATAGAAATAGCTGAGTAGTGTTTTGATCACATTGTAGTACATCATATAATTATAGAAATAGCTGGGTAGTGTTCTGATTACCTTGTACCTACATTATATAATTATAGAAATAGTTGAGTAGTGTTCTGATCTCATTGTACCTACCTCATATAATTATAGAAAAAGCTGGGTAGTGTTCTGATCACCTTGTACCTACATCATATAATTATAGAAATAACTGGGTAGTGTTCTGATCATCTTGTACCTACATCATATAATAACAGGTAAATTGGTATAGCATTTAGATAGATATCAATCTGTATCAGGTACAGAATCTGAAATTGAGTAGGGCTAATCAGGTCATATAACAAAAAAATACTCCACATCCAGTTATCAATTTGATCTTAAATCTTGTTTTTGTCCTTAGCTGCCATTCTTGGTTGTCATATAGATTGTCAAAACACTGAAGATGTTATTCCTATAAAATACCTTATCACATCAAACATGTGTGCCTGAGTCCATGGGCTACCTGAATTCTCCTGACTACCATAGGTTGAATTTAGGTAGCCTATTTAATTTAGGTAGCCTGTTAAGCTGATATTTTCTTGATAGCACTGACAGCATAAAGTTCTCCTTTCTTTTACTAAGGGATTAATTATTAGTGACTTGTAAGTGAGTTAAAAGTTCCTTCTCAGGGCTGGTGAATTCAAGCAGATTAGCAATGACATTAAAAAAATTAAAAAAAGTCTCATGTTTGGGTTACAGAATTTAATTGCCAACAGTTTATATATTAGTACCTTTTCTGAGCTACTGGATTAAACTGGATGGCAGTTATATATATATATATATATATATATATATATATATATATATATATATATATATATATATATATGTATGTATGTGTGTGTGTGTGTGAGTATGCATGTGTGTGTGTGCCTTCTTTGGGATAATGAATCTAGGTTTGGCTGCCATGTTCTTATTACTGCTTCTGTAAAAAAAAACTCATTTCTAAAATGTGTTTTTGTACACTTTAACATTCTGATAGTTCAGAATCAAAACATCCTATGATGATAGAAAATAATTGCAACTTCCAAAAATATATTAAAAAATTGACAAAATAAGTAAACTACACCAAATAGTTATCACATTTTGAATCATTTAAATCATTTTGCAAATACTTATAACTGCTTAATATTATTGGGTAATTTTCATGTCACATTCTTTATATCTGCTTAAATGTCTACATTGTTGTATAATTTTCATTTGTCACATTCTTTATATCTGCTTAAATGTCTACATTGTTGTATAATTTTCATTTGTCACATTCTTTATATCTGCTTAAATGTCTACATTGTTGTATAATTTTCATCTGTCACATTATATCTGCTTAAATGTCTACATTGTTGTATAACTTTCATCTGTCACATTCTTTATATCTGCTTAAATGTCTACATTGTTGTATAATTTTCATCTCTCACATTCTTTATATCTGCTTAAATGTCTACATTGTTGTATAATTTTCATCTGTCACATTCTTTATATCTGCTTAAATGTCTACATTGTTGTATAATTTTCATGTCACATTCTTTATATCTGCTCAAATGTCTACATTGTTATATAATTTTCATGTCACATTCTTTATATCTGCTTAAATGTCTACATTGTTGTATAATTTGCATGTCATATTCTTTATATCTGCTTAAATGTCTACATTGTTGTATAATTTTCATGTCACATTCTTTATATCTGCTTAAATGTCTACATTGTTGTATAATTTTCATGTCACATTCTTTATAACTACTTAAATGTCTATTTTATTGTGTAATTTTCATGTTACAGTCTTTATAAATGCTTAAATATCTACATTGTTGTGTGATTTTCATCTGTCACATACTTTATAAGTAATTAAATGTCTATAGTATTAAGTGATTTTTTTTTCTGTCACATTCATTATAACTGAGTAGTCAAACTACAGACCATTGGGCCAAATTTGGTCTAGAATTCCTTTTTTGTGTTATCTACTCATACAAAAAATCAGTTTTTTAATTATACTGTAATATATCCTGTAGGAGCCATGGACTACACATTTTCATCCAGGTAGCCCAGAATGTTGGACAACCAGGTTTATATTGGGTGGTTTTCATTTGTCAGGTTTAGTGGGGGATTTTCATTAACTTGTACTTATTTTATTGGCACAGAAATATGTGTTTATTCCTTGATATATATCAAAATTCTGTTTTGTACAATAAACTTGATGACTTTTCAACTATATGTGAATTTAGCAGTTTAGTCCAACTTGACCAGCAAGTCTAGTTGTGTTCTTTATTTTTTAAAATAATGTTATTGAATGTAATTTAAAATGAAAAAGATGCTCAGCTAGACTTTATGTATAGGTCATGGTTTGTAGACTTGTTTTCTGCAAATTTGTCAAAATATTAAATCTCATCATTAGTCAAATTATTTTACCATATATATTCACTCATAAGTTGAGTCCAGTTGCAAACTGTGTAGAACAATAACTTGTTGCATAGTGTGCTGACAATTCTAGGTCACCAGGCAGTTTGTTATGTGCAGTCAGTTGAGAAAAACAAGCTATACCCAGGTCTGCTGGAACATTATGCTATACAAAATCAGGATCTTTGTTATTTGCAGTTTGACTTGACTAATAGATTAGTATATGTGGTACCTTCTGTAAAGATGGAAATTTTTTGCAGTTTGACCTAACTTATAGCTTAGCATATGTTGTACCTTCTGTAAAGATGGAACTTTTTTGCAGTTTGATGTAACTTATAGCTTAGCATATGTGGTACCTTCTGTAAAGATGGAACTTTTTTGCAGTATGACCTAACTTATAGCTTAGCATAGGTGGTACCTTCTGTAAAGATTAAGTTTTTTTGGTGAAGTTGTGAAGATTTGTAATGAACTTTGTCATATACTAACATTTTTCTTTGGAATTTCAAAAGAAAGAATTTAATGCAGAAAATGTAAAAAATGTATTTGGATAGTTATTGTTTTTTAAATTCATATTACCCAGATCAGCTGGTGTCTGATCGAAATAGATATTGCAGTCCATGATAAGACTTTAATTGATGACTGTATTTGATGGATGCATTGACTGTAATTTGATGGATGCATTGACTGTAATTGATGAATGCATTGACTGTAATTTGATGGATGCATTGACTGTAATTTGATGGATGCATTGACTGTAATTGATGAATGCATTGACTGTAATTGATGGATGCATTAACTGTAATTTGATGGATGCATTGACTGTAATTTGATGGATGCATTGACTGTAATTGATGAATGCATTGACTGTAATTTGATGGATGCATTGACTGTAATTTGATGGATGCATTGACTGTAATTGATGGATGCATTGACTGTAATTTGATGAATGCATTGACTGTAATTGATGAATGCATTGACTGTAATTTGATGGATGCATTGACTGTAATTTGATGGATGCATTGATTGATGGATGCATTGACTGTAATTGATGAATGCATTGACTGTAATTTGATGGATGCATTGACTGTAATTTGATGGATGCATTGACTGTAATTGATGAATGCATGTAATTGATGAATGCATTGACTGTAATTGATGAATGCATTGACTGTAATTGATGAATGCATTGACTGTAATTGATGAATGCATTGACTGTAATTGATGAATGCATTGACTGTAATTTGATGGATGCATTGACTGTAATTGATGGATGCATTGACTGTAATTGATGGATGCATTGACTAATTGGTGAATGCATTGACTGTAATTGATGAATGCATTGACTGTAATTTGATGGATGCATTGACTGTAATTGATGAATGCATTGACTGTAATTTGATGGATGCATTGACTGTAATTGATGGATGCATTGACTGTATTTGATGGATGCATTGACTGTAATTGATGGATGCATTGACTGTAATTGATGGATACATCACATTCAAGATTCAAGGTGTTTCTTGAAGATTTAGTAGTACAAATTCGCTAAAAATCTATATGATTTTTTTTCAAAATTGATCTATACAAAAATAACACATTGGCTTATATATATATACATATATATATATATATATATATATATATATATATATATATATATATATATATATATATATATATATAAAGAATACAAATCATTTGGCGAATAACAACCCTCTCAAGCATACTGGATCCACCAAGGGATCACGTTTGTCAGGGATTAATTAAAATAGATGCAATAAACTGACGACGAACAGTACGAAACTAGTAACTAACTAGCCTAAGCGCTTTCGACTCTTAATGAGTCTTTTGTATTTGCCTTTGAAAAAGACTCATTAAGAGTCGAAAGCGCTTAGGCTAGTTAGTTACTAGTTTCGTACTGTTCGTCGTCAGTTTATTGCATCTATATATATATATATATATATATATATATATATATATATATATATTTTTCTTTTTCTTTTGTTTTATTCTTGCCTTTGATCTCTTTAATAAAACAATATCAGTTATTGACAAAGGAGTGAGAGAGAATACATGTTTTTCTGTGGTCATGACACTATAACTTTGTCAACACTGCTTGCTTTTATGAAGGCAATCCTAAATCATGCAAATGAGTAACTTTCAAATGTTAAAATAAATTCCACACAAATTCAATGTTTTTCTGTGTTCACAAATGGCAGACATAACTTGTACATTTTTAAAAGGAGGGTGGTACAGTTGTAACTGCAGAGAAATCAGCTAAACAAATTATAAGATGCCAGTCTCATATCAACCTGGAAAATGCAAACAGATTCCTGGCCATGCCCATTTGCAATATTGAAACTGATGAAAACCTTTTCATCTGTCTTCAAGAAGTCTTAAACAGACAGAACCTAGTAGGGTTTAGTAGTGACATATGCAAATGTAATGGTTGGAAAGAAAAATCCGTTCTCTCCAGAGTTCATGAATAGCAGCCATATAACAAAATTAATGAAGTTAAGTAGCCATTATTCATTATAGTTTTTTTTTTACATAGTTGTGGTATGATCTGCACTTTAGCACTTAAACTTATGAGAAAAATAGTCGTTACGCTAATCTCCCTGATTTGTTTCCATAAAACTTGGCATGTATGCAGATACCTCCTTAAACCTACTACTACAGTGTTCAAATTTGAACAACTTAAGTTTGATTGGATGTGGTGGTTTGTTGTCGCATCCAATCAGATCAAAGCACAAATAATTGCTGGATATGGTTAACATATCAGAACCTTGGCTAGTGAAGATGGCCAAGTACTAGTATTGGAAATATTTAGTCTGTACTATTGCATATTGCAGATATCAAGTACATTCCTGGTATTACATTTTGTACGTATTAAGTCCATTCTTATTATTACATATTGCAGATATCATGTCCATTCCTAGTACTACATATTGCAGATATTAAATCCATATCTTATATTACAATTTGCCAATATAAATTCCAGTGTTGCATTTTTTAGATTTTATGTCCATTCCTAGTACTGTAAAACTTGTTATGACAGATGCCATCAAAAAGTGGTCTCAAGACATGTTTCTCTATTAGCAGGTTTGTAGAAAAAGACCAGTTGCCAAGGTCTAGTTTCAGAACAATTTCACGAAAATTAGCTACAATCACTGTACATATATATATATATATATATATATATATATATATATATATATATATATATATATATATATATATATATATATATATATATATATATATATATATATATTATTCTTTATTAATATTTCTTGGTAAAATATTGTTTTTCATTGAAAAACAAAATTATATAGCAATAAAGATATACTTCTATCATTAAGCATGAAGTAACATTTTCATTAAAAAATCACTTATTTTAGCATATGAAATTGTTTCTAAATTACTCCTTTTTATTTATACTAAACTAACTTTTTTTTACCAACTGCTTTATTGTGAGTGGTCTGCTCTATTACACTTCTTTCAGTTATAGTAATATTCTCTAGCCTTAAAATTTGTCTCTTATTAGTGGGAAGTTTGTCCATTGTTATTAAGGTTCTAGGTGTTAAAATTACTAGAGCTCAGTTGTAATATTGAATGTAAAGATGGTTTTGACTGAGCTGTGGGAAAACATTAAAAACCTATACATGTGCATTGCATATCTAACAATTAATGAAATAAAAAGAAACAATTATCTCATCCAGAAACAGAACCATTTTCTTTTGAAAGATAAGAGTTAATGGCTTCATTAAAAGATGACCATCAGAGATTAACTCTATAATCAAAGTGTGTATCCCAGTCACACCATTTGAATAGAGGGCAGCTTTGTGATTGGGATGTAATCACTGAACATGGGGGGGGGGACAACAAACATCACAAATCTTGAACACTATCAATCAAATCCCACAAATGATTTTCATCTTGCTGGTTTGATTGACAATGACCTTATTCACCCCTGGCAATATAGATTTACTCAAGAAAAACAATATAGGTGACTACTCCATCAAATTTGGCACTACCCAGTAATTTTATTCCTAATTCCTGACATGTACATTAGCCTGGTTTATGGACTGTTACACTGGTAGCAACAATCTTTTTTTAAAATTTACTGTTTTATTTGTTTTTTATCAGAACAGTGGATGCTAATTAAGTCATCATTGTAACAACTGATTACATATAGGTTAGTGGTGTCTGTTCTCACAATACAGGATTTCATAGGGATGCCAGGTCCTACAAAGGCTGGGAAGCAGGCTAAGTGCAGGAATAATAATTTCAGGTTTCCTGTTTTCAATGCTCCCAGTGTTCCTCACCCCTATACAAATAACAGGGAACAACAAAGGTAGCATATGAAATGGAACCAGACTAGAAAATAATCTGCATAATACTTTAGTCTGGTTTACAACAAAAACTATGAAACACTATAAACATATCTAAAATTAACTCAGACATCGGTATCTAGTTTATTTTTAATTTTTTATTTAGAACTGACTGGTAATTCTTAAAGGGAATAAATAAAGGTAGAGTTTATCCTCGTTTTTAGCGTAATGGTCAGAAATAACATGTCATATCTTAGCAGTGGTCACTCATAGCAGTTTTTACTATATTACATATTGCAAATTTTAATTCCATTCTTCATGTATTGCATATTGCAGATATAGATTCCATTCCTTGAATTACATATTGTGAATATTGAGTCCATTCTTAGTGTTACATATTGCAGATATTAAATTCGTTTGTAATATTAGATATTCCAGATATCAGTTTTATTCTTAGTATTGCTTATTTTAGATATAAAGTCCAATATTGCATATTGCTGATATCAGTTCTATTCATAGTATTTACATATTGCTGATACTGAGTCCATTCTTAGAATTGCATATTGAGGTATTAAGTCCATTCCTAGTATACTGTGGTTATTGAGTCCATTCTTTGTATTGCATATTGCAGATACTGTATTAAGTCCATTTTTCAAGAATTGCATATTGCAGATGTCAATTCCATTCATTACATATTGCAGATATTATGTCTATGTTATATTGCATATATTAAAACCATTGCAGATGTTTACACCATTGTATTTGCAGATGTTCAGTCCAAGTATCAGGTGCTATAGATGTAGTATTGCAGATTATTGCAATAAATGGCTTATCATGCTCAATTTAGTCATGAAAAACTTAATGTGTGAGTATTTGATTCACCTGAAATTAGCTGCACTAGGAAATTTTTGTTCCTGATCTTGCTCCAGGCTTAGTTCACTCATTATTGCCAGCACTGATGTTTTAATATTTTAGAAAGCATGTGAGATGGTCTTTTGTCCGTAAGAACTTACACAGACTTTATTACTATAATCTACAGGTAGATGGTCCTAAATAAAAATGGCACCATTTCAGTATTTGATATGGCTGCCACTGCAGCCATTTTGAAACTCTTGTTATCACTACTCCTCCTGAATGGATGGTCATACCAACATCAGGTTTTCACTATAGACTTCTTATGATGTCTTCTTGGTCCTAAATGAAAATATTGTTGATCTTATATCCAATATGGCCACAATGCTACACATCTTGTTATTTTTTTTTTATCAGTATGTCTCCAATATGGAAAGTTATATTGACATGGATTTTTCACCAGTATACTTTTTATATGCAGATGGTCCTAAATGAAAATGATGCTTATGTTATGTCTAATTTGGTCACTATAGCAGCCATTTTCTAAACCTTTTTGCTATTGCTATGTCTGAACAGAAAATGATATCAACACGGGGTTTTCACCAGAAGACTTTTCATTATATTTAATTTGTCCCAAATGAAAATGATGCTGATCTGATGGTATTTAAGTGGTATAAATGGCATTAGTGGCCCCATTGGGATACTGTTATTAATGACCCCATTAGGATACTGGTATTAGTGGCCCCATTGGGATACTGGTACTAGTGGCTCCATTGGGATACTGATATTAGTGGCCCCATTGGGATACTGGTAGTAGTGGCCCCATTGGGATACTGGTATTAGTGGCCCCATTGGGATACTGGTATTAGTGACCCCATTGGGATACTTATATTAGTGGCCCCATTGGGATATTGGTATTAGTGGCCCCATTGGGATACTGGTATTATTGGCCCAGTTGGGATACTATACCCTGCCTTTTTGTGATGAAGGGACCACACTTTAAAAAATTAACAGGTTTGTTTTATAAGGAGATGGTATTCTTATGGTTCCAGAGTTATACTAGTGACAACAAATTGGCCTGACTTGCAACCTGTGGACCTCAACTCTAATCAACATGATAATGTGTAAAAGCCCTTGTAGCTCATGGCAGATAAATAATACCTTGTGTAAATAGTCCTTTGGCTGAGTTGGCATTAATCAGGATCTATACAAATCCATTTGACACTACAAAAACAGATTGCAGTTTTTTTTCTTTGCAAAGCAAACAAATTTTTATGAGATTGCAGTTTTTTTCTTTGCAAAGCAAACTAATTTTTATGTTTACTAAACTTCAAGGTCATCACCAGGGTCTATTCTGGGATGTGTGATTGCAGGATTTATCCAGAATTGTACACAAATTTAAAGCAAGTGAGCAAACTTAGGCCTTGTATGTGTGTTCTAACACCTATTTTGATGTAACTTGTGCTCTTCTTCTGGGTTTAGACAAGTGAAAGTTTTGTTTGTGTTATTTTTAGTTATATATTAATTCAATATGAAACCTTTTAGTTCTACATGCTGACTCTCATGTACTGCTGCTGTCAGGAATATAGTTGACTCTGCTCTGAGTGCTTCATGACTGGTTAAGAGTCCCAAGCTGGGCTATTGGCCCCAGGCTGGGCTAAGTTAGAATGGTGAGAATTATGCCTTCACTACTCTTGGAGACCTTTGACCATTGATTTACTGCCTACAGTGTGTACAGTGGCAAGACACAAAGGGGCAAACCAAAGGTGGAGAGGGGACACAGAGGCAGGCAGCAAACAGCATTTTAGATTGGTATGGATGGTAACAAATGTGGGCAGCCCTCAAACAGCAGGGTGGCATTAATGGTGGAATTGTGTCCAGTTAATGGGCGGTCCTATACCAGTATTGTGTTAGTCACCAGTGTAATTTACTGTGCATATGTTTTGGTGGTGAATTTAGAATAGTATGAGTTGGGAATTTGGGTACAGAGCATACTTGTGTATTGGTCTGAACTGTTTTCCAATCTGGTAAAAAGTGATCTCTCTTGGAATATTTATTGTAATTGGGTTATGTTTTAATAGTTGTGGTGTAATAGACGGAGGATCTAAAAGATCGAGTTAAATTTGCAGCTTAGGCTTTCTTGTGCCATTTTGAAGGCCTTAAGTTATATTGGTGGGGGGGACCTCTTCCTTGGAGAGGGTAGTAAATTCAAAATGAGCAGGAACTGGGATATCTCCTTCCTGCAAGGAGTAATCCCAATTCATAGTGAATGAGAAATGTCCGGAATGGGTTGTGACAATCTCTTGCACAATGGTGGACTCCATCTTATAAATAATTTTACTGGACTTCAGAGAAAGTATTTCCAAAAAACCTTTCTAGACTTGGTGCTGAGCAAAACATATGGCCAAGTTGTGAAACATTTATCTTTCTCGAGAATACAAACTCCAAAAAGTGCAAGGCCATAATTCTGTAAACAAATTATAGTCATATATCCAATTTCCACTCACACTTTTTAGTAAGAGTTAATGTATATTAGAATTTTGAAAATTGTCATATAAGTGAAAGATTATTTGTAAAATATTTTTTATAATATATTTTATTAATTATAAATTACACTAAACTACTTAACTCCAGTTTTAAGAAATTTATACCTAATTAAAGAGCTACAAATTTTGCGACAAATGGTCACAATCTAAATTTTGAAGGTAAACTTGCTATTCTTGATTTAAGGTAAGTTTATAAAAACATTATTCTCATAAATAATAGGTTTCTGTGATGTGTCGAATTTTGAAAACTCTTAGAAGCTTTGTTTAAAGGAATTGTATCAAAGTCAACTTAATTAAAGTAGAAAGGGCTAGAGATAGTTAGATGATTATTTTCATTTCATCTCTGAACATCAAAAGGGAGAATTCATTCTTGCCGACGTAACATGACCGAGTCAGATGCTACGGTACAAGAGAATGACATAAGACCTTTCCCCAAAACCGGCAGGGTAAAGGCAGCATCTGGCTATAGATGATTAGTGGTTTAGTTTTCTTGTCAATCCAAACATTCTACGAACAGGTTTAGGAAACTGTCTATTCCGATTGGTTAATATGGATTTATGGGTGTAACTCTGTAAGAAATTAAAGGTTTTACTTTAGGGAAATTCTTTAGTCATCTTTAATCTTTCGTAAGGGAAGTTAAATGGTTCCGGGATCGTGTGAGACATTATCTCGTGATTTGGCAGTGAAGCGAGAGTTTTGTCTCAGCAAGTAGGCAAACTCTACATTTTGAATTCATAAAAAGTACGTCTTCATTATTGAGTAAGGGGCCAGATAGTTGTCTCAGTTAGGAGACAGACTATACGTGAGATTCGTGGAAACAAAGAAATGGCAAAAGGAAACAGCTTTCCTGGATTCACATGAGAAATCCCTGAACAATCACAGGACGAGAACAAGATCTACGCAGAAATCTAAGTCCAGAGACAATTGTTAAGACAGAGTTCGACAGACAAGAGTCCAAGACGAAAAAGCTAGATAAAGATTGACAGAGCAGGGACGAACACGGAAGTCTTGATATCTGCATAAATTAGGTGATGAAGTCTCATCGTTGCACTCAAAGGTCACATCTCATTGGCAATGAGGATAGCAATTTAACATTGAAAGCAATTTTACATTTAAAGAAATTTGTATTGTCATTTTTATTTGAGTACATGTTAGTACCATTTTTCCTTCTTTTGTAACTAAGTCATTGATTTCTTTTCATTTTAAATTCAGTTGATAAACTGATTAAATTTTATATTTGTTCATATTGTTATTTCTTCAATATACTCGTTCAGTGATCTGCAATCTTCATTCTATCTATCCACACTGGGTAAACTACACCGCGGAGGTCATTCCCTAGCAACGAACTGTAGTGAAAGAGGTTGGTGTGTTTTGCCAATTTGTCACAGTTTCTTTGCTCCACTGGCCTCACTACCTGAACATAACATGCAACACTGCTTGCTGTTTTTGTTTTAATGCCATTTATTGCACATGATAGGTTATACATGGTGGTCAGTATAACTGTTGGAAAAAGAACCTGGGAAAACCCTGGTAAGAATCCTTGTCCCAGTGGAAACTTATGGCAAGCTTTTTCAAATACAATGGTTGAGCCAGAGATTCAAACCCAGGCAGACAGAAGTGAGATGAAAGTGACCAATAAAGATGAGTGCTTTAGATCACTTAGCCTTCCAGGGCCAATAGTGTGTCTACATTAACACTATACTTAACAGGATTTATTGCTACTAAAAATTAACAATAATTATAAATGTACTCCTCTATAATAATAATTTAATTTATCAAGAGAATCTAGACAATTCTATACACATGTTTATAGATAATTTAACACTACTGGCTGAAATTATTCAATCTGGCATTAGAATATTTTCAAGCCTTTATTATTTCATATACACCTGCTTTATTTACAAATCTCTACATAATTTTATTTACAGAAGTCCACTCTCTCATTTTATCATGTGTAGGTGAGAATCTCCAGCCTAACTTTATATACAAATTTTTCACATATTTTATCATGTAGTTAAGAATTGAATCCCACCGTAATGTTCAAAACAAAAATTCCCTCCACTTTATATGTAGGTGAGAATCTCCCACCTAACTTTATGTACAAAATTCTCTCCATTTTATCATGTAGGTAAGAATCCCACCTATTTTTATGTATAAAAATTCCCTCCAATTTATTATTTTTTTTTCTAAGTTGTTTGTAGGTGAGAATCTTTGTGACCTAGCAGATCAGTTTTAGAAATAAGACTACACCTTACAGTTCTAGAAATAAGACTAGACCATACAGTTCTAGAAATAAGACTAGACCTTACAGTTCTAGAAATGATACTAGACCTTACAGTTCTAGAAATAAGATTAGACCTTACAGTTCTAGAAATAAGACTAGACCTTAGTTCTAGAAATAAGACTAGACCTTATAGTTATAGAAATAAGACTAGACCTTTCAATTCTAGAAATAAGACTAGACCTTACAGTTCTAGAAATAAGACTAGACCTTACAGTTCTAGAAATAAGACTAGACCTTACAGTTCTAGAAATAAGACTAGACCTTACAGTTCTAGAAATAAGACTAGACCATACAGTTCTAGAAATAATACTAGACCATACAGTTTTAGAAATAATACTAGACCATACAGTTCTAGAAATAAGACTAGACCTTACAGTTCTAGAAATAAGACTAGACCATATAGTTCTAGAAATAAGACTAGACCATACAGTTCTAGAAATATGACTAGACCTTAACAGCTCTTGGTCAGAAGCACTTCAGCACTGCATTGCATGACCTGTCATTTTGATCATACAAGTCAATAATTCTATCATATGATGTAATTACAGTTGTGTAGTTCTATCATATGATATAATTACAGTTGTGTAGTTCTATCATATGATATAATTACAGTTGTGTAGTTCTATCATATGATATAATTACAGTTGTGTAGTTCTATCATATGATGTAATTACAGTTGTGTAGTTCTATCATATGATATAATTACAGTTGTGTAGTTCTATCATATGATGTAATTACAGTTGTGTAGTTCTATCATATGATATAATTACAGTTGTGTAGTTCTATCATATGATGTAATTACAGTTGTGTAGTTCTATCATATGATGTAATTACAGTTGTGTAGTTCTATCATATGATGTAATTACAGTTGTGTAGTTCTATCATATGATGTAATTACAGTTGTGTAGTTCTATCATATGATGTAATTACAGTTGTGTAGTTCTATCATATGATGTAATTACAGTTGTGTAGTTCTATCATATGATGTAATTACAGTTGTGTAGTTCTATCATATGATGTAATTACAGTTGTGTAGTTCTATCATATGATGTAATTACAGTTGTGTAGTTCTATCATATGATGTAATTACAGTTGTGTAGTTCTATCATATGATGTAATTACAGTTGTGTAGTTCTATCATATGATGTGATTACAGTTGTGTAGTTCTATCATATGATGTAATTACAGTTGTGTAGTTCTATCATATGATGTAATTACAGTTGTGTAGTTCTATCATATGATGTAATTACAGTTGTGTAGTTCTATCATATGATGTAATTACAGTTGTGTAGTTCTATCATATGATATAATTACAGTTGTGTAGTTCTATCATATGATGTAATTACAGTTGTGTAGTTCTATCATATGATGTAATTACAGTTGTGTAGTTCTATCATATGATGTAATTACAGTTGTGTAGTTCTATCATATGATATAATTACAGTTGTGTAGTTCTATCATATGATGTAATTACAGTTGTGTAGTTCTATCATATGATGTAATTACAGTTGTGTAGTTCTATCATATGATATAATTACAGTTGTGATATAGTTTTCATTGGTATTAAGTAACATATGCTGTAACATTTCATAAGGTATCTTTACAGATGTAGCTATATTTTTAATTTGTATTAACTTACATAAACTGTAAAAAAAATGATATTATCTTTATGTTTGTAGCTACATTTTTCATTTATATCAACTGACATACACTGTAAAATTAATATTCAATCCATGAAATACTCCTCACTCAAAAAGTTTGGTCACATGTATATTCCCTGGCTCAGCAGCCTGCAGAATTGTTTCTATCAGTGATATTGAAGAAAATCAAAACATACATTCCTCTTCATTATATGGTCATCTTTTGTAAAAGTTATATTCAGCTATATCTGGACTAATTTGTAAGGTAATGTGGGGTAATACCTTTAATTCAAACATAATAACACTTTTAAGACTCCAAATGAGGGCATGCCATTTAATTCTAGGTCAATGTATAATAAGACAATTTCCAGGATCAAATGAATAATATAAAGGTTTTAACAATAGATGAAAGAAAATTTCTTAAAAAGGCCGAATTCATGTATAAAGTATACAGAAAAGCTATTCCTGTCTATCTGAACAATATCTTTCACCAAATAGATGCTGATGGTACTCCAAATATAAGGTCCATAAGAAGTAACAATTACATCATACCAAGGTCAGAGAAGGAACTGTTTTAAATAAATTTTCAATATACTGGTCCACCTGTATGAAACATTTCTCAGTAAGATAAGGCAGGCTCCTAGCATTTTTTCTTGTCCAGATCAATATGTAAAATGGATGAAATAGTAATATAAACATCACCTGCTTTCTATACTTGCATCATTTTCACAGTTGAACTTTTCCATGCTGAGGATGATATTTTATGTTTATGTATTTACAGATGCTGGATATTTTTGATTTTTAATTAATTATTTAGTGTCAAGCCTGATTTGTCACATCATGTTGTATATACAGTATATTATTGTACACAATACCTAGAAGGCCGTAAGGTAGACTAGTTCTGTAAAAAAAGGGATCTTCCATTCATTTTTATGGTCGGGATGTTTGAGATGCTTTTAATGAAAATTTTCTGCCCCCAAATAGTTTGAATAAAATTAATTTTGCCTTGATTGGTATAAGACAATAACTAATTATATACAATTATATTAGCTAAAAAAGTTATCTTGAGGTAAAAGAAAATATATATCTCCTGTCAAAATCCTGCCCTTTTCAAAAATTTAATGGTAAGTCCCTAAGCTCAACACTTTGAAAACTTTGTACATCGGTCCTTTATCTATTGATAGTATTTATTGTTGCTAATCATCCTATATGACTTAGTAAAAAGTCCTGAAATTTTGCAGTTTCAACCTGAGGTCTAGTTAGTCATACATGAGAATGGTGCCTCAACATCATCCAGTTATAGTGGTCGTTACTTTGGTCTACCTAATAATCTTGTCATTTTACTCTCCTCTTCAAATGTCATTTTCACTGAGGCACTTCTTATGGGGCCCATCCAACAAAGCCAATACAGTGGTCATCTTGAAGGTCTTCTTAATGCTACTTTTAAAAAATAATCACATTACATTAATGCCTGCAAGGAAAAAAGCTTGGACCGGTCCACCCAAATATCTGCCTCCTTGCCTTAAATGTGTTACAAAAATGAAGTGTTAAAAAAGGAATCTGGATTTCTAACTGTTGTAACTAGTTTGGATTTAATTTATGCTTTGTATATGTACATGCATATCTTCAAATATTTTAAGCACCTGCTGGACATAGACCAATGATTAGTGATGATTTCATATACCTTTATGTCTATTAATTATTATAAGCTTCAGACTTACAAGAAGTTGTATTAGACAAATGCAAATTAGTCAAAAAATTAGATACAGAGTGCATATATGCTATTACCATGCTGTTTGATACTGACAACATTGTTTCTGATTGTATTAGAAGTAGGTAAGAGGTTAACAAATAGGTAAATGCAGGAGGGGAAAATGATTGAAATAAAATCTTGTTCTTCCAAACCCAATTTTTAAAATTCTTTTAGCTGAAAGTACTTCTTGTGATAAGTTTTTGGTCATAAATGAAAGTGACGATATCTAATATCCAACATGGCCATTACATTGGTCAATGATAGAAATCTAGCAGATCCATGAACTGAGTGTTATACATGTATTGAAATGAATTTGTTTTATTTCTCGACAACCTCATCTCCAAATTGGCTGCCAAGTTCAGACCTGCTTAAAAATGTTATTAGTTACTCATCCAGAATAAATGGCCATAAGTTTATCTCTCAACTAGATCTCAAAGTTGGTCCCAAAAGAAAACATTCCCATTTCACCTCTAGACTAGCCAACACAGCAACTGTCTTGAAAATTGGCTTTTCCTGAATAGGTAGCCATATTGACATTTCGGTTTTAAATCCAAAATTTCAAAAAATAATTCAAATAATGTTTACATCATTTTAAGCTGCTGAATAAGTTATGGTTTTACAACAGCAGTTGATCTTAAATGAAGTTACATGTACATGTATTTCGCCTGCTTTTTTAATTATAAAAACTATCCAGAGCATGTGGTTTTTGCTTTACAGAATAAAATAGAACAACTATCTAAAAATTCTTTACTTCACTATTATAGGAGAACAACCCTCTAAAACATCTATATTTCATCATTATAGAAGAACAGCTGTCTGTAAATTACATATTTCATCCATATAAAAAAAGAACAGCCATCCAAAAAAGGCTCATTTTGTGGTCATTTTGTGTGTCCATTATTAACAAGTTTAGTTTTTTTAAAATTGAAATGATCCAGAGTACCTGAAGGGTCAGACTTTATGAAAAGCCAGGAATCCATCCAAAAAGGGCTTATTTTGTGTGTCCATTATTAACAAGTTTAGTTTTTTTAAAATTGAAATGATCCAGAGTACCTGAAGGGTCAGACTTTATGAAAAGCCAGGAATCCATTTAAAAAGGGCTTATTTTGTGTGTCCATTATTAACAAGTTTAGTTTTTTTAAAATCAAAATGATCCAGAGTACCTGAAGGGTCAGACTTTATGAAAAGCCTTGAATCCATCCAAAAATGGCTCATTTTGTGTGCCCATTATTAACAAGTGCAGTTTTTTTTAAAATCGAAATGATCCAGAGTACCTGAAGGGTCAGACTTTATGAAAAGCCAGGAATCCATCCAAAAAAGGCTCATTTTGTGTGCCCATTATTAACAAGTTTAGTTTTTTTAAAAATCGAAATGATCCAGAGTACCTGAAGGGTCAGACTTTATGAAAAGCTAGGAAACCACAGGACATCCACTTTTGCTGACTACTGAAACCATAAGAGATATTTTTGAGAAATTTCAGATTAAGTTTCCTGAATTGTTGTATTTACAAGCTTGTAGAATTAAGAGCACAAGTTATAATATATATATATATATATATATATATATATATATATATATATATATATATATATATATATATATATATATATATATATATATGGATTTGTTTTGGATTTACTTAATAAAAAACACTTGCTTGTTTTTGTTAATCATAAACATTATAAAAACAATTAACTTGAAGAATCCAACATAAAGAGTTAGGACTATTGTTGGAATATTTTGCAGTAGTTGCTGGTATTTGCTACCTTTTGTTGCTGCATGCAGTACTCAAGTGACACCCATTTAAGGTAATCTTCAGATAAATCCAGGATTAATAATATCCATTTCTACTTGTTTGTTTTATCACCAGCTATTAACAGATATATCCAGGATTGATAACATCCATTTCTACTTGTTTGTTTTATCACATGTGCCAGCTATTAACAGATAAAACCAGGAGGCACAGTCTTTACCTTGAAATTAATCTCTATGCAGACTATCAAGGTTTTATCCAAAAATGGAACTAAACAAAATTCCAATGAAAATCCTATATGTTTGAGGTCAGATCTTCATTGCTGTTATTTAGGGCTACATTTGGTTGGCTGGCCTTTAGTGAAAATTTGACAAACAGATTACAGTGAGTAGCTATATCTGTATTTAAACTTGGCTGTCATTGTCTTATGCCACTATAACAGGGAGATTAAACTGTAATGCTGGCTAGAAGTCAGAAGTGATGTTAAGTATTTTGGCAGGACAGCATTTATGTTAGTGAATTTCTATAAAAACATCAAAAGTTATTGGCAGGGACATTGTTATTTGTAATGTTCAAATTGAAGCCATTATACATAGAGCTGTAATAAATTGAGCATTTCATTCTTTGTATGCTAAAACTATCATCCAAGGCTGTTTATGAATAAGACTCACTTCACCATTTTAGTTGCTTCCAAATGCAGTAAAGAATAATTACATGTATCAAAAACAAAATGGTTACATAATACCCACAGCTATGCTTGCATCATGAAAGCCATTTTATTTATTAATTCATAATTACAACATAATGTAACAAAAAATGTTTTAGGCAGCTTAATCGAAGGTCAGTACATCTAGACGAATTCATCTAGAGCATACAGTATCATCAAAAGCAGCAAGCAAATTTATTTCAGTCCTTTTATTCATTTGCCTTCAGTCAGTGAGTCTAGACCAATTCAGTGAAAGTCAGTGAATCCAGTTCAGTGAAAGTCAGTGAGTCCTATTCAGTGAAAGTCAGTGAGTCTAGACCAATTCAGTAAAAGTCAATGAGTCTAGACCATTTCATTGAAAGTCAGTGAGTCTAGACCAATTCATTGAAAGTCAGTGAGTCTAGACCAATTCAATGAAAGTCAATGAGTCTAGACCAATTTAGTGAAAGTCAGTGAATCCAGTTCAGTGAAAGTCAGTGAGTCCTATTCAGTGAAAGTCAATGAGTCTAGACCAATTCAGTAAAAGTCAATGAGTCTAGACCATTTCATTGAAAGTCAGTGAGTCTAGACCAATTCATTGAAAGTCAGTGAGTCTAGACCAATTCAATGAAAGTCAATGAGTCTAGACCATTTCAGTGAAAGTCAGTGAATCCAGTTCAGTGAAAGTCAGTGAGTCCTATTCAGTGAAAGTCAGTGAGTCTAGACCAATTCAGTAAAAGTCAATGAGTCTAGACCATTTCATTGAAAGTCAGTGAGTCTAGACTAATTCAATGAAAGTCAATGAGTCTAGACTAATTCAGTGAAAGTCAGTGAATCCAATTCAGTGAAAGTCAGTGAGTCCAATTCAGTGAAAGTCAGTGCGTCTAGACCAATTCAGTGAAAGTCAATGAGTCTAGACCAATTCAGTGAAAGTCAGTGAGTCTAGATCAATTCAGTGAAAGTCAGTGAGTCTAGATCAATTCAGTGAAAGTCAGTGAGTCTAGACCAATTCAGTGAAAGTCAGTGAGTCTAGACCAATTCATTGAAAGTCAGTGAGTCTAGACCAATTCATTGAAAGTCAGTGAGTCTAGACCAATTCAGTGAAAGTCAATGAGTCTAGACCAATTCAGTGAAAGTCAATGAGTCTAGATCAATTCAGTGAAAGTCAGTGAGTCTAGACCAATTCATTGAAAGTCAGTGAGTCTAGACCAATTCAATGAAAGTCAATGAGTCTAGACCAATTCAGTGAAAGTCAGTGATTCTAGACCAATTCATTGAAAGTTCTAACATAAAGTCTGGAAAAATTCCGTGAAAGTTATTTGTATTGACCAATTCAGTGAAAGTCACTGAGTCCAGACCAATTTAACAAATTAGAAATATTAACAAAAATAACAACCAGGTTGATTTCAACCTTGTTTTCATTTATCTTTAGAGAAAGTTGGTATCAAGACCAATTCAGCAAAAGCATAAAATATCAACAGAGTCATTGTTTTTAATGGTCCGGTGTACCACTTTGTCTTTGGAAAACCTGAAGTTTTAGGAACAATAACAGCAAGCAAGACCCAATGTAGTCTTTCTATTCAGGCAGAGTAGATTGATCTAAACCAATTCATAAAAAGCTTAAAATTCCAACAAAAAGTAGCAGGCAAAACCATTTCAGACCTTCCATTATTTGTCTTTAGAGAAAATTAGCCCTTCTGTTCATTCATCTGATGAATTTTTTTTTTAAAGAAAAGCATACAATGACTGCAAAAACAGCAAGCAGTAGCCATTTTACTCCTTCAATTGTCTTTGGAGAAAATCAGTTGGTCTGGGTTAGTTTTAAAAAAAGCATAAAATATTTACAAATATAATCCACTTTTTCTTTTTGTTAGCCTTCAGAAAACATCAACAGTTTCTCAGTTCTCTGACCTATGTTCCCTCTATGACATGGCTGTTTTGAAAACAAATTTTTTCTAGGACGCTAAGATGGACACTTTTTAGGTTAAATGGAGGTCAGTCAGTGTAGTCAACTTACAGAGAGTGGGTACTTAACAGCGATGGTTTTAAAAAATAAATCGATTTTTTTCTGGCCAATATATGACATTTTCTTTCAAGCCATTCAGACCACTATTCTGATAGGTCTATTCTAATTTAGTGATAGTCACTGGATCTAGTTCATTGATAGTCACTGGATCTAGACCAATTCAGTGATAGTCAATGGGTCTTGACTAGTTCAGTCATAGTCACTGAATCTGGACCAGTTCATTGATAGTCAATGGGTCTTGACTAGTTCATTCTAATTTAGTGATAGTCACTGGAGCTAGATCAATTCAATGATAGTCACTAGATCTAGACCAGTTCAGTGATAGTCACTGGTTCTAAACAAATTCAGTGATAGTCACTGTATCTAGACTAATTCATTGTTAGTCACTTGGTCTTTACTAATTCATTGATAGTCACTGGATCTAAACTAATTCAGTGATAGTCAATGGGTCTTGACCAGTTCAGTGATAGTCACTGGATCTAGACAAATTCAGTGATAGTTACTGGATCTAGACCAATTCAGTGATAGTCAATATGTCTTGACTAGTTCATTGATAGTCACTGGATCTAGACCAATTCAGTGATAGTCAGTGATTCTAGACCATGAGTTCAATGACAGTCAATGGGTCTAGACCAGTTTAGTGATAGCCATTGGATCTAGACCAATTCAGTGATAGTCAGTGTGTCTTGACAGACACTGGATCTAGATCAATTCAGTGATAGTCAGTGGGTCTTGACAGTCACTGGATCTAAATCAATTCAGTGACAGTCATGGGGTCTAGACTATTTGACAGCAATAGCAAAAAATGTGAATAAAAATATGAAGTAAACCCATTTCAGTTCTTATATTTGTCTTTGGAGAAAATTGTGGTTCTTGACCAGTTTAAGATGCCTAAAAATATGGCAGTCAAAACCAATTGTCATTCCTTCAATTCATTTACCTTCAGAGAATATCAGTAGATCTGGACCAATTAAAGATAATCATACAATTCACAGAAAAATAAACAAAGTCTATTCTGTTCTGCTCTGACTGACTGCCTTTATAGAATATTTGTATGATTTAACAAGTAAAAATAACCCAATAGACTTTGTACAAAAATAGCAAAGGCGTATCATTCCTTCCATTGAGTTTATTCAAGGAAAACCAGTTAAGTCAAAGGAATAAAATGCAAACAAAATTGGCAAGAAGAACCATTTAAAGTTTTTTTATTCATTTAAATATTCTGAAAGCTTCTTTAAATGAGTTACTCTAACTGATTAAATTACAGCACAAACCTGGAATTGTTGCAACAGCTACCTGCAGTGTGTCCATTACTTATCTTCGTTGTAGATCAACTAGTGTAATGAGGATCAGCCCACTGATTTCGTTTTCCTTTGATGTTGATTTTCTTTTTTTATATCAACAAACTTAGGCATGTTTATGTATTGACTTTTCTAATTTCTTTCTAGGGACTAAGCAAATACCTAGATTTATTGATATTCTACAATAGTGTGGACTGTAAATTTAGCATGGATTATAAATAAGCCAGTTTCAAAGTTTGATAGTGGTGCCAGTTGTGATTCATACATACATCCTGTGTTTTTAAAGATAAATACTTTATTTATAAATAAATAAATTGATATCAAAGGAATGTACTGCATGCAATATGGAAATTACTTGACAATTAGTCAACTGCAGGAAGTTGAAATTTAAAACTCATTAATTGTAACAAGAGTATACAGTAAGGTTTTACAATTTACTGTAAAGACAGTTCAATCTGTTGTACTGTTTTCCATGTAGAATAGACCCTACTGCATGTGGTAAGGGGTAGATAATAAAATCAGGTAATGTATACAGTGTCAAAGCAATTCACTTTAATCAAGTTGCATTGGCAGGAAATAACCTATTTGTGTTGCTATGCTATAAAACACCAAACCTAACCAAACCAAACCAAACTACATCTTCAATATTAAAGTGAAGGTGTAGGTTAATTTTTGAGGAGCAGGTATACATTAGGTAAGATATTTTGAGTATAATGTAGCAAGATAAGAGGCAATACATTGAAAACTGAATAGACATTGCACTTTTAATTTGTGAAAGTTAATGAAATAAGTAAAAATATCAAGCTAATTTTATATTTATATTGTCATGGAATTGTGTATTATAAAATATTTATGCATTATTATAGGTACAAAAAGTGTATTCAGTTTTATTGCTCTGTACAGCATTCCCTGAGATTGGTTTTTCTGGATTTAGGCTTGAGATTGGTTTTTCTGGATGTGGGCTTTTACCACAATCAGTGTACTGATGGAGTAAATTTTTACTCTATTATCACAATACAACATGTTTTGTCATGTCCACTTATGGGAGCAATCTCCAGCTGTAGAGCTGTTTGTCTTTAAAAGAGTAGTCTAAAGCTGCCATCTCACCTCTGTCTGCAGGGAGTTGAGTCAGACTCCGCTGACATGGGTAAGTGAGAAAGCCTGCCAATAGCTTCTCGTGGGTCCGTGGTTCTTCCCTGGGTTTTCCAGGGTTCTTCCTCCATCATTAATACTGGCCACCATGTATAGCCTATCTTGTGCTGAAAAATGGAGTTAAACCCTATAACAACAACAACTTATAGGTTTCATGAAACTTTAAGGGGTTTCATGTAACTCTAAGGGGTTTTGTATAACTGTATAATGCTTTTGATGTTGGCATGCAGGATATTATTACTTTACTCAAAGTGAAGGACCAAAAGTATCAAAAGGTTTGTATGTTTTAAGTAGGCTCTTGAGGGCCATGCGAGGTGACTCCCTTGTATGTTGGATGAGAGCTTTGGAACCAGTAATACTTCATGATCATCAGCTGGATACCATGAGTCATGTATGTGAAATCAATAATTAAATATTGCTGTACCAGTGAGAATCAATAATACAGCCTTAACTTTGGATGCAGTAGGATCAGATTATCATGATTTGTTATCTCTCCACTACACAAGATGGCCTGATGAACATACATTTTCTAACCATGCCTTTGTCAAACAGTGTTGTTCTATAACTGTATTTGTTGTTAACATTGATCACTACAGCTATGAAAGGAACAGTTGTCTTCATTGCTTGTATAGAATATCAGTTTGTCAGTGTCCTGATTTGGCAATCCTGACATGCCTGATTCTTTTGCCAGTCCATTTCAGTTGCCTTATCTCCAAGTCATAACTTGCTGTTACTGTATCTCACATTTGCCATATCTCATAACCTGGTTATAAAGACTAATTATGTCATTATTCTTTATCAAACATTGTCACTTTGGTTATAAAGGCCAATAATGTCATTATTCATTATCAAACATTGTCACTATGGTTATAAAGACTAATTATGTCATTGTTCATTATCAAACATGGCCAATATGGTCATAAAGACTAATTATGTCATTATTCGTTATCAGACATTGTGGCTATGGTTATAAAGGCCAATAATGTCATTATTTATTATCAAACATTGTCACTATGGTTATAAAGACCAATAATGTCATTATTCATTATCAAACATTGTCACTATGGTTATAAAGACTAATTATGTCATTGTTCATTATCAAACATGGCCAATATGGTCATAAAGACTAATTATGTCATTATTCGTTATCAGACATTGTGGCTATGGTTATAAAGACCAATAATGTCATTATTCATTATCAAACAATGTCACTATGGTTATAAAGAACAATAATGTCATTGTTCATTATCAACCATGGCCACTATAGTCATAAAGACTAATTATGTCATTATTCATTTTCAAACATTGTCACTATGGTTATAAAGACCAATGATGTCATTGTTTATTATCAAACATTGTCACTATGGTTATAAAGATCAATAATGTCATTATTCATTATCAAACTTGTCCAATATGGTTATAAAGACGAATGATGTTTTTATTCATTATCAAACATGGCCACTATGGTTATAAAGTCCAATAATGTCATTGTTCATTATCAAACATGGACACTGGTTATAAAGTCCTATTATGTCATTGTTCATTATCAAACATGGACACTGGTTATAAATTCCTATTATGTCATTGTTCATTATCAAACATGGACACTATGGTTTTAAAGTTCAATTATGCCATTGTTCATTATCAAACATGGACACTATGGCTAAAGATACCTTGAAAGGACTTTGTCATGAAAACTACAGGACAGATTTGGCCCAAATTTTGCAGAAAACATCCTTGTACAGCATGAAGGCAGTTTCGATGTATAAAATTTACACAGATATATAGTTAAATATGGACACTGTTACTACAAACCAAAATATTTAAATGTCTCAAAAAGCAGCTCTTCAAAACTTGACCAAATTTTAGGAAAAGTATCCTAGCATACAAGTTTGATAAATGTTTTTAAATTATGCGGACCCACCCATGCATTATGGTAGCAATTACTAAATCTAAATATTTTTATTAAAAAAAAAAAAACAACAAAATTAAAACAACTTTTTCCCATTAGCTGTTTAACAGAATTTGACTATTATTGCCATTATTTTGACAAAAAATCCAAACAAATTAGCAGTGTGTACATCAAAAATGGCCACCGTTTCTAAGAAGAGACAAACAATTTGAAAGAACAAATTCAACAAATTGTTAAAAAGAATTTGATCAAGACTAAGAGTAAACAGTCTTGTATGAAGGCGTTTCAGTTTTGTATGAAGGTGTTTCCGTTTTTTTGTATGAAAGCCTTTTAATTTTTTGTATAAATGCCTTTCATTGTTTTTGTATGGAGGTCTTCCAGTTTTTGTATGTAAGCCTTTCATTTTTTTTATAAAGGCCTTTCAGTTTTTTTTATGAAAGCCTTTCAGTTATTTGTAAAGTCTTCCAGTTTTTTTGTATGAAGGTCTTTCAGTTTTTTTTGTATGAAGGTCTTTCAGTTTTTTTGTATGAAAGCCTTTCAGTTTTTTTGTATAAATGCCTTTCATTGTTTTTGTATGAAGGTCTTCCAGTTTTTGTATGAAGGCCTTTCATTTTTTTTATAAAGGCCTTTAAGTTTTTTGTATGTCTTCCAGTTTTTTGTATGAAGGTCTTTCAGTTTTTTTTATAAAGGCCTTTAAGTTTTTTTGTATGTCTTCCAGTTTTTTGTATGAAGGTCTTTCAGTTTTCTTTGTATGAAGGCATTTTAGTTTGTTGTATGAAGGCATTTCATTGTTTTGTATGAACACCTTTCAGTTTTTTTATGAAGGCCTTTCAGTTATTTGTATGAAGGTCTTCCAGTTTTTTGTATGAAGGTCTTTGGTTTTTTTGTATGAAGGTCTTTCAGTTTTTTTTACTAATAATGCTGATCAGCTAGTAATATTATTACCATTAGTAAAATTAGACTTGCTTTTAAATGGCTTCATATACTGAATTTGATAGTATTCAGGCAACAACTACTCTTATGTTTGTATATTGAGGTCCGTCTGCCATTAAATTGGATTGCATTGCTAAATATAATCAGAATAATCAGAAAAGAAAAAAAGAAATAAAGATCCTTTTCAAAAAAATCTGCTTATAAAGTTGATAAAAGCATACTGGCTTGAAAATTATTTCAAGCTCGCACAGATTTTGTTGTTTTACTTTTCAGTAAATTGTTAAAAACTGGTAAACAGAAGTTGAGCCCATTTGACATATCTTTGCATATGGTCTTTCATGTTTGTACATATATGCTAATTGCCCATCTGATATAGCTGCCATTCAAATGGTATTAAAAAATGTTTTTAAACATCAGAAAGTTTCATACACCAATATTGATTGGTCAACTACCCCTGCAACTTCTTTTCTTTTAACTGTGGTGTGTACTAAGTTAAACTTATTTATTTTTTTATTTTGTTGTAACTCATTTACTTAGATGCTATATTCTTTTTTGATATGCATTATGAAAATATTCTGTTATGTATTTTTCCACAGGACTAGTGGGGAATAAACCACTTGTTGAGAAATATAGTGTATTCATTTGTTAGATGGCTCATCTGTAAACTTTGACCCAGCTATATGTCACTTATTGTGCTAGCTGGTCATTTGATTTATTGCTATAGGTCACTTATTGTCCTAACCATTCATGGTATATGTATTTTTCCACAGGACTAGTGGGGAATAAACCACTTGTTGAGAAATATAGTGTATTCATTTGTTAGATGGTTCATCTGTAAACTTTGACCCAGCTATATGTCACTTATTGTGCTAGCTGGTCATTTGATTTATTGCTATAGGTCACTTATTGTCCTAACCATTCACGGTCATTTGATTTATTCATGGAACTCACATCTCTGGCAAATACAGTAATCCACTGTAGTTTGGTTGTTTTTTTCTTACCATAAATTTTTCTTGGTGCAAGTGTAGATGGTAACTGTATTTTCCATTCCATTGATTCTGGTATGTACCAAGGTAGTACTGTTCAAACTTTGGATGGGGTAACACATTCATTGAATGCCCTTCCAGTCCTCTTTCATTATTACCCAGTCTTATTTGACAATTGTTGTGTGTGTGTGTGTGTTGACCATTGTTAGGTGTTCTTTGATGTTAGTTAGCTGCCTATGGATACAATATACAGTGTGTTAGTTCAGTTTCATACTACAATGCCACTGTGTGGAGATCTTGTCAACATACCTAACTAATGACTGGAGCATTACTGGGCTTTTTAAGTTCTCAAACATTCTGTCAATAACTTTTTCCGCAGACAATAAAAAGTTGTTTCAAAGTAGCAGTACATTCTTTATTAACACTTTGTGCTTCTTCTTTGAACACTTTACTTGAAAATTAACCCAAATGACTGTGCAAACTGAATTTAAAAGCATTACTGTTTAATAAGGTTTTCAGACAGAATGATTTCTAAAACATGAAAGATACTTTTGCTATAGTGTTTCCCTGTACCGTCTTCTCATTAAGCAAGACTTCATGTTTTCCCAGTGTTTGATGTAGAGGTAACTAAATTGACTCCCCATGCTCAAATTAATAACATTTCCAGCTCACTCAGATTATTCAGCCTTACCTCAAATGAATTAGCTTTTAAAGTCAAGTTAATAATGTATTATGTATTTCAGCTACCAGAGAGACAGAGACAGAAAGGGCTAGACAACACCTATCAGTAGAGTTGTAACAATTGTGTGTGTGTGTGCTGCATTTGCTTTAAATTGAGTTGTAACAGTATGTGTATACCAGTTGTTATATGATGAGTTGTAACTGTGTATGCATACCAGTTGCTGTATGATGAGTTGTAACTATGTATGCATACCAGTTGCTGTATGATGAGTTGTAACAGTATGTGCATACCAGTTGCTGTATGATGAGTTGTAACTATGTATGCATACCAGTTGCTATATGATGAGTTGTAACTATGTATGCATACCAGTTGCTATATGATGAGTTGTAACAGTGTGTGCATACCAGTTGCTGTATGATGAGTTGCAACTTTGTATGCATACCAATTACTATATGATGAGTTGTAACAGTATGTGCATATCAGTTGCTGTATGATGAGTTGTAACTATGTATGCGTACCAGTTGCTGTATGATGAGTTGTAACTATGTATGCATACCAGTTGCTGTATGAGTTGTAACTGTGTATGCATACCATTTGCTGTATGATGAGTTGCAACTGTGTATGCATACCAGTTGCTGTATGATGAGTTGCAACTGTGTATGCATACCAGTTGCTGTATAATGAGTTGTAGCTATGTATGCATACCAGTTGCTGTATTATGAGTTGTAACTGTGTATGCATACCAGTTGCTGTATGATGAGTTGCAACTGTGTATGCATACCAGTTGCTGTATAATGAGTTGCAACTGTGTATGCATACCAGTTGCTGTATATTGAGTTGCAACTGTGTATGCATACCAGTTACTATATGATGAGTTGTAACAGTATGTGCATACCAGTTGCTGTATGATGAGTTGTAATTATGTATGCATACCAGTTGCTGTATGATGAGTTGTAACTATGTATGCATACCAGTTGCTATATTATGAGTTGTAACAGTGTGTGCATACCAGTTGCTGTATGAGTTTCAACTTTGTATGCATACCAGTTGCTGTATGATGAGTTGCAACTGTGTATGCATACCAGTTGCTGTATGATAAGTTGTAACTGTGTATGCATACCAGTTGCTGTATGAGTTGCAACTTTGTATGCATACCAGTTACTTTATGATGAGTTGTAACAGTATGTGTATATCAGTTGCTGTATGATGAGTTGTAACTGTGTATGCATACCAGTTGCTGTATGATGAGTTGTAACTGTGTATGCATACCAGTTGCTGTATGATGAGTTGTAACTGTGTATGCATATCAGTTGCTGTATTATGAGTTGTAACTGTGTATGCATACCAGTTGCTATATGATGAGTTGTAACAGTATGTGCATACCAGTTGCTGTATGATGAGGTGTAACTGTGTATGCATACCAGTTGCTGTATTATGAGTTGTAATTGTGCATGCATACCAGTTGCTGTATTATGAGTTGTAATTGTGTATGCATACCAGTTGCTGTATTATGAGTTGTAATTGTGTATGCATACCAGTTGCTGTATTATGAGTTGTAATTGTGTATGCATACCAGTTGCTGTATGATGAGTTGTAACTGTGTATGCATATCAGTTTCTATATGATGAGTTGTAACTGTGTATGCATACCAGTTGCTGTATGATGAGTTGTAACTGTGTATGCATACCAGTTGCTGTATTATGAGTTGTAATTGTGTATGCATACCAGTTGCTGTATGATGAGTTGTAACTGTGTATGCATACCAGTTGCTGTATTATGAGTTGTAATTGTGTATGCATGCCAGTTGCTGTATGATGAGTTGTAATTGTGTATGCATATCAGTTGCTGTATGATAAGTTGTAACTGTGTATGCATACCAGTTGCTGTATGAGTTGTAATTGTGTATGCATATCAGTTGCTGTATGATGACTTGTAACAGTATGTGCATACCAGTTGCTGTATGATGAGTTGCAACTGTGTATGCATACCAGTTGCTGTATGATGAGTTGTAACTGTGTATGCATACCAGTTACTATATGATGAGTTGTAACAGTATGTGCATACCAGTTGCTGTATGATGAGCTGTAACAGTATGTGCATACCAGTTGCTGTATGATGAGTTGTAACTGTGTATGCATACCAGTTACTATATGATGAGTTGTAACAGTATGTGCATACCAGTTGCTGTATGATGAGTTGTAACTATGTATGCATATCAGTTGCTATATGATGAGTTGTAATTGTGTATGCATACCAGTTGCTGTATGATGAGTTGTAATTGTGTATGCATACCAGTTGCTGTATGATGAGTTGTAACTATGTATGCATATCAGTTGCTGTATGATGAGTTGTAACTGTGTATGCATATCAGTTGCTGTATTATGAGTTGTAACTGTGTATGCATACCAGTTGCTGTATGATGAGTTGTAATTGTGTATGCATACCAGTTGCTGTATTATGAGTTGTAACTATGTATGCATATCAGTTGCTATATGATGAGTTGTAACTATGTATGCATATCAGTTGCTATATGATGAGTTAAGTGTATATATAGCAGTTGCTATATGATGAGTTGTAAGTGTATGCATACCAGTTACTGTATGAGTTGTAACTGTGTATGCATACCAGTTGCTGTATAATACTGTCATATTTTCAGTATTGTGAATGCTTAGACTGTCAGTGGTGACAGGCTGTTTCAAGCATTATTATAGGAAAGAAAATACCACCACCACCACCTACCATGGATGAATGGTTGGTATAATCACTCAGTAATATGCATCATCACTTACTATTCCTTGACCAGCCATAAAGACAAGAAAGAAAATACTTTTGGGGAAATTGAACTAGCTATATAGAGTATTATTCATCACCATCTCTCTTCCCATTACAATATCTTATAATATTGAACTTGTCGAACAGTTCTCAGACACTACAAAACGATTCATGATGGTTGTTTGTACCCTGCTTGACAAAACTGTTCTCAGTATTCTACTTACCAGTGTTTAACCAGTCTCTGTTGTGGAGCATTTATATGAAAAACAAATCAAAGAAACACATAAATGTAGTGTAATTGATATAAAAATTATGACTCTCAGGTAAAGATAATATTAAAAAAATCATAACTGTTCATTTTCGAGACATGTATTTTGTTTTCTTATACTTAATGTTAGCAGGAGGATAATGGCAGCATCCTGCATTTACATAGCAAGCCCATATAAATGGTAGAACGCTGTAGGGACAAGGCAAGCCCATATAAATGGTAGAACCCTGCATAGACATGGCAAGCCCATATAAATGGTAGAACCCTGCATGGACATGGCAAGGCCATATAAATGGTAGAACCCTGTATGGACAAGGCAAGCCCATATAAATGGTAGAACCCTGTATGGACATAGAAAGCCCAGATAAATGGTAGAACCCTGCATGGATATGGCAAGCCCATATAAATGGTAGAACCTTGCATGGATATGGCAAGCCCATATAAATGGTAAACCCTGCATTGACATGGCAAGCCTATATAAATGGTAGAACCCTGCATTGACATGGCAAGCCTATATAAATGGTAGAACCCTGCATTGACATAGCAAGCCCATATAAATGGTAGAACCCTACATTGACATGGCAAGCCCATATAAATGGTAGAACCCTGCATTGACATGGCAAGCCCATATAAATGGTAGAACCTTGCATTGACATAGCAAGCCCATATAAATGGTAGAACCCTGTATGGACAAGGCAAGCCCATATAAATAGTAGAACCCTGCATGGACATAGAAAGCCCATATAAAGGTAGAACCTTACATGGACATAGCAAGCCCGTATAAATGGTAGAATCCTGCAGGGACATAGCAAGCCCATAATAATGGTAGAACCCTGCATTGACATGGCAAGCCCACATAAATTGTAGAACCCTGCATGGACATAGAAAGCCCATATAAATGGTAGAACCATGCATTGACATAGCAAGCCCATATAAATGGTAGAACCCTGCATGGACATAGAAAGCCCATATAAATGGTAGAACCCTGCATTGACATGGCAAGCCCATGTAAATGGTAGAACCCTGCATTGACATGGCAAGCCCATATAAATGGTAGAACCCTGCATGGACATAGCAAGCCCATATAAATGGTAGAACCATGCATTGACATAGCAAGCCCATATAAATGGTAGAACCCTGCATTGACATGGCAAGCCCATATAAATGGTAGAACCCTGCATGGACATGGCAAGCCCATATAAATGGTAGAACCCTGTATGGACAAGGCAAGCCCATATAAATGGTAGAACCCTGCATTGACATGGCACACCCATTTAAATGGTAGAACCCTGCATGGACATGGCAAGCCCATATAAATGGTAGAACCCTGCATGGACATGGCAAGTCCATATAAATGGTAGAACCCTGTATGGACAAGGCAAGCCCATATAAATGGTAGAACCCTGTATGGACATGGCAAGCCCATATAAATGGTAGAACCCTGTATGGACATAGAAAGCCCAGATAAATGGTAGAACCTTGCATGGACATGGCAAGCCTATATAAATGGTAGAACCCTGCATGGACATGGCAAGCCTATATAAATGGTAGAACCCTGCATTGACATGGCAAGCCCATTTAAATGGTAGAACCCTGCATGGACATGGCAAGCCCATATAAATGGTAGAACCCTGCATGGACATGGCAAGCCTATATAAATGGTAGAACCCTGCATGGACATAGCAAGCCCATATAAATGGTAGAACCTTGAATTGACATGGCAAGCCCATATAAATGGTAGAACCCTGCATTGACATGGCAAGCCCATTTAAATGGTAGAACCCTGCATGGACATGGCAGGCCCATATAAATGGTAGAACTCTGCATGGACATGGCAAGCCCATATAAATAGTAGAACCCTGCATTGACATAGCAAGCCCATATAAATGGTAGAACCATGCATTGACATAGCAAGCCCATATAAATGGTAGAACCCTGTATGGACAAGGCAAGCCCATATAAATGGTAGAACCCTGCATGGACATAGAAAGCCCATATAAAGGTAGAACCCTACATGGACATAGCAAGCCCATATAAATGGTAGAACCCTGTATGGACAAGGCAAGCCCATATAAATGGTAGAACCCTGTATGGACAAGGCAAGCCCATATAAATGGTAGAACCCTGTATGGACAAGGCAAGCCCATATAAATGGTAGAACCCTGCATGGACATGGCAAGCCCATATAAATGGTAGAACCCTGCATGGACATGGCAAGCCCATATAAATGGTAGAACCCTGCATGGACATGTTCTTCATGCATGTATACATGAAATGACATATTAGTGTCATTTATATGCTTAGTTATCTGCAAGAAAGTTCAGTTGTAGCTGTAAGTTTAGTCATCTATTTCAAAATCTTAGAGTGCTATGGAAGCTTCTATTACCTTAAAAAAGGTATTTTGTGCTTGAAAAAATTGTTCATATGTCTATGTAGAACATGTGTTTTGTTAGTGGAGATAATTGTACTTCATCTACTTTCTAATAATAATTATTTTATCTGGAGAACAACACTACTGGTTTGTACAAAGTCATTTGCTGAAATTTTTAAATTAGAACAGAATGATACAAATTGTTTTTCACTGTGAAAATTCTTTTTCTGTTAGCTTTCGTCTGATGTCATCATCTGCCATCTTGGAGCGGAACTGAGTTTCAGACTGTATCAATTTAGAACTTTGTTCACAGGACTTATGTGTTTTCATATCTTTAGAACAGAATTTTGTATCGTCTTTGTAAATCATAAGTCTTGTTTCATATATTTACCTTTTCTCCATGTTTTTTAGGGAAATAAATTATATTTGTTAAAATTTATAAAACTTGTTTCTTTGTGTTGCTTTGAACGAATTGATACGTAACAGTATTCAGTATCTCACAGGTGCACTAACAGATACCCAAAGTGTTTTCATGTATCAGTTTGAATGTAGTCAGTATCAAGGTGCTTGATGTAACAAGATAACTGCATTTGGGATTTTCGGATTTACAACAAAACACCATCGATGGGAATGCAGTACAATATTTAATGTTATATGAAACTATGAAATGAAGTATGATAGATACGTGTGTGCATGGGTCCCAATATGGGACTAATTAACATAATCAGCACAATCTTACTAATGCAACAAATACAGTACCAAGACAAAGAAAGAACGATTCATGGTATATCACAAAACAGAAATATGCTCTTCACAATAGTAAAATACAAATTATATTTCATTCAAAATAAGGAATTGATTGTTTTACTCATAATAGCAGAACAAATGATAGTTCATTCAAAATAACAAATTAATTTTATTCACAATAGCAAAACATTGGGTATTACAAAAAATCCTACATTAGCCCACGGCCAAAATATTATATATCTGGAGCAATGTCTATACTCCCTTAACTCTTTGCTGCCAGTTTCACTGGCCAAACAAGCAAAGATTTGTAGTCGCCCGGCTGTACATTTTCCGAGGTTTCCTAGAAAACCTCTGACAAATTTTCCTAGGAAAAACCTCGGACTATTGGTTATTTACTTTCCAAGGTTACAGTGACTATTTACAGACAAAAACTTTTGATATATGTCCAAGGTTTTTATACTCAGATGTCCAAGGTTTCCTAGGACATCGCCCGAGGTGTCCTAGGACATGGTGTGAGGTTTCCCAGGACTTCGTCCTAGGTTTTTATACTCAGATGTCCGAGGTTTCCTAGGACATCATCCGAGGTGTCCTAGGACTTCGTCCGAGGTTTCCTAGGAATTCATCTGAGGTGTCCTAGGACATCGTCTGAGGTTTCCTAGGACACTTCTGGCAAAAAATGCATCAGATCAACAATTTATAATGAAGCAAATGATTATTACATTATTATATTTTTAATTTTGTTCATCTCAAATTAAATTTTTAAAAATATCCAGAATGCCCATCATGTTCCTTTAGTGCCAAATTTTACATTTTGATCTGAAATATTCATCCATTTCAATGCATACTAATCACAGAGGTATAAGTATTTATTCCTATTATAAGTGGCAAAACAGCTGATTTAGGCATACAAAGTTTAAGCTATATATTACATGCCAGAATTACAGTATGTATGAAATATATTTTCACTACTTTCATGGTTCTGCAGCTGGTCAATATTCTTATCACAATTGGCAAAATCCACATGGATTTGAACCAGAATGCAAATGCAACATATACTGAAAAATTATTTATATTTAGCATTCACTTCAATTAGTATACTTCCTTAACTTTTACTGAATGATTGTGAACTTGAAGTTTGTAATGATCATGGTCAGGTGCTCAGAGTGCTGTATTTCATGACTCTCGTATTCCTTTTCTTTTACATTAAAAAACTTATACAGACATAATTATGACATCCAAGGCAAGAAATAATAATGATAATTATTTATTTAGAAAAGGTAACTCAGTTACAGAGCTAATCTACTGTGAGGCGTTTTGTCTGTTATGTAAAATATATACAGTATATACAACATGTGAAGAATCTGGCTTGACACTAAATAAGTGATTTTAAAAATCAAGTATCAAGCCTGGAACATATGCACAGGCATATGTGAACACATAAACATATAACATATTATCCTTCAGTGAAAAATTCAACTGTAAAAAAGATGTAAAATTACAGAAAAGCATCCATTTGAGACGTTAATTGTGAAAAGAATAAATGCTAGGATCCTGCCTTATGTCACTGTTGTACTGCAGACTTGATGTTTGATTAATGTACAAAATGATGCTGTTGAGGTGTCTTGAATTTGTCCTTGTTCAATAAACAAACATTTATCATATAATTGCTCATTTTACAGTAAATTATAACACATCTAGAATATTTTGATGATATACACAATAATACCACTCATGATATTGAAGGAAGATTCTACTTATGGACCAAACAAATTCTGCAAAGATATGACTATCTTTGATAGACATGGTATCTGGCAACAATATCAACAATTCTCACCAGTGATCTATACATTGTCCCTTCTTAAAACCTGGAAGTTAATCAGTTTCGAGTTATATAATTTTGAAATCATCCTGGTTCAATTCCTTGTCACATTTAGCACGTTAGTCACTATTGTAAAGCTCTTTAAAGCAAATGCTAGTCCTGAATATCCCAAACCAAAATTGAAAGCTTATCTTTAAGGTTGCGGCAAGCTTGTTTTATAAATTTGCAGCAAGCTTAGATTTGAAACCGCAGCTAGCTTGCACAAAGCTTGTAACAAACTCACTGATTAGAAGATTGCTAAACCTTGCAAACAAAGCTGACCTAAGTTGCATCCGAAGAACTGATATGGCATTGATTGAATTATTCTATACATGGTCACATACCTCCATTTTTTTAGCTCTTGATGTGCAAAAAGTATGTAATATCAAATATTAAAATGAAAATGTTAATATGTGGTGAACATCAATTAAAATGAGATCTTACTGTCACAATAAAAAAGATTGAAGTCATCAAATCATTTAATAATATTTAATCAGATGAAAATAATGGCATATGAATGGGATCTATGTGTGCAAACTCCTTATACTTTTGTTATGTATTGCTTTGGAAATGTTACACTAATTTACCTTCATGTAGAAATCCATTTGGGGGGGAGGAGGATGGTGTCAAATAGATCCCTCTCATCTGTCACGATGATAAACTATTAGGTGAAAACAAGAATGTCATTAGAATTACTCTGAATCACTTCAATCTCCTAAACAAAATCCTCAGAATAAAATTCTGCATCCTCATCAGCTTCTTGTGTGATTCATGTATCATCCACTGAAATGGATTACATCGAACATGTACTATGTAATCAGAAAAAAAACAAGTATTTACCTCGGCAAAAGCATTTCAATGTTAGTTCATTATTCTAAAATCACTTATCAAGTTCAGGAATCATCAGTGTTATTCACGATCATCCTTTAATGAGCTCTAAATTTTAGTTTTACTGTTCATTTTGAAAGGTCTACAGCACGTCAGATGAATGGCACGTGTGAGTTTTGAACAACAAAAATCCTTTCAAACTGATTACGTACCTTAAGACATTTTGAAATAAAATAACTTCCATCTTCTTCGAGGATGAAAAGAATTAAATATAACAACCTCTGAGCAATTTTTGATTAGATATGCGAGAGGAAAAATACCCTAAGAATAAATGAAATAAGATTCCTAAGGATGCGTTGGACTTTATCATATCGTAACACTATTGTCGATAACTGATAGCATTTCATCGATTTGACAAGTGTAGCAATAAATAATAATGATCTGCAGCATTGTCATCTCAGTCATTGGGTGAAGCAACATTACAAAGTCATATTTTGACATGTTTAAGTCATAAAAGTGCAAGAACGCTACCGGCAAACTAAAGTCATGAAAACTGGCAAAATAGACACAATTTTGAATTTACTCACCGATATTGTAACTCCATGATTTCAGATTATTTCTCTGATTATAGGATCGGTTACTGCACATATAATGGTTCAGCGGGCAATGAAATTTACTAAATTAACTAGGTAAATTGTGAAAATTCAACCTTAAAAATTGCGCCATATTTAACTGGATGCTACAATGGTTTTATTGTCTTCTTTTAACTCATATATGTAACGTGTATTTAGTTACAGTTCGAAAACCAGTCTGCTAAAAAAAAAAAAATTAATAAAAAAAAAAATTGTAAACAAAGGACGTAACCTAACGTAACGTAAAATATGACTAAGTTTTTATTTCCTAGGTTTTTCTGAGCTAAAAATGTACTAAGTTCTCATGTCCAAGGTTTTTTCCAAGGTATTTCCTAGGTGTATTTTTAATGTACAAGATGATGTCCAAGGTTTTCCTAGGAAAACCTTGGAAAAACCTAGGACATCTGAGGTTTTCCTAGTAAAACCTTGGAAAAACCTCGGACGTCCGAGGTTTTTTGGTCAAATTTTCAAGCAAACCTTGGAAAATGTACAGCCAGGAATTGACCAACCACCATTGATTCTTGGGTTAGACAGTCAGCACCCACCACTTTGGCCTGATCTCCCGCAACCTGATTGGCAACGTTGGAAAACAAGGCTCAGCACTGCACATGCAGCATACTAGCTCTACACAGCACACACAGCTCTTCACAGCTGTATACACAGCACAACTCAGCACTGCAAATGAAGCATATACACAGCTCTAAACCAGAGCTCTACAGCACAGCACAACACCAACACAGCTCTACACCAACACCAACACTGCTGAAAAAATATCCAATGCCATGTACTATGCATGACACTAGTATATATATATATATATATATATATATATATATATATATATATATATATATATATATATATATATATATATATATATATATATATATATATATATAATTCTGTGATACTTGACAAAGCTACAATAACAGTGTTTGATGATACCAAAAGACCAAAACAAAAAATGTTTCCTTTTGCAGTGGTGTTAAAATTAAGGCCACAAAAGCGGGTGGAGTTAAAGTGATTTTTTTGGTGATTATTCTTTTTTACTGTGGCTAAGCATATGGTTGGGGTGGGATGCTCCCAATATTTTATTTTAACTGTCATATAAGTCCCATGCAGGCTCTGTTTTGTTGGAAGTTCAATTTAGTGAATGATAGATGTAAAACTCAGACAGCAATGCTGATTAGTTAGATGGTTGAATATAGGCAAAGGTTGAAATTCAATGACTAACAATTTAATAATTCAATAATCAAATGACTGAAATTTCCAATTACACTCCTTCTGCTGGACCTTTTAATAAGCCTTTTGCATAACTTGATTAGCAGTGTGAGATTGATTTCCACCTATTCTTGTATTTCTACTCATCTGGTATGTCCTTTCTCTCCTATTTCTCTCAATTCCTTCTCCTCTTCCTCCTTGACCTTTCTCCAAATTCCTTCTCCTTCTCATCCTTAACTTTCTCTATACTCCTCCTCCACCTCCACTTTCTCTCCCATGACTACACTTGTCGACTTCAATTGTCTCAACTGCAGTCTCAATTCCGTCTCCAACTCTTGAAGACTTGAGGCCCAATAAAACCAGAAGTTCTTTGTCCCCTAAAAAGCTTCCTGTGAAAACACAAGGATGGTATAATCTTTTCCTTAGACTTCTCATCTCCCACTACACACATCCTATCATCAGATAATGGCTATTAAATTCCTTAGCTTTTGAACTATGGGTAATATACTTTAGGTCTCTCAAAACAAGGGTGTGTGTGTGTGTGTGTGTGTGTGTGTGTCTATATATATATATATATATATATATATATATATATATATATATATATATATATATATATATATATATATATATATATTCATTTTGCAATAATATTTACACAGGAAGAGATAAAGTGTAAAGATATATATTAGACGGATTTGTAAACTGTTTCTTTAGTGTTAATACAGAAATCAGTAGAACTTTGATTTTTATAAAACTACCATATATATTGTAATGGGATCAGGTGAACTGTTGGACTTAAGATGATTTGTTTATGTGTACCTGTCACATAATGGTTTAATTTAATATGAACAATATCACATGAGTCAATATCTGTAATCCAGATACATTCAGTGTAGTTGGATCAGTCTATTTCTAAATAGGAAAGCGGCATGGTAGCGCTGGGCCAGGACAATAACAGCTTTGAGTCAACCTTGTGTACTTCTTGAAGCAAAATCAAATATTAGATCCTTGTCCAAAGTATTTGATAAGTTATATTGAGGGTACCTGTCAGTGGGGATAAAGTCTTCAAGTGTATGGGGTCCTGTCTCTGATAAACGATATTAGGATAGAATTACACAAATAATTAATCTTGTTTAGGTTTAAATAAGTTTTAGATACCAGGCCTTATGTACAGGTTTGGTTGAATCTGATCATGACAAATGTGTATTGAGTTTTTTTGCTAAAGGTAACCTTTATTGTGTTCAGGAGCACTGCATTTTGCAGTTATAATTGCCCAGGAACAAAGCAGAATAACTTTAGAGGACAAAGCCTCAATGGTACATGTGCTGAGAATAATAGAGCCCTGACAACATTGGGTAGGACAGGATTAGTGTATTCACTTCATTTAACAGCACTGCACTGATATGGAAAGTTTGGTGACTGACTCTTTCAAAGGTGAACATCAAACCATTGGGATTACACTGCATGGTGTCATTGAATCTGCATGTACATATGTATATTTCGTTAGATATATGTATTTATATTGATAGATATATGCTATTAGTAATGGATCTAGAATCTAAATTATATTCCATGATTTATTTCACCTCATGAATGGAAACTTTAGGCATTTTGTTTATTGGTATAATCATTACCACATTTAGGTGGTAACAGTGTTGTGGTATTCTGCAAGTGGATCTAAGTGATGGCCCAGAAACCACATTCAAGTGGTAACAGTGTTAGTGATATTCCTCAAATGGATTGGAGTGATAACACACAGTACTTTACTGCTTCTCTTGCAATTATTTTGGATTAGAAGTATTCAAGTGCTTATTTTTCTACAGGAATGTTATGATTGTCATCTATGTATTGATCATCAGGGAAGTATGTCAGATATTTGATTTCCAAAAAGGGAAACTAAGATTATGCTAAACTGAGGTACCCATGTGTTATGTAAAAGAGTACCAATAACTGTCAAAATGTAAGGGCAATAAAAACATGCAAACAACCTTGCTTATTCTTTACTGATCAATAACAACTACTTCTGTCCTTGTCTGTGGACATGTATTTAGTATAACTGACTTACTGTGGCCAATGAAAACATTCTAGAGTTTAGTTTCAGTGTTTTGTTGAAATTTGTTCCATATTTTTGAAATAAACAGTGAATTTTGACATGGTAAAGAAAAGTTAATGATATTTTGAAAATGCTGCATCTGGAGATAGTGGGGTTAAGTCCAAGGACAACTGTTCCCGTAACAATTAGATACCCGGATCGTGCCACCAATGCGACACCAACCCGCCGACCTTCTGCCCGACTTGTGCCCATAGCTGCAAGGTTTGTTTATGTGTACATAAGGCAAAACTTCTCAACTCCAGAATCCCTTGAAGCCAAATTAAATATTTGGTTTTTATGGAATTTCTTTTTTTACTGACTTTTTAATTTACCTTAGAATGAGTTGTTGTCATTTGTCATCTCACATACTAGGACATGTGTACATCTTTTTGCAAAACATTTGCTAATCAACTTTTTGATGCATATCTTAGATAATTATGATTTCTTGGCATCTATTACTGTTTTTGTATTATGCTGTTAAATGATTTTTGGCTGAATATGTGTTATTATGGTATGTCTATTTTTCCCTAGCAGGCATTTCCACAGGCATTTCCACATCAGGCATTTCTGTGGCAGGCATTTCCGTATTCAACATATTCACCAGTTGTCATTTCCATGGCAGTTAGATATGCAACAAAAAGAGAAGTTTAATGAAAATTGAAAAATTAAATTAAATCTTAAGATGGCAATAAAAATGGCAGTAATAAAGATTTAGATATGAAACTGAAACAGAGAGTGAAATAATAAAAAATTTAGACTTAATAAAATGAAATTCAAACAAAGATAGATTTACAGTTAACAAATTTAATTTGTAAGTGTATTTTAAGGTGGTTTACACTAACTTTGACTATACTTATTGCACATAAAAAGGATTAGCAAGTTGATTCCATTATCAGAGGGGCCCCAAGTGGAGTGGCCAGTGGTCTAGGTCTAAAAATATGTCCCATGTCAGTTACAGATCACTGCCATCACACCTCTGTCTGCATGGGTTGAGTCTAGGATTCAATGAATGTGGATATGTGAGAAAGCTTGCCAGTAGCTTCTGGAGGGTCAGTGGTCCTTTCCGGTGATTTCTGGTTTCTTCCTCCACCATTAATACTGGCCGCCATGAATAGCCTATCGTGTGCTGAAAAATGGTGTTAAGCCCAACAACAACAATTATCAGAATCTTGTCTCTATATGTTTACTTCATGCTTCAATTAGCAGCATTATTTTTGGTCATTTGCACTGCACATCTTTTTACTATTAATTAAACCTTTCTCAGATATGAACAAAGTTGACAGTTGTTATCATGATTATTAATGCACATTTGGGATTAGTTTAGTTTGTCTTCATTGCATTTATTGCCAATGGTGTTTTCTGTTTATTTGCACTTTTTGTTTTTTACTAATACCTTATCCCCAACTTTGGTAATAATTAGTGCACATTAAAAGATCTGTTACTTTGGTCTATTGCATAAAATCTTGTTTTGATGTTTACTTAATAGAAATCTTGTTTTGATGTTTTACTTATTGCATTAGTTAGGAATATTTTTGTTTAGCACTTGCATGAAGCTCTTCTATTTGTACCAACATTTTCACACAGTTTATCACTAAGGTGGAGATCACTGACAAACACTCAGGTGCAGAAATTTCATTTGTGGAAATGAAGTTGCTAAAGTGTTCAGGTGTGCAAATGCCTGTTTTGTAAAACTGGCAAACTAATTCAACTGGGGCTTATTTTTAAATATTCATTTTAGTGTAAAATTCATATTTGTTACCAAAAATTTGTTTCAGTTTTGCAGCAGAGACAAATTGGATTTTGGTGCAAAGATAATTAAATCAAACAAAAATAATTTTGGCACAGAAAGATGTGATTCAATTTCAAAGGAATATTGTATAGTTTCAGTCTTTATATATAAATAAAATCCTGTAATTTTAATATCTTACCTGACATGTTTATTCCAAAATTACCTGGCAGGCATATATTTGCGAAACTGATATAGAAACATTCAATGCAGATATGAATAAAGAAAACACATTGATAGTTATTACATGTACTGGAAACTATTTCGTGTTTCAGCGAGGATTGGCAGCTCTTTAGTGTTACTATGGCTGGTTGGTACTTTCCAATCAAACTAATTATTTATACAACTGTTTTTTTTTCTTTATGAAAAACCAACTATAGAATATCAACCAAGAAGAGTATTCCATTTCATTCTGTTCTTTTCAGAATTACTAATTAATGACCAACTGTCTTGCAGTCTCAGAAAAACATTCACATGACACTGAATTAGGAATATGTGACAAGAGTTGTGACCTAGTTAGTAACACCTGACACCTAGCTAGTAAGCTAGAAACACTGACATCTAGTTAGTAACACATGACATCTAGTTAAAAACACACAACACTTTATAATTTGAAAACACCTAACACCTAATTAAAGACACATGACACCTAGCTGAAAATGCATGTCACCAAAACATACATTTCCAGTAAAGATGGATGGTGACATTTTATTTAATTAGGTCCTCAAAGGTGACATTTTATTTGCTCAGGTCCCCAATAATAAGTCTTTGAGGATGGTTGTTATAGATAGTATCTCTTTCCTTAACTTGGGCCTTAAGTTTGCATATTTCAGTCTAAATGTGGTGCAGACACATGTCAACAAAAACCACATGGTGCAACAGACTGATATAATTTCTACTAGTAACTGTAACCTTGGGGCAGTTGTTCAGATAAAGACATTTTTATATACCCATGATATATATATATATATATATATATATATATATATATATATATATATATATATATATATATATATATATATATTCTCTCAAACCTCTTTTTTTCTTGTGGTTTTTTGGTTATAGAGGTTTTAAATAATTGGGAAAAAATAATGATCAAACTGGCTTAGTTGATATTTGTATTTTTTTTCTGGCAAAATATGTAAAATCACCTCTGCCACTATTTTAATTAAGCTTAATTTGCTACATCTTTATTTGATAGACTGTCAATGAAAGCAGTCTGCAAAATAAACCTAGTGAACTTTGAATTTTTATTTCATTGTGGTGTTTATTTTATAGCTAAATGGTTAAATCAAATCATGTTGCCCTTATGATATTGGATATTGTTCATGATAATGTGCCAGTGAAACCATTGGATCTACTTATGGACTTGTCCTGTAATACACACCCACACTCACGCACACCTAAACCCACAGACAGTAAAAACCTTCAAAGCTGAAAATTCTTTGGAGCAAATTTGTCTGTTTTTGGAGGTTTTGTTTTACTGAGGGTATTGTTGGGAAATGTATTGTTTGATAAGTTTATGTAAAATACATTATCATCAACAAAGTTTGACCCTAGTTTCTAGAGTGTAGGTTTTGGCACAGATTTATACTATTTGACTATTGTACTGTTATTTCATCACACTATTGTACTATTTAATCAGGCTTATTCTGAGGCTTAGCTGGTTACTAATGCCTTGATAAGTGGTGACTTATCAAATTTATACTATTTAATTAGAATGTACTTTCTTACTGTTTTAATCAGACAACAGTTGTACTATATAATCAGGCTGATTCTGTGAGGCTTAGCTGGTTATTCCACAAATTGACAAGTAGAGACAGTAATTATTATTTAAGTACATGCATATTTTTTCTCCTTTGAAAATCATTGTGTGTCTCACTTTTATGATATTGTTTTGTCAGTCAGTTTAGTTATTGAAATTAATAAGTTTCCATGGATAACTTGTACAAATCTTGTCATCACCAGTCCTGTTTTGATATTCCAATGTTAACCTGTGCAAGTCCTGTGATCACCAGTCCTGTTTTTATATTCCATTGTTAAACTGTGCAAGTCCTGTAATCACCAGTCCTGTTTTGATATTCCAATGTTAACCTGTGCAAGTCCTGTCATCACCAGTCCTGTTTTGATGATCAGCTATTAATGGTCATCTAAATTGAATTATTTAAAGCATTTTGTTATTAACAGTTAACTTAAAAAGTTTTCATTTCTTAAAGGAGCAATGAATTCTTGCCTAATTATGACCGGTAGGGGCATGTAGGGAAATTGATTTTTACCTTGCATGCCAATTGTCATTTTGATTTTTCAATACAATAGTATTTGCTAATGGTAAATACTCTAGCCCAGCATGCATCACAAATATGCAATTTCTGAACCATAAATGTTAATTTTTATGAAATTTAGTAGCTAAAATACATTTCTATGTTTGAAGTGAGTTTCGTTTTTATGCTGTTATATTGTTCATTTTTGACTGTATGGGACCAATCCTTTTTTTAGTTTTCATAAGAAGAGTTTCAGTCATAAAATGGTGGAGTGGTGTTAATGATAATAGTAAGGAATATAAAATTTGGGAAAAATATGAAAGTTTGATCTAGATATTCAGTCGTTATGGGTTTCACTTAATGTGTGTGCACTAATTTGTGGTTGGCTATTGAGCACAGTTCTTCTGTCTCATGTTGGCCACACATACCACTGAAAGGTCTGGACCAGCTTCAGGCTGGTTAGTAAGTGGCCTTATGAATCTAGACCACAACACTTGTATTTGAATGTCACCTGTCATAGAGGTTGAACCCCATTCCAGTCTGGACTTTTGGCTAGGGAGAGAAAGTTTCCAATTGTAAAAGGTGGGTCAAACATATTCTAACTATTATGGTCAATAATTGATTAATCATCCTTTGTCTCACATTCTGGTACACATTCCTACACACTAAGAACAGTTTACATTTAAGCCCTAAAGCACTACTTTTGTCCAAAAAGTCAAGGAGTATTTTGTAAATCCAGTGAATTATTTAGATATACAATTAGCTAGAGTTGTATAAAAACACATATATATATAAATTGACCATAGTTTCAGAAGTAAACAGGAACGAATAATTGTTTGCCAAATCCTATATATACTTATTTCTCTAAGACACAATAAATTGCTCAGGAATTCCCTATAACAGAAATACTCTGGTCTTGAACTGAACTTCAAGCAAACATCTTGTTTACTTCTTGTAATGATAACAAAACTCAGGTTGGCATTAATTCCACAACAATAATCATAGAAAAAAAAGGTGCACAATATTGATATTCATAACAGTAACCACTTGTTGCTTGGCATATAGTTTTGCCATCTGCTTGATATTTGCTACTTACTTTTCAGTAAAGCAAATTCTTCATATATTTTTGCAGTTTATATTTATGTACCTTTTGAAATGGGACATCCTGATTTTCAGTAATTTTCTTTTCTTTACCTCTATCTCTCTGTCTTTCTCGCTCTCTTTCTGTCTGTCTGCCTGTCTTTATCTCTCTCTCTATGATGTTTTCTTGGATAATGTTTAAATAATTATTTAAATTATTATTATTATTATTATTATTATTATTATTATTATTATTATTATTATTATTATTATTATTATTATTATTATTTTATTTCTTTTTATTTAAAGAGGGTAACTCAATTAGCTAAGAACTAATCTACCTTGAGTCCCTCATTCAAAGGAATTTATTTATTTTTGCTGCATCTCTGAAGCCATTGTATATACTGGGTTTGGAAAGAGGATATAGAGTGGGCATTTTTAGAAAATTGATGATTTTTGATTGCTTGTAATATGCTTGGAAAAAAAATTAGAAATGCTCACAGAAGGGCTTGCTTAAAAAGCTTTTATAATACTGTCTGGGTTGACCCCATATAATTGGTAGATTACTGGTTTGGCTGAGTGGTCTAAAGTGTTTCCTTTTACTGATCACTGCCATGTCCCCTCTGTCCACAGGGGTTTAGACACTGCCAATATGGGTACCAGTATGTAAAAAAGCTTGTCAGTAGCTTTCCATGGATTAGTGGTTCTTACCAGGGTTTTCTATGCTGGACCCCAAGTACAGCCAGTTAAACCCAAACAACAACAACTACTAAAATGCATGAATTGCATGATGCATGACATTGTGTTCATATTTCTTAGAGTTACACCCCATGCTGGACATGACAAGGGCATTCTTCTGGTTTGTGAACAGTCTAACATTCATTATAAGTTTTTGTTTCAAATAAATTTATTGTATATGACGACCTCAGTAAGTCTAGCTGCAGTTGTATGTAGATCAGAGTTTGACAGTTTGTTTTACAGAGTTAAAGTCCTTGATGATTTACTTCAGCATTGCATGATAATGTGAACAGTGAACACTGCAGCCCTTGTACTTACTGAGTTGTTTGTTTGCAACTAAATTGGCTTTGAAGCTTTACAGTGTGTATAATGAATGAGTCCATTGATGATGGGATTTTATACACTTTTTACAAGCATATGATATTGTCCATATGTCTGGCCATTTTTCTATTTTCTATTTTGTTGTTGCTGCACATTAATTCAAGTTCTTTATCCTCTGCCATTTCCTATCTTCATAAAGTACATGTACTAACATACTTTTGTTGTGAGGAAGAAACTAATTGATTACAGGCTTGAAAGACCAATAGTCAAGGTCACAGGGACCAAAAGAAGGAAGACTTTCCACATAAGTTACTTATCTTGTATACTAGCACTATGACCAAACTTTATTATTGGTTTGCATTGGAAATAAGAAAGAGAACTATTGATTTGAATAATATAAAAGGTCAAGGTCACAGAATCTTGAAGAGAAAAATCATTTTTACACCATCTTGTGATCCTTTTGGGCAAATCTGGTTAAACTTTGTGGATGGTTTGATTTGAGACAAAGGAGACAAATATTCATCATGGGTTCAGACTTTTTTTTATGGATAGCTTGCATTTCAGACAGTGGAGACACATTCATTATAGAGTCAAACTTCATGGATGCTTTGCATTTGAGACAGGAAAGACCTGTTCATTATGGGACCAAGATGGTTTGCATTTGAGACAAGGGAGATACCAATTCATTTTGGGTCAAACTTTGTTGATGGTTTTCATTTGAGACAAAGAGACAACTATTCATTTTGGGTCAAATTTTGTGGATGGTTTTCATTTGAGACAATGAAGAAACTTGTGTATTTTTTGGTCAAACTGTGGATGGTTTTCATTTGAGACAATGGCACACCTGTTCATTTTGTGTCAATCTTTTTGGATAGTTTGCATGTGAGACAGTGAAGAAACTTGTTTATTTTGTTGTCAAATTGTGTGGATGGTTTGCGTTTAAGACAAGGGGACACCTGTTCATTTTGAGTACCCTCTCATTCAGACCACCCAGATGATGATTAGTTTTAGTCCAATATTTCCATGTACAGCAAAACCTTTTCCTATAAAGAATGTATGCATTTTAGGTTTCTGAAAAAGTTGCAAATTAAATATTATACCTATAATTAATTGTACACCAGAAAAATATTTAGTAAAAGCATGTACAAAAATGACTGCAGTTCAGGAAGCCAGTACATTATTCTTTTTTGACATAGTATATCATTTTAGTTCTTATTGGTTTTCTATCTTGGAGCAATAAAATACTTGCTCATATTGAATAATGGCTTTTTATCTTTCCAACACAAAAGTATTCATTGATTAATGTAATGGTGAAATTATGAAAGTATCCGATACCACTAACTGATAGTGTCCCCTATTGGGTGGAATTAGAGTAGTTAATGGAAGCAATTCATTCATACTGATATTGTCACAATTACATGTTATCTCAGAAAGAGGCAAAACATAATCCACTGATCATATTTTGAGAAGCAATGGTTCTTTGTAGAAGGTGGAATTCAGAGTTTTATTTATCATCAATGAAAACAGGTAATGAGGTGATTATTATGAAAGAATACAAGAGCAAGAAAGCACTCAATACTGAACTTTAAAACTTTTTTTCAATCAACTTGTTGATTCTTTTTTACATAGTAAAAATTAGGATGCTGGTATATTTTGATGTTAGTCATTTTGAAAACATTAAACTAGTCATTCAGGTGATGTTATATTCAGTTTTGCATTGAAATTAGTTATTCAGGAAAATATGGATTGAGTTTTTCAGTAAGGCTAGTTAGTCATTCAGGTTACAGTAGATTCAGTTTTTCATTGATATTAGTCATTTGGGTAACATTTATTTGAGTTTTTTTCATTGAGGTTAGTCATTCAGGTAACAGTGGTTGAGTTTTTCATTCAGGTTAGTCATTCAGGTAACATTAGTTGAGTTTTTCATTGAGGTTAATTAGTCATTTAGGTAACATTAGATTGAATGTTTCATTGAATCAAAATGAGGAATGCTTATGATGCAAAAGCTTTACTTGTTTGTTTTCATCCATTCTTTTGTAAAACCCACAGTGTCTTCAACCATTTTTTTTTCATTGGTATATGGATTCATCTAGGGCAGAATAATTCCAAAACTAGTTTGTTGACTTTATTTTTATACTTTAGCAACTTTTGTAATAGATGCACTTATTTGATATCATCAAAATCTTCAACTGTATTGCACCTACTTGTTAAATCAATCAGTAAGTATCAAGCACCAACCTGCACCAGGAAAGCCTAGCATCACAGTAATAACCAGTCTTGTAAGCACACTGTCATGTGCAGTCAGCAATGATAATAAAATCAATGCCATAATTGTTAAATCATAGAGATACTTAACTGTGCACAAAATGATAATAAAATCATGGAGCTTCTCTACCATGCTCAGTTAAATGATAAATCATGGAGGTACTGTACTGTGCACTGTATGATAATAAAATCATGGTGATTGTATACTCTGCACTATATGTAGATAAAATCATGGAGGTACTCTACTATGCACTGTATGATGATAAAATCATGGAGATTATACACTGCACTATATGAAGATAAAATCATGGAGATTATACACTGCAATATATGAAGATAAAATCCTGGAGATTATATACTTTGCACTATATGTAGATAAAATCATGGAGATTATATACTCTGCACTATATGTAGATAAAATTATGGAGATTATATACTTTGCACTATATGAAGATAAAATCATGGAGATTATACACTGCACTATATGAAGATAAAATCATGGAGGTTTTCTACCATACTCAGTGAGATGATAAATCATGGAGGTACTCTACTGTGCACTATATGAAGTTTACATCATGGAGATTATATATTCAGCACTATATCATGACAGTCATGGAGTAACTGGTACTGTACATTATGCTGCACTTTATAAAGATGAAATAATGGTGTAACCCTACTCTGCACTCTATGATCATGATACATCATGGAGGTACTGAACTCTGCACTAAATGATGATAAAATTGTGTGGGTACTCTATACTATATGATGATAAGTCACGGAGGTACTCTATAATACTCAATGCAGTGATAAATCATGGATATACTCTATAATGCTCAATGTTTTGATAATTATGGAGGTACTTAACTCTGTACTAAATGATGATAAAATTGCGGGAGTACTCTATAATGCTTCATGTGTTAATAAATGGTGGAGATACAATATAAGCTTCATGTGTTGATAATTATGGAGTACTCTATAATGCTTCATGTGTTGATTAATCATGGAGGTTCTGTACAATGCTGCATATGTTTATAAACCATGGAGGTACTCTATAATTCTCCATGTGTTGATAAGTCATGGAGATACTCTATAATTCTCCATGTGTTGATAAGTCATGGAGATACTCTATAATGCTCCATGTGATGATAAATCATGGAGGTTCTCTATAATGCTCCATGTGTTGATAAATCATGGAGGTTCTGTATAATGCTCCATGTGGTAATAAATCATGGAGGTTCTGTATAATGCTCCATGTTTTGATAAATTATGGAGATACTCTATAATGCTCCATGTGATGACAAATCATGGAGGTTACTATCTTGCTTTATGAAATAATAAGGTACTCTAACATGCTTCATGTGTTGATAAAAATATGGAGGTTCTCTGCCATGCTCCATGAGATGATAAATCACGGACATACTCTGCAGTGCACTTTATGGCAATAAATCATGGAAGTACTGTAATTGAGCATGGTATGATGATACAGTCATGGAGGTACTGTATTGTGTACTGTATGATGATACAGTCATGGAAGTACTGTATTGTGTAATGTATGATGATAGAGTCATGGAGGTTCTGTATTGTACACTGTATGATGATACAGTCATGGAAGTACTGTGTTGTGTACTGTATGATGATACCTGTAGGCTGAGTCATGGAGGTAATTAAATTGGAATACTTACATGACATTATTATAATTATGAATAGGTACAAAATTTAATCAACTCATACTAGAACTTGAAGAAAGATATTTTTTATTAGTTTATAAAACATCACTAAACATGAGTCTTAATTATTATGAAGATATTTTAATCAACCCTATATATATATATATATATATATATATATATATATATATATATATATATATATATATATATATATATATATATATATATGAGAACATGCTTAGATGGCCTAACCTAATCATCATTGCAGTCATCTGTTCAGACAGTAGTTGTTGATGTTAGAGATGTCTTAACATCATTGCAGTCATCTGTTCAGACATACTGGTTGTTGATGTTAGAGATGTCTTAGCATTGTTGCAGTCATCTGTTCAGACAGTAGTTGTTGATGTTAGAGATGTCTTAACATCATTGCAGTCATCTGTTCAGACATACTGGTTGTTGATGTTAGAGATGTCTTAGCATTGTTGCAGTCATCTGTTCAGACAGTAGTTGTTGATGTTAGAGATGTCTTAACATTGTTGCAGTCATCTGTTCAGACAGTAGTTGTTGATGTTAGAGATGTTTTAACATCATTGCAGTCATCTGTTCAGACAGTAGTTGTTGATGTTAGAGATGTTTTAACATCATTGCAGTCATCTGTTCAGACAGTAGTTGTTGATGTTAGAGATGTCTTAGCATTGTTGCAGTCATCTGTTCAAACAGTAGTTGTTGATGTTAGAGATGTCTTAACATTGTTGCTGTCATCTGTTCAGACAGTAGTTGTTGATGTTAGAGATGTCTTAACATTGTTGCAGTCATCTGTTCAGACCATAGTGGTTACTCATGTTAAAGATGAGTAACTGCAACATTGCAATTAAATTTTATATTACATTTTATAAAGGTACAGAATTTTGGACTTCATGTTTTTGGAAACTAATACTTAGTTAAATTGCTTGTTATAGTGGCAGTAGATTAAATAGTTTTATCTTTGTAATTACATAAATGTAATCCATTCAGTTGCAAATAATTATGATTTATATTTCCCGTGGTGCTCATTTTAAGTCATGTGGCCAATATACAATATGTAACTCTTACATATAATTAGATGCCATATTAGGGAGTTATTATTACCTGTTACATGTAGATTCATTCTTTCAGGTTAACTTTTGATGGAAGTTATTTTCTGATGATCAGCGTAGGAAGCATTCCTGTTAGTTTGATGTGTACATTATCTTATACCCATAGATATGCCTTGTCCTGCCTTTTTTAGAGAGCCCTTTCTTTTGTGAATAACTCCCATGAAGAAGATGGAGGGACTTCATTTCCTGGTATTTGCTTATTTTGGAGTCCAGAAATGGGCTTTTGTACAGAGGACAGTTGCTGGATAATCTTTCTACTAAGAGAGGCAGAATGTTGAATAAACAATCGTCATTGAATAAACAATAGTCATTTAATAAAACAATGGTCATTAATGACATTGTATTGAAATATTGACTATTGCCAGGTTCTTTACCATTAGACATGCACATATACAGTTGTATCTCTGTTCCTTTTACAGCGTGGCTTATTTGTTAAAATGAAACTTTGAAATTATATAATAATGACTTGAAACAGTTCATGAAAGGACAAGAAACACAACAAGTCTGTTTTGCTCTCAAAAGACTTCATTATGCCCATGCTTGACAGTATTTTAGTTTAAAGCCATTAAACAAACACAAAGGGTCTAGTTCAATTTGGTACAAATAGATTTGAAGGTAACAGATACCTAAAGGTTTGGTAACATGAAATTACTGGCATTGTACCATATATGTTTCTTGCAAGACCAGGTCCAACTGTTGGACAAGGAACAGCTGGTCAGTTTTAGTACCTAGGTTTGGTGTGCAACTCAAATTTGAAAATATTTGAAAAGGATAAACCAGGATAGAATAGCACATGCTGCATTAGCAGATATAGATATAAATAATGGAATTTAACCTTATGCTTATATAGGCATACTAATTATTGACATTATTGCTTATAAGATTTCCAAACAACCCAACAAATAAAAAGCTTGACTAATGTTCTCAATAACTCTCTCTGTATGTCTGTCTGTGTGTGTGTGTGTGTCTCTCTCTCTCTCTCTCTATATATATATATATATATATATATATATATATACTTTTATATATATACTTTTTTATATATATACTCTCTATATATATACTTTTAAAAAGTAAGTGATTCAATGAATTTAGAATGGTCTGGTTTCCGTGCACACATGCTGAGTCTGTTATGTTATATATAAATATTTACCAAAGTGGTAACTGTGGAAATGAATCATTGACATGGCGGTCAGAAACATATGTCCTACCCACATAGATAAAATGGGAATTTCTACATTGCTGTACAAGTGTATTGATTAGCAGGATTGCTGTCTGTTAACTCTTTTCTAAAAGTATTGGTGAATTTTACTAGGAAATGGCCAGAATTTATTATGGTTGGTCAGTGACTGCATGGTACACAATAATTTGCAGGTATTTTTTCTGAAAATGCAAACAAAATATTTGTAGTTTGCATCATGTACCTCTGAAAAACTTGTTCATTAACATAACCTTTTACAAGTTAAAATTTAGTGAAAGCAAACACCATTTAAAACTTACAAGATATTGCAAAGTTTCATAGTGATTCAGGATAATGTAAAAGCATCTGATGCATGTGTCCAGCATTCTGTAAATATATTTAGTAGCATGAAACACTATCATAATGATCCCAAGCTTGTTTTACTTTGTCAAATTTTAGAGATATTTTCAACACAAAAACTTTATCACATCATAGCAAGAGATGAAAAACAGAAAATGAAACACTTCCAAGTTGAAAGATGCATGGCATGCACATTGTCATGATATAAATAGTTACTAATGAGCAGACTGGGAGACTTTAAATTTCAACTCAGTACAGTTATGTGACATTGTTTAGATTCTTGTGTACTATTGAATTGTTAACATTTTTTAAATGTTGCAGCCTTATTCATGCATGCATTTAATTCCATGGCAATACATACATAAACTTGTACATACACATATACATGCAATATATATATATATATATATATATATATATATATATATATATATATATATATATATATATATATATATATATATGTTCCTATAATTAAAATAAAAATGTATCAATACTTTATCCTTTGTTAAAAGGTAAAGTCAAGTCAGATTTAAGTATTCATTTTCCATCCAATTAAAGCTAAAGTGGCAATATTTGGTTCTCCTGCAGAGTGTCATGGCAATATTTGGTCCTTCTGCAGAGTGTATTGGCAATATTTGGTCCTCCTCCAGTATTTGGTACTCCTGCAGGGTGTCATGACAATATTTTGTCTTACTCCAGAGTGTCGTAGCAGTATTTGGTACTCCTGTAGAGTGTCATGGCAATATTTGGTCCTTCTGCAGAGTGTCATGGCATTATATTTGGTCCTTCTGCAGAGTGTCATGGCAATATTTTGTCTTTCTGCAGAGTGTCATAACAGTATTTGGTACTCCTATAAAGTATCATCGAAGTATTTGGTACTCTTGTGGAGTGTCATGTCAATATTTGGTCTTCCTGTATAGTGTCATAGCAATATTTGGCATTTCTGCAAAGCATCATGGCAATATTTGGCCCTTCTGCAAAGCATCATGGCAATATTTGGCCCTTCTGCAGAGTGTCATGGCAATATTTTGTCCTCCTGCAGAGTGCCATAGCAATATTTGATCCTCCTACAGTGTCATGAGAGTGCTTGGTCCTTAATTTTGAATGTTGTAGCAGTATTTGGCTGCAGTATCATGGCAATATTTGGTCATCCTTTAGAGGGTCATGACATTTATTTGTCTTGAGTCCTGCAGAGTATCATGGCAATATTTGGTCATCCTTTAGAGGGTCATGACATTTATTTATCTTGAGTCTGCAGAGTATCATGGAAATATTTGGTCATTCTTTAGAGGGTCATGATATTTATTTGTCTTGAGTCCTGCAGAGTATCATGGCAATATTTGGTCATCTTTTAGAGGGTCATGACATTTATTTGTCTTGAGTCCTGCAGAGTATCATGGCAATATTTGGTCATCCTTTAGAGGGTCATGACATTTATTTGTCCTGAGTCCTGCACAGTATCATGACAGTATTTGTTTTTCCTGCTTAGTGTAATGGTAGTATTTGGTCTTTCTGCGGATCATAATGGTAGCAATTAGCCCTCCTTGCAGAGGGTCAATTGCAGTATTTGGTCTTACTGCAAGATGTCATGGCAGTCGATGGGCCTCTTGGTCAGACTGCCAGAACATATGCATTGAATATCTACAAAAGAAATAATGTAATTCAAGTCCTGCTTTGCCTTACAGATTTGAACATTTTTTGTTTAAAATTTAGTCGCCTTAAAGACATTTGTTCCCATAAGACACATCTTTCAAACCTCTATACACCTGTATGAAAATGTCATGCAAATTGTCTTATAGACCATGACAGTGTGTATTTGAACAAAGGAATGTGTAAATAATTTAATTACTCACATATTAGTGTTACTTGCACTCAGCTGGGAACAGAATAAAGCCAGAATGCCACCTACTGTTACAACAGTAGGTGATATATATATTTTTACATTATTATTTTAGACAAATATTACTATCCCTGATCTGCAGGGGGTGTGGTGTATTATGGAATGGTAAATCTGTCAGTCTTGTTTTCATTTCAGCACATTATAAGACAAATGCTGGTAATTTTCCTGCATTGCATTATACTGTCTCATTGTTACTACCAACAAATGCTGCTCCTTATGTAATGTGTTACTGTCTTATTATAATTCTGTTCATCCAAGCCTAATGGACTGGTCATTAGCCAGGTCATCTTGATGTTGTTATAGGGTTTAACGCCATTTTTCAGCACAAGATAGGCTATACATGGCAGCTAGTATTAATGGTGAAGGAAGAACCCTGGAAAACCCAGGAACTCGTGCAGACAAGAGGTGAGATGGCAGTGATCTGTAATGGTCAGCGCTTTAGGTGGCGCTCTACAGTTTTGTATTTAGCATAGGGTTAAAATTTTAAAGAAAAAGAGTATCTCCGGGTTTCCTCACTAGTTATTCTGGCTATTTAAAAGAGACTTTATATATCTTAGGTATTGTTCAAAGAACCTTTAATTCCCTTTATTTTGATGTATGATTGATGGGTGTAATATGGGTTAGAGAGTATATAGCTTGGCCTTACTCCAGATGTGCACCTTTCAAAAAGGTGCTAGCTCTACTTGCTCATTTTCACTTCTCGAACTTCAGAGGTAAATTGTAAAAAAAGAGCCGATAACTTTTTTCACATTTCATGTATTTGGTAATTCATTCATTGCACTTTTATAAACTGGTATTGTCTAGTTTGGCAAAATTCATTTTCCATATTTTAATAGCTGCCAAGAATAGTGTACTTTAGACAAATTCAAGTTGATTTTTGGAGCACAAGGGAGCAGTCATTTTAGTTAGCAGTGTCCTAAGATCATTTAAAATTTCCAAACGTACAATATCCAAAGAAATTTTATCCACATTACATGAAAGTAGTATATAGGTATGCCAGCATTCTCTCCACTGTACATGTTTAAAATGCAAACAACTTCACCTTACATACATCACTCTCTCAAAAGTACATAATAACTGTTGAGCACCATCTTAGATCACTCAGCCACTCAGGGCCCCTAGGTCATCTTGTATTGAGGTATTTCTCTCACCATAAAACTGTTCATAAAAGCCTAAGTGGACCTCTTTATTGGTGGGGCCATCTTATATTGTGGTATTTCTCTCACTATAGTGCAATTCATGGAAGCCTAGTAGACTGCCTTGTATGGAATGTCACAGCCATAAGTTTAAATAAAGTACATTCATATGTATTTAAAATATAGTATTTTGGGATTTGTTCCAGCTTTTACCCATTTCATTTGATAGTTGATGGACTTAACAGTTTGAAATTAGGCTCTGCTTACCATGGTTACCATTAAGAATCAGCCATTGAATGGATTATCTTTTTCGTGTCATATAGTTACATGTTTGTCACTGTAATGTGATTTGTTCTATGTTGAACTTGCATGCCATCCTCCAATCAGTTACAAAGGGAATTGCTTTACTTTAGATACATTTCTTTTCATCTTGGTATTTGAGGAAACACATGGCATTTAGTCATACTGTTGTAGGATTCTAACACTTGTTATTGTGATTTGTCATGGATTCAATTTGCCCAGTCTCCCTACATCAAAGACAGTGATGTCAGTTACTAAAGGATTCATCCCATAGATTAACTTCATCTTTGAATCAGATGCATGCCTCTGTGTTCTTCTTGGAGGATTTTATCATCAAGGCACACTGCTGTATAGTCAGGGTCCATTCTTGAAATGAAAATTTGAAAGTGGTTGGGAGAATTTATCTTTTCCATTTTAAATGTAGGTGAGGTTTACAGAAGAAATAAAGGTAGGGCTTGAAAATATAATGGTCAGTTTGTGTGCATTTTGTTCAATTTTTTTGTTATGATTAGTTTAGATGCCAGCATGAATACTGCAGTGATTCATCTTAGACAGGACCCTGTACATTGAAGTCTTCTCATATTAGAAATCATTAGACCCTATACAATGAAGTCTTCTCAAATGAGAAATCATTAGACCCTATACAATGAAGTCTTCTCAGATGAGAAATCATTAGACCCTATACAATGAAGTCTTCTCAGATAAAAAAATCATTAGAGACCCTGTACATTGAAGTCTTCTCAGATGAGAGATCATTAGACCCTGTACATTGAAATCTTCACAAATGAGGAGATCAGTAAATCCTGTACATTGCAGTCTTTACAAATGAGAAAATCAGTTGACACTGTACAGTGCAGCTTTCTCAAATGAGGAAATGAAGGGGTGAAATGATTGTGGTTGTTGAAAAAAGATGTCTGGTAACTGAAAGAAATATCAAAAGTAATTAGAGGATAGGTGGATGGGTGCAAGTGGAGGCATGTTGGATTCATAAGATGGTCTTTGATAGGAATTAATGTGGAACTAGATTCGTGGTACCATTGGAAATTTAAAACTTAAAACTTTGTCAATACAAATATATAATTAAAAGATCTGTTAATTAGTCTATTCTTGTACTGACAAATAGGTAACATGTTTATGAAAAATCTATTGAAGGTTCTTCACTGGTAATCTGTAGAAAATCAAGGACTTCCAGAACAAGAAACGAATAAAGCCTTCATGTTTCACTTGACTAAGTTTGCACTGAATGAATGCCAAGTTGAGTACAGTTAATGACCCTAATATCTTGCCATATGTGGAAATTATCAAAGACTTTTTTTAGGAATCATTGGCCAGAGTAGTAGTCTTTAATCTGGTTTCTTGAACTAAGTCAAAAGAACCATTTTGAATAAACTTGTTTATGTGATCACCTTTTCAAACAGGTGCAATAGGTGTACACCAGCATAAGATTTTACAAAAGGTAGACTTATTTGAGGATGGTCAGAAAAGGTTTACAATAATGTATCCCAGTAATTTGCTTTAGGACTTCTCATGCTAAACTGGGACAAAATTGAAATTTTTTGGAATGGTTGCTTGCCTTGTTACATGGGTATCAAAATGCCAGTCAAAAAACCATTCTTGGCCTTTTCTGTCACAAAAACTTCTGATGTTTCACACAGGCAGCCATTTATAATTTTGTTCAAGGCAATGAACCAACCATTGTAAAGTAATCACATAACAAAATCTAGATCTTTGTATATGGAAAACAAAATATTGATTTAGTTTAAAGAAAAGATAAATATATGCATTTCTTAGATTGTTTAAATTAATATTTTATTTAGTCCACATGCATTGAGGAATACACAGCTTATGTTTGCTTATGCATGGAGATCATATGGTTGCTGAAGCCTTAAGTACTGATATTTATGACATTGCAAGAAATTCTGACATGCCAGACTTTTTGACTTACAACAAATAAAACATAGAAAACGTTGTGCTTGTAAAACTTTGCATGGCTGTTTCTAAATGAACCAAACCTATAGATGGACTATGTCTCAAACAGCCTACATTGACCTGTTGCATATACTGAGAAATATTTGTATTCAACTAGAAATCTATGAGCCATAGTGACATCTATTACTTTGTGTACATTTATGTAGTGCAAATTATATCCCATATATTTTATTTTATTCCGGATATTGTATTCTTATAACAGTAATTACAAGATACTAAGAAGATTTAGAAAATTTTTAGAAAAGAAAATGTGTTGGCTGCAATAGAAAATTTTACTAGTGCAATAGCTTTCATTTTCTAGACTTCTTGGTTTAGACCACTTGGTTTCAGTGTTCTAAGGCGGCATATCCAGAAAGATTCCTTTTCCTTCTTGGTTTTGGAACTCCAATTGGGGTTGTTTGCAGTTGCAATAAGTGTTATATCACTGAAAGTGTGGCCAGGGGAGGAGAGATGTACAACTTCTTTGTCATCCAATCAGATCTATGAAGGTTTATCCTTTATTGTAGCTTTTCAGTTTCTCCGACGTACTGAAGGCTACAGATCTTATACATGATGAGATAAATCACATTCTATATTTTGTTTAAACCATGTATGTTTAGTTTTTCACAAGTCACTGTGCTAGTGAATGTCCTGGTCATATATATGTTGACAGGTTTTGTATCTTTTAACACTGCAGGGGCCAGATTGACTGGGTGGGGTGGACTTATCCAATCAAACATAGCAGATATTTTCCTCTCTCTTTCTGGCCATGTGGTTGGTGAGAACACACCCTGTTCACCCTGTGGGGTTCCTTTGCTCTCTGAACCAATATTTAACATCTGGGTGTGAATACTGCAAGCCTTTAACTAGCTGCTCCAAACTATAATCTGGCTGGCAATTAACAGCAAACTTGCATAAGGGATTAACACTGTCTGCAGTGATCTTTGCACATCAAATGCTGTAATAATACCCATGTTTATACACTTCCCAATAACCAGGCTAAGCAAACATGACAATCACATTAAAACAAAAGTAGTGTCACTGAATGAAACAAGTATCATACAAAAGATTGTTTCTGTAGTTTTTGAGTGTAAGCTTTTTGAAAGTGTGGCATGAGCCACTGGCTTCATATAAGGTGGTATAGACTAAATTTGGCTCATATTAAAACAAAACTTTTCTTATAAATCTCTGAATTTGGTTAGGTAAGTATCAATTTGTTGTTTTAGAGGGATCTTAGATATGTACATTTTTAACAAATATATAGTTAATTTAAGATATTCAGGAGCCAAGCCATGTAAGGATTTTTTGACTAATAAACCCTTTTGAAACTTGGTTCACAGCTGAAATGAAAGCCAAATTAGGGTTTTTAAAAGATTTGTTGATGGTATGGCTAAATCAGTATCAAAAATAACTAGCTGTTTTTTTTTAAATTTCAGTAATCTTTCTTGATTTTCTGTACTTTTATTATCCCTGATAGAACAACAATATTCTAGGTGTGGCAGGATTATGCATTGTAGAATGTTTTCTCTGTTCTTGATGGAGACTGTTTGAATATGTCACCCATGAAGAATTTATAAGTAACACTTTATGAGACACTGTGATGGAACAAACAATTCATGTGTGTTTTTTGACAAGATTTCCATCAAATTAATTGTTTCACCTCATTTTGATTATTGTTACATTATTTGGGGGTTCTCTTCATCTTATCTTTTAAAACACATTGAATTGCCAGCAAAAATATATGGCTAGAACTCTTGGATTTAAAATATTCAAAACTCAGTGAAACAATATTTCAAAACTCAAATGGTTCCTAAAGTTCAACACACCCTTCTGCCAGATTATCAAATACTTTTACTCCAGTTTTTTAAGTTCATCATTGAATCATTTGTTCTTTTTCTAAACATCATTTAAGCATCCCAAAATGAAAATGTTTAGAAAAAGTTTTACAGTATCATGCTTTAATATCATGCATGATGTTAACTCCTGTATGTTGTAGTAACGCTGCAACAAACCGTTGTAGCTGTGATGTGAAACTGTAGTAGTTGTCATGAGTGGGTGGGTGGCAGCTTTTTTGTGGAATTAGCTGGTAGAACAAACAAAACAAATGTCTAGGCTACATATTTCTATAATGGTGACTTTTCATTGTCTCCAGATTCCCACCTCTCCTTCAACAGATCTGTTATTATAGTCATGTGTCCACTTTCGTGTATTATGACTGATTAAAGCCCTGAAAAGGGCTAGTGGTCTCCCTTCCTTCTGAGGCAGGGTCACCAGTGTCTCAGTGCTAGACACTTTTTGCCCCGGCGCGTGGGCCTATTAACCCCCTTGGTAGCTCACCGCCTCACCGACGTTATCTCTTGGTACCGTTGCTATCCAGGGAGGCACTTAGCCCTAGGGCTGGACTTTTGGTCTCTGAGCTTGACCTTGTGGCGACCTTAACAGACCTTTTATTTGGTTATCATTCAACATACTCAGAAATTCAAAAACTCAATATATATCTAATCCTAGTGGATTTCACTGGACACTACTGATATCATATTTCTATAACTGGCTTGATTGTTTCTAGTACACAGAATTTGTGTTTCCTACATTAAACTAAACATCTGATACCTCACCAATGAGATGTCCAGAAGTTGATGTGAAAACATATAAATGATTCTAATATATCTGATCAGACTAACACTCACTTTTAACCTTTCCCTCAAAATATAAATCTTAAATAAATGAAGTTTATAGGAAAGGGTTGGCAAAGATTGTCAGAATTCAAGTATAAAATATATATTTCTTTCAAAACAATATACAAATTATTCTTGCTAGTTAGAGAAACTTAATCTACTATCTTGTCTCTAATATCATCAACATTTTCAAAATTTAAAACTAATTAATAAGTCTTGTAAATAATCATTTAATTAATTTGCACAAATACAAGTGCCTGCCTTCTCACTACCCTGACCCAGGAGCTAGACTCTTAAACCCAAATGATTAAAGTCTCTAGGCCTTGGGGGGAGCTTGCTGTAAAGAGTCTACTTGTATTGTTTAGACTGCAGAAGCAGAACAAAATTTTTGAAATGTGGATTCTATCCAATATGGCAATTACAAGACCAGAAAATTGGGAAAACAGTTGAATCATAAAAATGTCATTTCTACAATATGCTAACAAAGTTATCTTCAAACACTGCATATAATATCATGTTTAGGCTCAACTGCCAAATATTCAGAAACCAAACTTCATTCTATATTTTGGCATATTAATTTTTCCAGTACCCTTCCCCCCAATAATTGCATTTATCTAAAAATATTAAAAATAAAATACCTGGCAGATAGTTGCAGTTTTCTTGAAATGATAAGTCTTAAGAGTGATCGAGACAAGTGAGAGGGTTTTTGTTTTACTCAATTCATTCAATATTAAACTTTCCCATTATTACATGCTGACCCCCTTGGACTGTATTTGTCCCTGTCTATAGCTGACCTCAGAGTGAACATTCCCAGAAGACCTTTCTTGACTGGATGCTGAGCTAAACTTGTGGTCAGATTGTGTTGATGGCAGATATTTATCTTACTCCAATATACAAACCTAAGAATGCACAAATACAAAATTCTGTAACCTGTAACTACTTTACTCTATTTAAAGATTATTACAGCCAGCTAATGATCCTCAAATTTTGCAGCAAATGGTAACAAATCTAATTGTTTGATTATAAAGTTAAACTTAATATCAGTGATTTATTGTAAGTCTGCAAACACACCATATCTGCCAATAATAATTTTTTTTGTTTCACTGTGAATGTACAACCCCCCACTGGGCTTGAGTGTCTAGGGTTATTATCACATTGAATCACAGTTAATAAAATTAGTAGTAAATATGTACGTGTCTTGTATCATGACCAAACAATAATTAAATTTTATCAAAAGAATAAATAGAATTATATACAAATATATCTTTTTGTCTAGGACATAGATAACTATAATCTGACCTGAAATAAATCTGTCACTATAATAGTTGAATCAAGGACCTTCAGATATTTTTAGTAGATGTTGATATGTCATTCCTTGACCCTGACAAGTGTCACACTTCAGGTGCTGATGGAACCACTGAGATAACAATAATCCGTTAGATCATAGTGAATGTATGAAATCTCTACTTTTCACTCAGACATTGTGAAACTACAAACCAATAACTGTAGATCTGATGTTTCCAAAACACTTATGGGAAAGACATCACTGTTATGTGCATGATGCCACTGAATAATCAGTTGAAATACAAAAGTTACTATTTATAAGTCTATAATGTTGGCTTGTGGTACTGAATCATCCCATTTCAGAATATTGCCACCATTACCTAAGAAAACTAAAAACTTAACTTCTCAAAAACTACTTAACGAAATATGACCAAATTTGACAGAAAGCCACATGTACTAAGTATTCTTCTCAGAAACTGTTATACTGAATTTGAGAAAATTTGGCAGAAAGCAATGCTGGCATAAAGATCTTGCAAATTGTTAAACTGATGCCGTGAGCTGTACTAAATATTGATCCATGACTTCTAGAAAACTGCCATCTGAATTTGACCAAATTTTACAGAATCCAGGCTACAAGGGTATTTTTGTATAAATTATCACATAGGGCTACAGTATAAATTAAATTTAAATTCAAAGGTTGCTTAATAGAATTTGACCAAATTCTACAGAAAGCATAACGACTTGGAAGGTTTTTAGATTATTGTAAATGATGTTGATTTATCAATAAAATTGGCTTCTTGGAAGGTTTTCAAATTGTTGTAAATGATGATTTAAAAAAATGGCTTCTTGGAAGGTTTTGAAATTGTTGTAAATGATGATGATTTATAAATAAAATTGGCTACTTGGAAGGTTTTAAATTGTAAAAAAATGGCTACCATTACTAAAAATATGAAATTTTTAAAAACATCTCTCAGAAACTGCTCAGCAGAATATCACCAAATTTTAAAAGATGGCATCCAAGGTTGAAGGCCATTCAGAATGTTGCTGATCTGCCATAAAATATGGCAGACATTACTAAAAAAGAGAATTTTGTACAACTTTTAACTAAAAACCTGCTCAGAAAATCAAAAAAAATTGAGTGACCATAGTATAAAACACCATGCCCTAGAAACCTTTCAGTAATGGGCAAATGTGTTATCAAATTCAAATATGGGCAAATGATGCTGCTGTGCTTTCAGATATGGGCAAATATGCTATCAAATTTGGGCAAATGATGCTGTGCTTTCAGATATGGGCAAATATGCTATCAAATTTGGGCAAATGATGCTGTGCTTTCAGATATGGGCAAATGTGCTATCAAATTTGGGCAAATGATGCTGTGCTTTCAGATATGGGCAAATGTGCTATCAAATATGGGCAAATGATGCTGCTGTGCTTTCAGATATGGGCAAATGTGCTATCAAATATGGGCAAATGATGCTGTGCTTTCAGATATGGGCAAATGTGCTATCAAATTTGGGCAAATGATGCTGCTCGGCTTTCAGATATGGGCAAATGTGCTATCAAATATTGGCAAATAATGCTGTGCTTCCAGATATGGGCAAATGTGCTATCAAATTTGGGCAAATGATGCTGCTCGGCTTTCAGATATGGGCAAATGTGCTATCAAATATGGGCAAATGATGCTGCTTTGCTTTCAGATATGGGCAAATGTGCTATCAAATATTGGCAAATGATGCTGTGCTTTCAGATATGGGCAAATGTGCTATCAAATATTGGCAAATGATGCTGTGCTTTCAGATATGGGCAAATGTGCTATCAAATATTGGCAAATGATGCTGCTGTGGTTTCAGATATGGGCAAATGTGCTATCAAATATGGGCAAATGTGCTATCAAATATGGGCAAATGATGCTGCTGTGCTTTCAGATATGGGCAAATGTGCTATCAAATATTGGCAAATGATGCCGTGCTTTCAGATATGGGCAAATGTGCTATCAAATTTGGGCAAATGATGCTGCTCGGCTTTCAGATATGGGCAAATGTGCTATCAAATATTGGCAAATGATGCCGTGCTTTCAAATATGGGCAAATGTGCTATCAAATATTGGCAAATGATGCTGTTGTGCTTTCAGATATGGGCAAATGTGCTATCAAATATTGGCAAATAATGCTGTGCTTTCAGATATGGGCAAATGTGCTATCAAATATTGGCAAATGATGCTGCTGTGCTTTCAGATATGGGCAAATGTGCTATCAAATATTGGCAAATGATGCTGTTGTGCTTTCAGATATGGGCAAATATGCTATCAAATATTGGCAAATGATGCTGCTGTGCTTTCAGATATGGGCAAATGTGCTATCAAATTTGGGCAAATAATGCTGCTGTGGTTTCAGATATGGGCAAATGTGCTATCAAATATGGGCAAATGTGCTATCAAATATGGGCAAATGATGCTGCTGTGCTTTCAGATATGGGCAAATGTGCTATCAAATATTGGCAAATGATGCCGTGCTTTCAGATATGGGCAAATGTGCTATCAAATTTGGGCAAATGATGCTGCTCGGCTTTCAGATATGGGCAAATGTGCAATCAAATATTGGCAAATGATGCCGTGCTTTCAGATATGGGCAAATGTGCTATCAAATATGGGCAAATGATGCTGTGCTTTCAGATATGGGCAAATGTGCAATCAAATTTGGGCAAATCATGCTGCTGTACTTTCAGATATGGGCAAATGTGCTATCAAATTTGGGCAAATGATGCTGCTCGGCTTTCAGATATTTGCAAATGTGCTATCAAATATGGGCAAATGCTGCTGTTGTGCTTTCAGATATGGGCAAATGTGCTATGATATAATTTATTTTCATGAACACATGAAATAATGTAAATAATTTAAGCAAGACTTACAGTTTATAAGAAATGATCCAAATTTTGTTCAAAATAAAAAAATATAAGTCCTGTAAAAAGTTCTAAGCATAGTCTGAAAGTATGATGTTCCGGTCCAAAATGGCAGTTGACCACGTCAGACAAGGCTAACAGCAAATTCCAGAATTTACACAATAAAACAAAGTTTGTGTTGTCCCGTTCCAATATAAGGGAGAAAATGTCCAAATACATAATGTTGTTCTCTAGGAAAACAATTATAAAGACAAGTGAAAAATAGTTCCTCTAACACGGCATGCTATTTATTCTATGTAGACATAGGACTTCTTCTGGCACAACAAATACATTTTTAAAGATATGAGAAGTTGTATAACAGACTCTACTACTGTCACTGTTGACTCTCTACCAGACAATCTGTCTGTGACTGTATGAATTACAAAATCTCAAGCATATATATCTGAAAGCTATTGCAATTTTGTAGTACTTCTGGACATTCAGGAAAGCCTGGCCCAGTATCAACCAATCGTTTTTGGTGGCTATTCCTGAATGTTTAAATTGTTTATCATACACAGCACATGCTAATACAGTCACATCTATGACTCAAGTAAACACTTTTATCAAAAATATGTTAGACAATATTAATGAAATAAAATTAAATAAAAAGATTTATACAAAATTGATTCCTTAACACATACTGTAACTCCAGGATCATAACAATATATATTCATTTATAAGTTCAACTGCAAACTGCACAGAAGCACATCTGTTGTCACATACTGCACTGGCAGATCTGGATCTGTGCATTTTGTTAGGAGTATTATTCTATAAAAGATCAAGGTCTTTGTTTTTTGCTTTTTTTATTCAACTTGTAAGTGATTGTATACCGTATTACTGTTCATTTGGAACATATAGATAGGAGGATTAAGTAGTACCATATTTGAGTCCAACTGCCAGCTAGCTTCATAGACCCACATCTGTTATCACATAATGTACTAGCTAATCAGGGTCAATGCTATAAACAGTAGAACAAATAGCATAGACTCAGATCTGCTGAGGGATTATGTGATGACCGATCAAGGTCTATTTTTTTCAAGCTGGACCTGACTTAAAAGTGAGTATATATAGTATGTTACCCTTTCTGGTTTAAAAAAATGCCTGACAGTATGAGTCTAAAGAGTCCTGATTTTGTCATATCTTCAGGACTAGTAAAAAAAATTATATTACACATGATCATGACTTGATTTTATCTATACTTTTTTAAGGACAGTTGCCTTATTTGCTGATCTGAAAAATGAGTTTCTGACCTACTTATGGCTGATCTTAAAATGGCATTCCTACAGGGGTTAGATTACTTTAGTTTCCAAAACTTAAAATCTCTCATAATCCTACCTGACAACAATTGGGCCATCAATTACTTTGCTTGGCAGGTCTGTGTTTTGCTGGAGATTGCCTATCTCAAGTTGAATCATTCCTAATTAAATTGTAGGACAGTTAGATGTCACTTTTTAAATCCTCCCCCTGTTGTGTGCACATATACTCTTTTCATTGTTGCCATTGGTGCTTGCATATACATGTATATTGTACTGTTGGTGTTGTCATTGCCATCTGCACATATATTGTACTCTTGGTGTTGGCATCTGAATGTGCACATATATTGTACTGTTATTGGTGTTGACATTGCCATGTACACATATATTGTACTCTTGGTGTTGGCATTGCTATGTGCAAATATAGTGTACTCTTGTTGGTATTGGCATTTCTGTGTGAACATATATTGTACTCTTGGTATTAGCATCTGCATGTGCACATATATTGTACTGTTATTGGTGTTGGCATTGCCATGTGCACATATATTGTACTGTTATTGGTGTTGGCATTGCCATGTGCACATATATTGTACTCTTGGTGTTGGCATTGCCATGTGCACATATATTGTACTGTTATTGGTGTTGGCATTGCCATGTGCACATATATTGTACTGTTATTGGTGTTGGCATTGCCATGTGCACATATATTGTACTCTTGGTGTTGGCATTGCCATGTGCACATATATTGTACTGTTATTGGTGTTGGCATTGCCATGTGCACATATATTGTACTGTTATTGGTGTTGGCATTGCCATGTGCACATATATTGTACTCTTGGTGTTGGCATTGCCATGTGCACATATATTGTACTGTTATTGGTGTTGGCATTGCCATGTACACATATATTGTACTCTTGGTGTTGGCATTGCTATGTGCAAATATAGTGTACTCTTGTTGGTATTGGCATTTCTGTGTGAACATATATTGTACTCTTGGTATTAGCATCTGCATGTGCACATATATTGTACTGTTATTGGTGTTGGCATTGCCGTGTGCACATATATTGTACTGTTATTGGTGTTGGCATTGCCATGTGCACATATATTATACTGTTATTGGTGTTGGCATTGCCATGTGCACATATATTGTACTGTTATTGGTGTTGGCATTACCATGTGCACATATATTGTACTGTTATTGGTGTTGGCATTGCCATGTGCACATATATTGTACTCTTGGTGTTGGCATTGCCATGTGCACATATATTGTACTGTTATTGGTGTTGGCATTGCCATGTGCACATATATTGTACTGTTATTGGTGTTGGCATTGCCATGTGCACATATATTGTACTGTTATTGGTGTTGGCATTGCCATGTGCACATATATTGTACTGTTGGTATTATTATAACTTTATTTTAAGAGGGTAACTCAATTAGCTAAGAACTAATCTACCTTGGGGCCCTCATTCAAAGTAATTTACTTATTTTTGCTGCATCTCTGAAGCCACAGTATATACTGGGTTTGGAAAAAGGAAATAAGAGTGGGCATTTCTAATCTCAACTGGAATACTATTCCAGAGCAAAGTTCCATGGTATTGGAAACTTTTTGTAAATAATTCCATATTTGGTTTGGGAATTTTGTAATGTTTGGTAGACATTGAAAGCAAGTGGGGAGTATTTCCAGGTAGCCTATACTTGAATAGTGATTGTAAATATTCAGAAGCACTATTATTGGCTATTCCTGTACATTAATTTGGCTTTTCTTAAACAGATTCAGTCTTTATTAGGTAATATTTTTAACTTACCAGCTAAATTTTCCTTGCTTTCTTTCTAGATTAATACTAACTCAAAAGCTCTTTTTTGGAGATGTGCCAGCTTTGCTAAGTTTTTATCATTTGAATTACCCCATACTGTATTACAGTAGTCTAAATAGGTTTGTATGTAACTGTTTTAAAATAGTTTTCTGTGCTTTTCAGGGAAAAAGTGTTTTATCCTACTGAGAAGCCATAAACTTGAATTGATTTTTTTACTGATATGTTTGATATGTTCAGTCCATAATAGGTTATTATCTACCAAAACACCAAGTAGACAATGTGACAGACGATGTGCAACCTTTTATCCTTCCATGTCAGACATAGTTCATCACTATGAAGTTTTGTTCTTTTGTTGGTGTTGAGATAAGTAATATTTTAGTTTTACCAGTATTAACCACCATGCCATTGCATGTCCACTAGTTGTCCAGTTTGTTTAGGGCATTCTGTAAAGAAATTTTGAGTTCTTGCTTTTTGTTTTGGATGTCTGACAATGTTATGTCCTCTGCATAGAGATCTGCAGATGATACTGAGTCCTTTAGTACAAGTGGTAGGTCATTAATAAATAAAATAAACATTGGTATTGGCATTGCTGTGTGCAAATTAGTGTACTCTTGTTGGTATTGGCATTGCCATGTGGACATATATTGTACTCTTGTTGGCATTGCTCTGTGCACATATATTGTACTCTTGGTGTTGGCATTGCCATGTGGACATATATTGTACTCTTGTTGGCACTGCTCTGTGCACATATATTGTACTCTTGTGTTGGCATTGCCATGTGGACATATATTGTACTCTTGTTGATGTTGGCATTGCGGTGTGCACATATATTGTACTGTTGTTGTTGGCATTTCAGTGTGCACATATATTGTACTCTTGGTGTTGGCATTGCTGTGTGCAAATATATTGTACTCTTATTAATGATGGCATTGCCATGTGGACATATATTGTACTCTTGTTGATGTTGGCATTGCTCTGTGCACATTTATTGTACTGTTGTTGTTGGCATTTCAGTGTGAACATATATTGTACTCTTTGTGTTGGCATTGCTGTGTGCAAATATAGTGTACTCTTGTTAATGATGGCATTGCCATGTGGACATATATTGTACTCTTGTTGATGTTGGCATTGCTCTGTGCACATATATTGTACTGTTGTTGTTGGCATTTCTGTGTGAACATATATTGTACTCTTGGTGTTGGCATTGCCATGAGCACATATATTGTACACTTTGTGTTGGCATTGCTGTGTACACATACTGGTATGTTGTACTCTTGTAGGTGTTGACATTAATGTGTGTTCATATAAAAGTGTATGAAATCGCACTGCATCTCAACCATTTTTTTCCCTGGGTCCTAGGCAACAGTTAGGACTGGATTTTGTAAATTCAGTTCTCAGAGTAGGGGGTTAGGGAATCTATTTTTTGTACTTCCATGTACATTATTTGTGCATTCTTGGTTTAAGTTTTGCCTGGTATATGTATTATTATGCAAGGGACTATGACTTGATGAGTACTACACCCAGTAAATGTATTATTATGCCAGCGACTGTGACATTGTGAGTACTACACATAGTATTTCTAATATTATGCATGTGACTGTGACATTGTGAGTATCACACCCAGTATATGTATTATTATGCCAGGGACTGTGACTCGATGAGTACTATGCCCAGTGTATGTATTATTATGCCAGTGACTGACTTTGTGAGTATCACACCCAGTATATGTGTTATTATGCCAGGGACTGTGACTTGATGAGTACTATACCCAGTGTATGTATTATTATGCCAGTGACTGACATTGTGGGTATCATGCCTAGTATATGTATTATTATACCAGGGACTGTGACTTGATGAGCACTACACCCACTATATGAATTATTATGCCAGGGACTGTGACATTGTGAGTTCTACACCCAGTATAATTGTCTTATTATGCCAGGGACTATGACATTATGAGTACTACACCCTGTATATGTATGTGTTATTATGCCAGGTACTCTGACATTGTGAGTACTAAACCCAGTATATGTATTATTATGCAAGGGACTGTGATGCTGTGAGTACTACACCAAGTATATGTGTTTTTATGCCAAGTTCTCTGACATTGTAAGTACTACACCCAGTATATGTATTATTATGCCAAAGGTCTGTGACATTGTGAGTACTACACCCAGTATATGTTATTATGCCAAGTACTCTAACATTGTGGGTACTACACCCAGTATATGTATTATTATGTCAGGGACTGTGACATTGAGAGTACTACACCCAGTATATGTGTTATTATACCAAGTTCTCTGACATTGTGAGTACTACACCCAGTATGTGTTATTATGCCAAGAACTGTGAATTGATGAGTAATACATGCAGTATACCTATTATTATGCCAGAGACTGTAACATTATGAATTCTACACCCAGTATATGTGTTATTATACCAGAGACTGTGACATTGTGAGTACTACACCCAGTATATGTGTTATTATACCAAGTTCTCTGACATTGTGAGTACTACACCCAGTATGTGTTATTATGCCAGAGACAGTGACATTGTGAGTACTACACACAGTATATGTATTATTATGCCAGAGACTGTGATATTTTGATGGAATGCATATTAATGAGTACTACATTGACACATATTTCATGCTCTCTCTCTCTCTCTCTCTCTCTCTCTCTCTCTCTCTCTCTCTCTCTCTCTCTCTCTCTCTCTCTCTCTCTCTCTCTCTCTCTCTCTCTCTCTCTCTCTCTCTCTCTCTCTCTCTCTCTCTCTCTCTCTCTCTCTCTCTCTCTCTCTCTCCTTACATTTTGTGTTTTAACTGATATTGTTCATGCCATCAAACCAGATAATTGTATGCATCCTTTGTACCACACCTTGTAACATTTCACATTTTACTGGCTTAGCTTAAGGTTTTGCCTTTATCTCATTGTTCACATAGGTTTATTGCACCCTGCATACATACTGCTATACCTAAAAGTATGGTTATTACAACACCCACATTACAAAGTCACTTTGGCGAATATTTCATGTCCAGAAATTACTCATGATGAAATCTTGAAACTGAAAATGATGTGCATCTCTGTTCATATTTAGTAGCACACCATTACAGTAAAGGTCATTATGACAAATCTTTCATGCTTTACTGGTGTTCATTTTTATTTTTTTTGCTGTGAGATTCGGCATGACAGATCCAAACTCAGCTACATAAAATAATGCAAGTTGGTGAGGACTGCAGATAAATACTACACCCTTATTGTGAGTGTAATGTTTCATGCCTTTTTTAAAATTTAGTGTTTAGAGGTCACCTAGTGCTTTCTTTTTTGTGTGAATCATGGAATTGCATGCAATGTCAATTAAAAACCTGTTTTTAGAAACGGTAGAGTGGAATAAAATACTGTTGAGTGAAATTCTGTAATATAGTGTTTTGTAAGAAAAAAAGATTTAAAATAGTAGTGTAGTGTTTTGTAAGAAAAAAAGATTTAAAAAATATTTAGTATGAGAGGAAACCTATGATTGAATCATAGAATTATAATGTTAATACTAAGCAGTAGCAATTCTAAAGTGAGACATTTTCATTGAATAATTTTGTATATTAATCTCTTCATTTTTGTCACTTTTTATGTTCCCTTTAAATGTGTTTATTGAAAATTTTCTAAAGATGTAGTGGCCAACACATCAGTTTTCAGGAATAAATGTCAATGAGCAATAAATCAATTTTAAATTCAGAATCTCAGATATTACACACACACACACACACCCCCATTGATTTTTAACATTGAATTTCCTGTTTATTTGAAGACGAAAAATGCTATTCAATGTAGTGATGACTATGTATACCCCTGTTGTCAGTGAACATGTGGAAAACCCATGGAACACTCCTAGCAGTCAATTCCTAATATTTAATTTCATGTTTAATTGGAGTGAAAATGATATTGAATATCTATGATTAGGAAGACCCTGCAATCATTGATCCTGAAAACTCTTTGAACATGGCTTTTCTATCTTGCTTTGTAGAACCCTTTTATGTGCAGGTTTGTAGAAAATGTATTCATGCCATTTCCAAAGCCTAGATATTCCTATATTCATCTTGCAGATCAATGCTGCTATTTTTATAGCGTTGTAAAATAACTTATTACCTGAATACATTTATTATATTAATAAATATTTGAGCCAAGATGGGATGATTTTGTCTTATTGTTTGATCTTCAATCCTTAGCCTTTGGTTACAACCTTTCCAATTAAATAATAATTGATTCTATAAATATGTGCATTTGAACTTTGAGTCAACTCAGAAAGAAAAAAATCCCCCAATATTTGAGGTGTACAGTCAATAATCCCTGTTTGTGGAGAAGAATAGGTAATGTCTCATGGTTTGCAGTTTTACAGCAGAACATGTGAATGTTATTTAGTGCTGAGACAGTTGGAATAAAGTCCACTGACAAACCATTGGCATAAACTTGGGCTGTTCCAATAGCAGCTTTTGAATTTGAATGTTTTGGGTTGCATTCTGGCGTACATAGTGTGTCACAGACTGTAGGAATCAGACGTAAAACAGTTTTTTCTTAGTAACTTAATAACTCTTATTTGTCTAGGGCTAATTTAGAAATATCTCACCTATGTTGGTTGACATAGACTATAGTTACATTTATGCTTTTTCTGTATATGAAATAAATCATTTCCTTTGACAGCTGGTATCTATTCTATTAAATAAGCTCTATCAGATACTGAATGTCTAAATAGTTTGTTATGAATTCCAGCTTTTTCTAAGATTAATAGTATGCCCACTTTCTGATGTCTTGGCTCCACCCTTTAAAATGTACATTAGTTGACTAATGTCTTGATACTCTCACCCACCCCCAATAAATACTGTACAGTAGTTGGTTGATGTCTTGACACACTTGCCCACTCTCAATAAATACAGTTGTTGACATTTGTTATTTTTATTTTTATCCATTAATAAATACAGCAGATGGCTGATGTGTTAGCTCCCCCATTAATGAATACAATAGTTGGTTAATGTATTAGCATACACATTAATAAGTACAATAATTGGTTGATGTATTAGCATACCCATTAATAAGTACAATAATTGGTTGATGTATTAGCATACCCATTAAAATGTACAATAGTTGGTTGATGTATTAGCTAACCCATTAATAAGTACAATAATTGGTTGATGTATTAGCATACCCATTAATAAGTACAATAGTTGGTTAATGTATTAGCATACCCATTAATAAGTACAATAATTGGTTGATGTATTAGCATACCCATTAATAAGTACAATAATTGGTTGATGTATTAGCATACCCATTAATAAGTACAATAGTTGGTTGATGTATTAGCATACCCATTAATAAATACAATAGTTGGTTGATGTATTAGCATACCCATTAATAAGTACAATTGTTGGTTGATGTATTAGCATACCCATTAATAAGTACAATAGTTGGTTGATGTATTAGCATACCCCTTAATAAGTACAATTGTTGGTTGATGTATTAGCATACCCATTAATAAGTACAATAGTTGGTTGATGTATTAGCATACCCATTAATAAGTACAATAATTGGTTGATGTATTAGCATACCCATTAATAAGTACAATAGTTGGTTGATGTATTAGCATACCCATTAATAAGTACAATAGTTGGTTGATGTATTAGCATACCCATTAATAAGGAAAATAGTTGGTTGATGTATTAGCATACCCATTAATAAGTACAATAATTGGTTGATGTATTAGCATACCCATTAATAAATACAATAATTGGTTGATGTATTAGCATACCCATTAATAAGTACAATAATTGGTTGATGTATTAGCATACCCATTAATAAGTACAATTGTTGGTTGATGTATTAGCATACCCATTAATAAGTACAATTGTTGGTTGATGTATTAGCATACCCATTAATAAGTACAATAGTTGGTTGATGTATTAGCATACCCATTAATAAGTACAATAATTGGTTGATGTATTAGCATACCCATTAATAAATACAATAATTGGTTGATGTATTAGCATACCCATTAATAAGTACAATAATTGGTTGATGTATTAGCATACCCATTAATAAGTACAATAGTTGGTTGATGTATTAGCATACCCATTAATAAGTACAATTGTTGGTTGATGTATTAGCATACCCATTAATAAGTACAATAGTTGGTTGATGTATTAGCATACCCATTAATAAGTACAATAGTTGGTTGATGTATTAGCATACCCATTAATAAGTACAATAGTTGATTGATGTATTAGCATACCCATTAATAAGTACAATAGTTGGTTGATGTATTAGCATACCCATTAATAAGTACAATAATTGGTTGATGTATTAGCATACCCATTAATAAGTACAATAGTTGGTTAATGTATTAGCATACCCATTAATAAGTACAATTGTTGGTTGATGTATTAGCATACCCATTAATAAGTACAATAGTTGGTTGATGTATTAGCATACCCATTAATAAATACAATAGTTGGTTGATGTATTAGCATACCCATTAATAAGTACAATAATTGGTTGATGTATTAGCACCCCCATTAATAAGTACAATAGTTGGTTGATGTATTAGCATACCCATTAATAAGTACAATAATTGGTTGATGTATTAGCACCCCCATTAATAAGTACAATATTTGGTTGATGTATTAGCATACCCATTAATAAGTACAATAATTGGTTGATGTATTAACACCCCCATTAATAAGTACAATAGTGGTTGATGTAGTAGCACCCCCATTAATAAGTACAATAGTTGGTTGATGTATTAGCATACCCATTAAAAAGTACAATAATTGGTTGATGTATTAGCATACCCATTAATAAGTACAATAATTGGTTGATGTATTAGCACTCTCAATAATAAATACAATAATTGGTTGATGTATTAGCACCCTCAATAATAAATACAATAGTTGGTTGATGTATTAGCACCCCCATTAATAAGTACAATAATTGGTTGATGTATTAGCACTCTCAATAATAAATACAATAGTTGGTTGATGTATTAGCACCCCCATTAATAATGTAAATGAGGGTAAAGTAAACACTGACCCCTCTTATAATAAATATGGTGGTTGGTTGATGTTTGGGTACCCCTTCCTCATAATAAATAGAATATTTGACAGTTTGATTTTAAAAATAATATTTCCACTATAATAAATATTATGCCCCCTCCCCACATTAATAAATACTTTTATACAGTAGTTGGCTGATGTTTTGACTTTGCCCATAATAAATACAGTAGTTGGCTGATGTTTTGACTTTGCCCATAATAAATACAGTAGTTGGCTGATGTTTTGACTTTGCCCATAATAAATACAGTAGTTGGCTGATGTTTTGACTTTGCCCATAATAAATACAGTAGTTGGCTGATGTTTTGACTTTGCCCATAATAAATACAATAGTTGGCTGATGTTTTGACTTTGCCCATAATAAATACAGTAGTTGGCTGATGTTTTGACTTTGCCCATAATAAATACAGTAGTTGGCTGATGTTTTGACTTTGCCCATAATAAATACAGTAGTTGGCTGATGTTTTGACTTTGCCCATAATAAATACAGTAGTTGGCTGATGTTTTGACTTTGCCCATAATAAATACAGTAGTTGGCTGATGTTTTGACTTTGCCCATACTAAATACAGTAATTGGCTGATGTTATGACTTTGCCCATAATAAATACAGTAGTTGGCTGATGTTTTGACTCTGCCTTTAATAAATACAGTATTTGGTTGATGTTTTTTTGACTGTGTCTTTTGATAAATACAGTACTTAGTTGATGTTTTGACTGTGTCCTTTGATAAATACAGTAATTGGTTGATGTTTTGACTCTGTCCTTTGATAAATACAGTAATTGTTTGATGTTTTGACTCTGTCCTTTGATAAATACAGTAATTGGTTGATGTTTTGACTGCCCTATAATAACTAAGTATTTTGCTGATGTTTTGACTCTGCCTTTTATAAATACAGTAATTGGCTGATTTTTACCCACCCTACCCACCAACTAGTAGATACAGTTGTTTCATGTTTTGACTCCATCCCCAAAAATATAGTAATTTGCAATGTTTTGACTTTCCCATATGATAAATACAGTAAAGTTAGCTGATTTTTTTTACTCTCCTTTCCCCCAAAAATACAGTAGTTGGCTGATGTTTTGGCTTCCTCCACCCCCACCATAACCCCCATCCCCAGTAAATACAGTGGTTGCTTGCTGTTCAGATGTATTTGTGTGTATGTTTGTGTTTGTGTGTGTGTATGTGTATGTGTGTGTTGTTCCTATACAAGACTTTCATATGCTGTTACTTGAATGGAATGATATTGTTCCTATGCAGGATTTTCTTAATGCCATTATTTGAATATGACCTTCATATGCCATTGTTTGAACATGACCTTCATATGCCATTATTTGAACATGACCTTCATATGTCATTATTTGAGCAGGACTTTCATATGACATATGAGCAGGACTTTCATATGCCATTATTTGAACAGGACTTTCTTATGCCATTATTTGAACAGGACTTTCTTATGCCATTATTTTAACAGGACTTTCATATGACATATGAGCAGGACTTTCGTATGACATTATTTGAACATGACCTTCATATGCCATTATTTGAACAGGACTTTCATATGATATTTGAGCAGGACTTTCATATGCCATTATTAGAACAGGACTTTCATATGCCATTATTTGAACAGGACTTTCATATGCCATTATTTGAGCAGGACTTTCATATGCCATTATTTGAACAGGACTTTCATATGCAATTATTTGAACAGGACTTTCATATGCAATTATTTGAACAGGACATTCATATGCACTTTTTTGAACAGGACATTTGTAGGCTTTTATTCCACTTTTTATATCATGCAATTATTGACATTGATATTAAGGGAACCAACTCTGTTTGGCTTCAAAAAACACCTGCAGGAGATTAATTCTCCATTCTGTTCATACAGGTAAATCATGAAAGAGTACTATTGTGCTTATATCAGCTTGAATTCAATAATGGTCAAATCTGTTTTGAGTTATTCATACATTAGTTAGCATTTTTCTCTTGAACCAGGAAGGAGTATGTGCAAATTTGAAATAATTTTTACTTATTAAATGCTTCTGCAGACACAACGATGCAAATTTTGATGAGATTAAAATGAAAGAAATACCCTACAAGTCATATTATAGTTTATCCACATTCTTGGCAGTGTTAATATATTCCCAGAATTATTCTTATTTTCTTTTGTGTCCCACTTTTTGTAGAAAAATTGGGATATTGGGCCAGTCCTATATGATCCCTCTGTCCTTGTGCATATCTGTCCATCCTTAACATCTGTTCATCTGTCCCACTTTTGATTTATGCACAACTCCCAAATTATCATTGAATTTTAACCAGTCTACCTTGAGGTTGATGAGACCTTGGCTGCATTAAGTTTTTAGCATTCTTTTTCATTTTATCAGAGTTATTTGCCCCAAATTGTCAGACCCACTTTTGTTATGAACTACATGTATTTCTATTTAAATAAATCAAGTACCATCTATACTTGCTTACAATATGAGTCCAACTGCACATTTTGATCTGCACATTCTACACATTCTGATCTGCCAACACATACTGTGCTGGCAGATCTAGGTTTGTGCAGTTTATTAGGAGTAATCAGTACAAAAAAAACAACACAGACCCTGATCTGCAGGCACATTATGCAATGACAGATCTGGATGTTTGTTGTTTTTAGATTGACTTAAAATCGATTACAGTAGTCATATTGGTGTTAATGAGCATCTGGCTTTGTTCATGCTGCTTAGGTACATGTTCAGTATCCAACATCATCAGTTAACAGAATTATAGCTGCACTTTTTGTACAATCCTTAATTCCTATTGGATTTTGACCAATTTTAATGTGCCATTTTATGCTCGTCTTAGTTGGAATTTTCATTTCTCAGTCTGCATCATCATTTTACAGGTTTGCAACCACAGATTGTTGGACCCACACTTTGTTTCCACACAATTCACATAATTATTATTGGATTTCAATACACTTGTACAGGTAGCTCTAGACCATATGTACTCACTTATAAATAGAGTCAAACTGCAAACAACAAAGATCCTGATCTACCATGGCATAAAGTACCTGGAGATCCAGGTCCATGTTATTTCTTTTAATGACTGCCCCTAACACACTGCTCAGACCCAGATCTGCTGAAGCATTATGTGACAGTCAGCAGTTGGACTTATTACATAGGTAGTCTTTGGTTATCAGCATTTTTGTCCTTACTAAGGAGAGTTGTACAGCTTGGTATTCATTTTCATATCAGCAAGACCTGGGTTTGATTGTTAGATGTACCAAACATTTTATGAACTATATGTCACCTAGCCCATTCATCAAGAAAATAAAAGAAAATGGAGATAAGGGACATGAATTCCTGTAATTTGCATTTTTAGTTTTCATTAGATTAATGTAAAGTTGCAATATTAATACCTAGTTCGCCACAGGTTTTATGTGTATTGATTTTTGTCTGATTTAGACTGCATTTATAACTGTGATGATAGTATTGCTACAAAAAATAGATACAATTCAGTTGCAAGTACAGTTGTATTCAATTTAGCTGACTCATTACCCAATGCAATTGCCTCGGATGATGCTTGATGTCAGATTTTAATTTGAGAGGATGTACAATATGAGAAGAGCCCTTGTATCAACATGAATTGCAGTAATTTGGATTTAGCTTTCTGAAATCATTACTGCATTGAAATTGTATGTTAAGAAGATATATGCATGTGTTGATATCACTGTAGACTGGGGAGGGAATTTGATAGGAAAGGCATGTACAATAGATTTGTCATTGATAATTTATGCAATGGGTATGAGATTAAAGAATGTTATGTTAATTTTAAAATTACATGAAACTTTCATATAGGAATTGAATTGTTAATATAGAATGATCATCATTGAAGAGCAATTATTGAAAGGGCACAAAGTAATAAGACACTTGGAAACATAAAAATTTTATTGAATAATTTATTAGAAAGTATTTATTTTCAGGTAGCTATTATTCTGCTCTAATACAGGTACATGTTTCAGATCATTTCCAGATAAGCAGTTATTTTGGAAAAAGAGCAGCTTTCAATTTTCTGATGCTTTGAGTGATCACTAGTTGGCTAAATTGTTCACCTAACTGTTGATAAGCAAATGTCCAGTGGCTGGTCAGTTAAAGAAATCAATTATTAAGTGGCATTGGCACATCACTTCATTTAAGAAACTGTCAAGATAATTTCCATTCTTAGTAGCCAACCCTGCAGTCAAGAATGGATTATGGCTTTAACAGTTTATTGCTACTTGTGCTTTTATTTGTTTATTTTTCACCAAGGTGATGACACTTTGTTGTTGGGTTTGGCATCACCTGTTTGTGTATGAATAGCACAAATAACAGTCTGCCTGATGGGACCAAGTATCATGTTAATTTGACTTCAAATGGCCATGGGATTTTCCTGTGTGCGTGTCATATATAACATCAAATTTATATATCTATAAAAACTAAACTAGCTACCTTTGTTGTATTGCTTAATACATTATATTGATGATTTTTTTTATATCACCATTTCTTTTACTATATTAACCTCTTCATCACAAAAGAGATGTGGGCTGTAATTATCCTTTATTAAGTTTATTCAAAGGAATTTGCTTGAGAATATATATATATATATATATATATATATATATATATATATATATATATATATATATATATATATATATCTTCAGACATGCCAGCTTTTATTGTCATGAAAGTGGGACAGTTGGTCATGATGGAGACTGGGTTTGTAAAGTGGGATTATGGCACAAGTTAATGCTACCAAAAATTATATATAATCAATCACTGGCAACATATATATATATATATATATATATATATATATATATATATATATATATATATATATATATATATATATATATATATATATATATTGTATTTTAAACAATTTGCACAATTGAAGAAAACACAAATTAATAATGCTGAAAACAATGTTATTGTAATACCAAATATAATAAAATTTATAAGTGTATTTCTGACTAGTCACTAGATTTTAATTTTTTGTCACTTGCTTTAGATCTTCATTTGGTCCCACTTCAAAGCAATCACAGTGTGTTCATTTTAACACTGAGGAGAGCACCCAATGTTTTATTGTTAAAATTGTCTCAATGTTAATATTCTGTTTGGATTTATCACACTGCTAAGACACAGCTTTCTGTATCTGCATTACTCTGTGGGAGCAATAATGCATTGCTTTGTGGGAGCCCTTATGAATATACTACTCTGTGGGAGACATTATGAATGCATTACTTTGTGGGATACATAATGCATTACTTTGTGGGAGCCATTATGAATGCATTACTTTGTGGGAGACAATGCATTACTCTGTGGGAGCAAAAATGCATTACTTTGTGGGATCCCTTATGAATACATTACTCTGTGGGAGCCATTATGAATGCTTTACTTTGTGGGATACATAATGCATTACTTTGTTGGAGCCATGATGAATACATTACTTTGTGGGAGAGAATGCATTACTGAGTGGGAGCTATAATGCATTACTCTGGGAGCCATTATGTATGCATTACTTTGTTGGAGACATAATTCATTACTTTGTGAGAGCCATTATGAAGGCATTATTGTGTGGGAGCCATTATGAATGCATTACATTGTGGGAGACATAATGTATTACTTTGTGAGAGCCATTATGAATGCATTACTCTGGGAGCCATTATAAATGCATTACTTTGTGGGGGACATAATGCATTACGGTGTGGGAGCCATAATGCATTTCTTTTTTGGAGCCATTATGAATGCATTACTCTGTGGGAGCCATTATGAATGCATTACTTTGTGGGAGACATAATGCATTGCTGTGTGGGAGATATAATGCATTAATCAGTGAGAGGTATACGGTAATGCATTTTTGTATGGGAGACATAATTCAGCAAATGCCTTTTGCAGCAGATACAGTGCACACAATGATTAATATAGCTTCTTAACTACAGTTCTGAGTAAAAAATCATCATAAGCAGTTTGACCAAAAGTAAATGTTGTTTGAGATCAGGTTTTAAGAATCCCGATGCTTTTAGACTGATATTTTTAAAAAGAGATTTCTGATGAGTCCCCATGACGAGTACTATGATGTCATCCAAATGTTAATTGCTTGCATTCTTTTTGAAATCTGCATCAGTAAATTTGATGGTATGGCAGTAGTTTTGACAAACTTGCATGTGTTAGCTGAATGACACACATCTCATAGCATTCACTAACTTGCATGTGTTAGCTGAATGACACACATCTCAAATCATACACTAACTTGTATGTGTTAGCTGAATGACACACATCTCAAATCATACACTAACTTGCATGTGTTAGCTGAATGACACACATCTCAAATCATGCACTAACTTGCATGTGTTAGCTGAATGACACACATCTCAAATCATACACTAACTTGCATGTGTTAGCTGAATGACACACATCTCAAATCATACACTAACTTGCATGTGTTAGCTGAATGACACACATCTCAAATCATACACTAACTTGCATGTGTTAGCTGAATGACACACATCTCAAATCATACACTAACTTGCATGTGTTAGCTGAATGATACACACATCTCAAAGCATACACTAACACTGCATTTCTCTTGATAACACAGAATTGTGCTTCCAAATCATGACCTTTGTGTGGTCACACATTTTTTTCTTGGGAGATTTTTGTCAAGAAACTCATGGTTTAGGGAATGAAAAAGATTTGATCCTGTACCCAATGTTAAATCCTGTACCCAATGTTAAATCCTGTACCCAATGTTAAATTTTGTACCCAATGTTACATCCTGTACCAATGTTACAACCTGTACCCAATGTTAAATCCTGTTCCCAACATTAAATCCTGTACCCAATGTTACAACCTGTATCCAATGTTACAACCTGTACCCAATGTTACAACCTGTACTCAATGTTAAATCCTGTACCCAATGTTATATCCTGTACCCAATGTTAAATTCTGTACCCTATGTTAAATCCTGTACCCAATGTTACAATCTGTATCAATGTTAAATTCTGTACCCAATGTTAAATTCTGTACCTTATGTTAAATCCTGTACCCAATGTTACAACCTGTACCAATGTTACAACCTGTACCCAATGTTAAATCATGTTCCCAATGTTAAATCCTGTACCCAATGTTACAACCTGTATCCAATGTTATATCCTTTACCCAATGTTACAGCCTGTATCCAATGTTACATCCTATACCCAATGTTACAACCTGTACCCAATGTTACAACCTGTACCCAATATTACATCATGTATCCATTGTTACAACCTGTACCCAATATTACAACCTGTACCCAATGTTACAACCTGTACCCAATGTTACAGCCTGTATCCAATGTTACATCCTGTACCCAATGTTATATCCTGTACCCAATGTTACAACCTGTAAACCAATGTTACAACCTGTACCCAATGTTACAACCTGTACCCAGTGTTCCAGCTTTGCATTGACAAGAAGTCATCTTTTACACTGTATGATCTTAAACTGTAATTGATTCATCCATCATAATACAAAATTTATGCTTTTGACAGATTTTCATAATTCATGAATCACAGACAAGAGGTTGTGTAATGATATGTGATGTTTTTGCCTCTCATGGATAAATTTGTCTACAATTTCAAAACTGGTAAATATTGCAGCAGCAAGTATTGAAAAAATAGTCTGCAGTAGTAAATGACAAGTTGTGTTCAGGGATTCAACCTGAGAAAAGCACTTAAGCATTTTAAACGTTCTTTGCCAAACTCTCATCTGTCAGAAGATAACATGGCGAGGTTTGGTATAGACACAGATATTTTATCCTTCAAAAGTTATGAGTGAAATTCTTGCAATGTCTTCCAACATTTTTCCCTTCATGAAATATTCCGAAGTTGGAATTGCAAAAGACACAGTTGCTAATTGGTCACCTTTTAGTTTTTTTAAAACATTGATTCTGCTTCTTTACAAGTTCTTCAATGAAAATATAAAAAGTGAGATATTTCAGTTGGTCTATGCAGTGGATATCCAGTTGTAACTTTCTGTTGAATCAGCTTGGAAAATTTCTCTTATTCATTTCTTGGAAATCATTAAAGCTTTACTAAAAAAAATAGTAGTTTGAATTTCTGTCTCTTTGTATCTGGTATTGCCTTGTTGAAAAAGAAAACTGCTAGGTGAAATGTTTCTGAACACAGTACTTTTGTGGCTAATGTGCTATCTGATCTGCTCAAATCAAAATCTTCTTAACACAAAATAATTAACCAGTTCCATTTTATGTGGTCTGGACAAGTGAGAATGAACCAATCTTAATTTGTGTAGTCTGGTCAAGTGAGAATGAACCAATCTTAGTTTGTGTAGTCTGGTCAATATGACTGAAACCCAGTGTATGTGGTTTGGCCATTAGTCCAATGCTTGTAATTTCACAATAATATTAAAAACCCAGTGCATGTGGTTTGGCCATTAGTCCAATGCTTGTAATTTCACAATAATATTAGAAACCCAGTGCATATGGTTTGGCCATTAGTCCAATGTTTGTAATTTCACAATAATATTAAAAACCCAGTGCATATGGTTTGGCCATTAGTCCAATGCTTGTAATTTCACAATAATATTAAAAACCCAGTGCATGTGGTTTGTCCATTAGTCCAATGCTTGTGTGTGTGTGATTTGAATTCTTAACATAGCTTTAATAATTTTTCAGTCATATTGATACGATGACCACAGTGTGGCAGTTTATAGTGATGTCTAGCATCCTACACAGTCACATTATCTTACACCAGTCCAACCGGTCCTAATTCACTAACCTCTTAATGCTGAGTGCCAAGCAAGGCAGCTGTCAGTACCATTTTTGTAAGTCTTTGGTATGACTCGACCGGGATTGAACCCTCTCAACCTTCTGTATCTGAGGCAAATGCTCTAACCACTAGGCCAATAAAGTTGTCCCAATGCTTGTAATTTTACAATATTAAAAAACCAAAATGCAGAAAGCACCTTCTCTAAGAACACTTTCTGTTTTAAATTCTTCTAAGGATGTAGGTGTCAGTGTGTGTGTATCTGTGTGTGTGTGTGTCTGTGTGTGTGTGTGTGTGCGCATAATAAATATAGAGAAAGAGGAGCAGGAAGTGAGAGAGGAGTAAAATCCATTGATGAATTTTAAAGAGTTTACAAATTTGAAAGGAACGTTTGATCAATTTCTTTTCTTTTTTTTTCCTTTTTTTGTTTTGAGGGCTATTGGGGAGATTAATGATTCAACCATAATTTGGCTGTGTTACCCTGTAGAAATTATTATTATTATTATTATTATTATTATTATTATTATTATTATTATTATTATTATTATTATTTTTATTATTATTATTATTATTATTATTATTATTATTATTATTATTATTATTATTATTCCATGATCACTATGTGTGCAGGCATGAATTGTTTGTACTAGCCACACTGATGGATCAGACTTTACCATGACCATAGTTGGAAACTTGAAAGAATTTTTCTCTACATAAAAGTGTGTGATCTCCAAATGTTTTTTTTTATGATAATGATATTTCTTACCAAAGGCAAATTAAAGGAATAGTTGACATATTCCTATCACTGCCTAAATAAGTGAAATGCAGTACACCCATTTACTTCATACAACTTTATTTTGATATGACAAGAGGTCATATTCATTCATGAATAAGCTCATCCACCTCTCACTGTTTGAGATCTATATTAGGTTGGCACAGTGGTCTTATTGAAGTAATATGGTACCAAGAAAGATAATGGTATATTCACACCATTTTCCATTTGGCATCCTACAGAGAATCAATACACAAAATCTTGTCAGAAACCTGTCTTGACATGTACATCACATTGTCCCCATCCATTTTGAAGATTTTGTGTTTCCATGATGAAGTGACTTAACTTTTCTGCAGGTTAAGTATGTAGAAGATTAATCTAACCAATTGGCTATCTTTAAATTATTTCTCAACTGAAGGAACTGTAGACATTTAAGTGGAAAAACCATTATTCAACATTATTTAGATGAAGCTCCTTATACCATTTGCTGAAGAAAAAAAAAACATACATTGCAGCTATCAGTAAATAAAGTAAATGTAGCATCAAGTAGGATAAGGAATTTAAATTCAGACAAATGATGTAATTGTAATGGAGTACAATGGCAGATACAATTGTCATATCAAGTTCTAGTCATATTTACTGAGATGCTAAGATCTGTATATTGTTTTTTTTTTAGATTTACTAATGTTTCTGGAGAATTGAGAATGGTGGTGAATTCCTCTGAAAGTGTAAAAATTAGTCCTGTAACTAGTACTTTATAAAGTTCAAAATTTTGAGAAGTGGTTAATTCTAAACAGTTTAGAAAAAATATGCATTCTTCACCACTGGAAAAGTTCAAGTCCTTAAATGTCATTAAATATTAAAGTCAGTGTTAATGCAGTCTGTAATTTTAGTGACTGATTAACTGTATAGAAAAAAACACAAAAAACCAATACAAAACAAAACTGGCCATGGAGGTTTTATGTACCTAAATTTACTGGGCAGTATATAGCCATGATTGTGGTTTGGTGATGTTAAACCTGTGCATACTTACATTGTATGTAGACACATTCATATGTTCATATAGTGTAGATCATACCTGCATTTCCACCAGGTTGAGTGTTACCAGTTTATGCTATGTGCAAGCAGCATGTATTGCTTGAATAATCAAGCACCATAATATAAAGAATATTCCAGTGTCATTTCCATCAGATGTGATCCAGTTGCTGGAAGTCTGGTCGAAGTAATGATGTTGTAATAAATTGTGTACATTCCTAACAATTTATCTGCTGTCGGCTTACTGTGTGAAGATTCTCATTTGAAGTCTTAATCCACTGGAGTAATTGTGTGATCCTCCATTGAGTGAAATTTTAATATGATCCCTTTAGTGCTAATTAAGTGTGGTCTGACAATAACATGAAAATGTTGTTTACTTAATTCAACTTTGCACAGCTATGGATATAAAACTGAACATCATTTCAGAATGGTAATATATCTTTGTAAAAAAAATATTTACTTGGGCAAGTATTTTGCTTAACATTTAGTCCTAGATTGTGGTTCTGCAAAAACCACATTTGAATTTTAAGTTTGATAACCTTATGTCCAGTTGTGGTCTTATAACATGACAATCCCGCCACTGACTACAAAGTTTTGGAGACGCCAGACATTATATGACATTTTGATTGTCGAAGGGTAAGTTTTATTTTTTTATGAATTTGCTTTTTTGTCAGTATGATTATGCTTTTCCTCTCTTATTATGATTTCAGTGGCATTTAAGTTTTTTGTTAGTGTTAAGGTCCAAACTCTTCAGTCATTCATGCTGTCTTAAAACTAGGTATCATTCAGCGTCCTGTGTACAGATTTGTAACAAGGATATGCTTGGTATCATAAAGCATCCTGTGTACAAATTTGTAACAAGGATATGCTTGGTGTCAGCATCCTGTGTACAAATTTGTAACAAAGATATCCTTGGTGTTAGCATCCTGTCTACAAATTTGTAATAAGGATATGCTTGGTGTCAGCATCCTGTGTACAAATTTGTAACAAGGATATGCTTGGTGTCAGCATCCATTGAAACAAATTTGAAACAAGGATATGCTTGGTGTCAGAATCCTGTGTATAAATTTGTAAGAAGGATATGCTTAGTATCAGTCAGAGTCCTGTGTACAAATTTGTAACAAGGATATGCCTGATGTTAGCATCCTGTGTACAAATTTGTAACAAAGATATGTTTGGTGTCAGCATCCAGTGTACAAATTTTGTAACAAGGATATGCTTGGTGTCAGCATCCTGTGTATAAATTTGTAAGAAGGATATGCTTGGTATCAGTCAGCATGTTGTACAGTTTTTTTAACAAGGATGTGATTTAATAACCCAGAAACCAAAGAACTCATCCTCTTTGTCTTATAAGTTCTGAAATTCTCCATTGTTGTCAAGTAAATCATTGTGGTGTAGTCATCATAAATATCAGACTTTTTTCCCTTGGCCTCATTGTCATAGGTGGATGTTTATTTAGAGACTCTCAGCTTGTTTTGTAAGTAACACTTTGAGCATTCTGTTGTGTAAAATCTATTAAAGGTTGCAACTAAAAAGGTCAGTTGTGTAACAATATCAAATAACCAACCTCCCTTACTTGCCACTCTTCCACACTTTCAACACAATCAAAGGGTTGCCACTTGGAAAATCATTTATATCTTTTTGGCCTTAGGGCTTGAAATATGCAAGTATCTTAATTAACACCTTTACTTAGTGACCTTAGGGTTTGACGGACATATGGCAATGCATAGATTAACACCTTTATATTGTTATTGACCTTAAACAAAAAATAAAAACTGTTACATATATGTAATTTAATTGTGTGTTAATTTTAAATTCTTTTTTGTATTTTATTTTTTCTTCATTACATGTTATTGTAATGATAATTTTATTCACTGGATTTGACATTTTCTAGAAATTTCATTTCAGTTCTGCTTTGCCCTGATAAATAACCAGTATTGCTACATTGTATTTTAGCTGACCTAGTTCCTGACCTTGATTCAGAACTGGTAAACAACTTTTATTTATTTATTCCCTTAATGAAAATCATTCCACATAATTAAGGTCATAATGGCTTGCAAGTCAGTTCTGTGTGAACAACTTTTTTTTTTTTTATATTTCATTCAATCTTATAGATTCATTCATTTGAATCAGATTTGTCCATTGCATATTGTCAGGATGCCTATGGTATTACATTGCCATTCAAAGTAAGTGACCATGTATCCCCATCATGTGAGCTAAAATTGTGGGTTAAAACTGATGTTTTAAAGTGATTTAGTCAGTTATGATTCATACATTGGAGCTCAAAGGTACATGTATTTTGTGTTGTGACCAGTTTGAGTTGAATTTTTTATTTAAAATTCCCTGGAAATATCTAGTACTCATCATAATTCTTGGACAAAAATATTCATTGGAGATTATTCTGAATTCTAGTCGGAATATTAATTTTAGTGATTCAGCAAGGAACTGTTGACATCACAACACTAAACAAGTTATAGAAGACATCATTGTCTTCCATATTGGAACTTCATTGGGGTTCAAACTTTGATTCATTTAGAATGTTTTAGTGATATGACATTTATTTTTAAATTCTAGGATTAATTTTTGGATTAGATTCACAAACCATAAGTCCTTTTTCATATTTTTACCTTGTTTTGTAGGTAAATAAATTATTATGTTAAAATTTACAAAGCTTGTTGGCTTCACTCTTTTCTTTGTTACCTTTGAATGAGTCTAGACAAAACTTTCACAATAAAGTGAAGTTTTTCAGTAGTTGTTCTGCAAGTAACACATGCTGGTATGCAAAGAAAGAGAAGCATATTAATTGACTAATTAATCATTTATTAATTGACTGATTAATCAAGATTAATCAAAGAATTGATTTCATAATACTTTATTATTTTTTAGAATGAAATGGACTATTAGCAAATAAAGGTTAAAACCAGTTAGCAAATGCAAGTTTATAGCCAGTCAATATAATGAAAGAATTGTTTTTATTCAGTGGTTATAATGAAAAAAGGTTGGAGTTTTAGAAGAGCAGCTTATTTTGCGTGTTTTATTGTGACAGATTTAATAAAGTTATGGAATGATTATTTAAACACATTTTTTTAAATGATGTACAAAATTACAGAAAGATCATTTTAATAATTTATGGTGACAAATTTACTAAAATTACAGAAAGATTATTTTAATATTTATTGTGCCAAATTTAGTGTGATTAAAAAATGAATTCAATATTAATCAACAGAAAGATGATTTTTTTTTATTTGGAGACATTTACTAAAAATACAAAAGATTATTTTAATATGTAAAATATGAAAAATCAATGTAAACATTAAAAATATAGTTTTCAGCTCCTTCTGTAAGTGCAGTCCATGTTGTTTGGTGGCACATTCAATTAACTTAACCAATTTTTCAAGAAAATATAAATTTTTAATTACAATGATTTTGTGGCTCGAAACTTTTTAGGCTTAATCCAGAGAAAATTTTTGTGAAATATTATGTCTTCTCGGGGTCTTTTGTAGGCTGCTTAAATGAGGAATTGACTCCTATTTTGTATAAAATAAATTGCACTTAAAAATCTTCCAAATCAATGACAATAATTTATTCTGTAACAGCAGTAATAATTCTTTGCACATATTTATATCTGTAACTGTAGTAATAAATCTTTAAGTACATTTTCTACAGCATTTATTTATAATCAGTTAAAAGAGGTGATGTAATTTCACTTGAACTTGAGCAGATCATTATTTGAGTAGCCATTGACTGTATTCACCTAACTATGCCAATATCATAGTTTGCACTTACTGTATTCACCTAACTATGCCAATATCATAGTTTGCACTTACTGTATTCCCCTAACTATGCCAATATCATAGTTTGCACTTACTGTATTCACCTAACTATGCCAATATCATAGTTTGCACTTACTGTATTCACATAAATATGCCAACATCATAGTTTGCACTTACTGTATTCATATAAATATGCCAATATCACAGTTTGCCTAGAATGTTGTCATGTTGCTATCCTTCAGTTATACAAATCTGTCAGTCTGTTAGGGGTGGTCACTTGTTCCAATAAGCCAAGTGACATTGCTTTGACCAAATAAAGTGTAAATCTCTAGCCAAGAGATAAGGCTTTATTGGACTGGTCAAATTAGTGTTTATCTTGATCTGAGTGTTTACAAGAAACCATCTCTACTGCTCTTGGGTGGAGTGGTAGCTAGGTTGCCTCTTGTGCCATGAATAGATTGTACCTTGTGCAAACAGGAAAACTACAATTCTTAGTTCTGTGTCCAATAAACATACCTTAGTGACTAAACTACATGGGTCTGATCACTTTGGCCAAAGGATCAGCAGTTTTTTTTCCCTTCAGATTAGATGCATTAATTCTGTATAATGGAGCATGTACTTAATGTGGACTATTAAAGGCTGGCATTGTTCTGGACAATTGGAGAAACCCAGGGCTGATTTGTAAGCAAGATAGAAGTGTTGCATTCTCAGCCTACATGCATGTAATTGAACTGGATGACTTGTGTATGTAATACTGTTATATTCAGATCTTGTCACAAATGCAGTGTATTGGGATTAGCTTGTTGTCTGTTGACCAACTGCAGTCAATTGGGATTATCTGTCTGTCTATTGACTAACTGCAGTCAATTGGGATTAGCTAGTTGTCAGTTGACCAACTGCAGTGAATTGGGATTATCTGTCTGTCTATTGACTAACTGCAGTGAATTGGGATTAGTTGGCTGGCTGTTGACCAACTGCAGTGAATTGGGATTATCTGTCTGTCTATTGACTAACTGCAGTCAATTGAGATTAGCTAGTTGTCAGTTGACCAACTGCAGTGAATTGGGATTATCTGTCTGTCTATTGACTAACTGCAGTCAATTGACCAACTGCAGTCCATTGGGATTAACTGGCTATCTGTGGACCAACTGCATTAAATTTGGATTAACTGGCTGTCTGTTGATCAACTGCAGTGAATTGGGATTAGTTGGCTGGCTGTTGACCAACTGCAGTCAATTGGGATTAGCTGGCTGTGACTTGACCAAGTGCAGTCAATTGGGATTAGCTAGCAGCGAAACAACCAGATTTGTTCTAATTTTACATTAAATGAAACTTAAGACTAAAGTACAATTGCACATGAAAAAGAATTGAAAGTTGCTTTGCTTCCATTTCTTTGAAAAAGTTTGTTTGTAATTAATTGTTTAGAGCAATGGTGGAAACCATGACTTTCAGCATTTTTAGTCATCTAGTTCTTTTTATCACATGCACATAATCAGGGATAAATTTCCAATAATTAAAACAACAAGAGAATAGCTAGAGTGAACAGTCTGTCATGTTAGTGTTATAATGAGCTTGTGTGGCAAGCTTGTGGCCTGATTAGGAAGATTTATCTAGACCATGCTATAGGAATCAACATCCTTCCAGTATTGGTCACTTTGGCTGTCAGGATTTCATGTCTTCAGGATGGGGCACTACATCTTGATTGCTCTACCTGGTTTGTACATGTCAGGAAGAAGATTCACCTAGCTACATGGTGCTCTGTTGTTACTAATGGCAACCAGCTTAATTTGAATAGTTATATTCATGTGGACCTGAAAGGAAAAATTGTCCTGGTTTTGAGTGAGAGAACTTTCTGAATTTGAGTGAAAGAGGATCTGTTGATTCACATGGAGATAATACATCAGTTTTTCATGGATTTTGCTTTTGAAGAAATATTATGTCAGATGTTGACAGGATCAAGGGTTGATATATCAGTATGGATTTTGGTTGGGTGGAGTATTAGCTGAAAACACATTTCCCTGAAATATTTACTTTAGTAAATAACTTGCAAATAATGTTACTATTTTTTTGTACAGGCAAACAATAAACTCTTCATTATGTAATCTACAAAGCAGCGTTGTTAGTGAATAGTACCTGATTCATTCAATAAAGTTTATACCAGATTCAGTGAAGTTAATACCAGTGAGTGGTCAGTTATAAACATAATACTGGTTTAAAATATTTCCAACCCTTATGAAGTGTTAAAAAAATGGACATTTTCTATCTTATGCATTGAAAGTACAGCATTGGATTTGTATTCAGAAAGAAAGGGATGCATGGCTGGTATTTGGAATGGGTATGGCAGTTGTGGACAGACATTTGTCAATGTACCAAACTCCAATTCAAAGATCAGCTAGCAACATAACACCTCCATGTGGACTGACACAGCAATGCCACCACATATATGGCAGAGGTTACAGATCCAAATTTCCAAATCATTACAGTTTGTCCTCAGCATTTGTTTGTAGCAGTGCAAAGATACATGACAGGTAATTTGTCTTTTGTGGCTCACATCATTCTATAATAATAAAAGGTAACTTGTCTTTTATGGCTCACATCATTCTATAGTAATAAAAGGTAACTTGTCTTTTGTGGCTCACATCATTCTATAGTAATAAAAGGTAACTTGTCTTTTGTGGCTCACATCATTCTATAGTAATAAAAGGTAACTTGTCTTATGGCTCACATCATTCTATAGTAATAAAAGATAACTTGTCTTGTGGCTCACATCATTCTATAGTAATAAAAGGTAACATGTCTTTTGTGGCTCTTTAAAGGATTAGAAGCACACAATTGCTCATCTTTGTGAAGATTACTGCTTTACTTTTTGATGGATAATACCCTTTTTATAGCACCACCCCAGTACCACATTGACACACTCATCTGGGTAGTAGTATGCATAGCACACTATTTGATTCAATGTCCGAAGGAGGGTGGGTGGCAGTGATTTAGTTAGGAAGGGAGCTGTTAACATAACCTCCAGGGCTAATTTTGATCCCAGTTTCCAAACAATAAATAGCGTCTTGCAGAATTTTGAATAGATGTATCTGTACTTTTGGATGGAGGAAAAGAAGGAAAAGATCAAAGAAACATTTTTTATTTACATTGTATGAAGTGGGTAATAAATACTACTTTCATTTGGTTGGGTTTTATATATGATGTCAGATAGTTTGGTGTAGTGTGCAGAGTGTGTTTGTGTGCCTGGTGACTTTTGTGTTTAGTCACCTTGTATAATTAATTTGGGGCCTTCATTCCTATGAATAATTTCGATCATTGCCACTTGTGTGGCTGGAATGAAGCCACCTTATAATTTCTAATATTCATGGACCACATAATTGAAATATATATATATATATATATATATATATATATATATATATATATATATATATATATATATATATATATATATATATATATATATTACAGGGGTCATGATACCAGGCGAAGTGGGATAAAAAGTCGCCTGAAAAGTGTAAACTTCGCCTTCTTCTGTTATGAAAGCGAAAATGACTTCGCCCTCGGATTTTTTCAGCCATAATATGACTGTAGATTATGACTTTGAGATGCCCCCTCTATGTAGCCAGTAAGTTCTGGCACCAGTAAGTTCTGATAACGCAACCCTTCCAAAGGTATTTACATGGCATTGAAACCAATCAGCTTAAGAAATTCTTGCAAATTTCATGTGTTTTAATAGCTAACTGATCATTAACTCTTTTCGGAGCAAGATATCACTGCTTGATTTCATGAATTTGGGCCTACTGTGCTTTGATGAAAAGATGTCAAATTCTGTTTCGAAATTTAAACATCAATATGCAAATAGTAATTTGCTTTTAAAAATATGATCGGTGAAGAGCGTTTTCTAATTTATATCCTATTATTAATAAATGGAGATTTTAACAGCCGTATTTGCATATTTTCTGTATAAAATCAGTTTGAAACCGTAAATTAAATTTTAATGGCAGACATCGCTGCGTATTTGATATACCACTTCATTAAACTGTGAAAATACGAAATATGTATATATATATATATATATATATATATATATATATATATATATATATATATATATATATATATATATATATATATATATATATATATATATATATATATATATAGTAATGAAGCAAATAATATTTAACCAATCTATGTCATTATTACCAGTAGGTAGACAAACCATAAATATGCAGAACTTTTAATTGGCTTTTGTAACGAAGCAAGAAAATGTGTAGTTCAAGACCCCCCCCCAGTTTAAAAATAGATGCACTCTCCCCGTACACCACATATTCTTGGATTTTTGGTTGGGAGTTGAAAAAAATAGGGGGCAATTTATTTATAAATCGACTTTAGTGCTTCAGGGTGTTGTTTATGAATAGTAACATTAATGTTTTATCGGGAACAATGCAATCAGGACAGGAACAATGCAATCAGGATGAACAGTGTGGTTTGAAGTTGTTTATTCCTAGGTACAGGTATTAGGGGCTGTTTCAATGAATGCTAGAAATCTTTTTGACTGCAATTGCACACAAAACTTAAGAAAAATAAAATAATTAAGTGGTAGTTTATTAAGCATTTTTACCAACTTGCATTTACAAGGCTCTAATCTTGTTACTTCTATCTGAAAATTAATTGCAATGTATAGCTTCATATGTGATTTTTAAGTCATACAGCCAAATTAAACTGCACTTACTTCAATTCAAATACACATACACTAAGTATGAATAGCATGGGTGTGAATATAATTTTTTATACATGTACAAAATATATTGATACAAATAACAAATATGCTTCAAAAAAAGACATTGCTTAAAACTGTTAAAAGCATACCAAGAAAAAATAGAGCACATCATTAAAATATGATAATGCATCTGTGTGTGTGTGTGTATATATATATATATATATATATATATATATATATATATATATATATATATATATATATATATATATATATATATATATATATATATAATGTTTATTGCCTTGGTCTCACCTCCCTGTTCTGACCAAAAGGAGATGTCACTTCTCCCTAAAATTTAAGTCTAGCTTGACCCCTGTGTGTATATGTATATATATTACACTGCTTTCTTTTGTGGTGGAAGATGAGAGATGGATAAGAGAGAGAGGTTGTTAGTAAGTAATGAAAAGTCGTGAATTTCAATGGTAATGGATGATTAGATTAAATTACCTAAGACTCAATTGCATTGCCAGGGTAGGCCTACTATTATCATTATCTTACATTCCTATAAATAGGAGATATGCTGTTGGGTTTAAATAGTTATAATTTAAATGACTTAGCCACCTTATATTTTTTTAATTCTAATGGTCCCACCAACCCATCATACAGTTTTTTGACCTGGCTTATAAACAATCATAGCAGACTTCAGAGAAAACATTCATCATTTTCTGAAGATCTTTTCTAGAATTAAACTGGGGGCTCCTAGTGGTCCAGTGGTCTAAAGCACTGACAGTTATGGATCAGTGTCATCTCACCTCTGTCTTCGAGTCCACACAAGGCTAAAGTGGGTAATAGAGGCAGCCTGAAAGTAGCTTTTAGTGGGTTGGTGGTTCTTTCTGGGGTTTTCCAGGGTTCTGCCCCCACCATTAATACTGGCCGCTATGTAAAGCCTATCTAGTGCTGAAAAAGTCCTTAAACCCTATAATAACAACAACTAGAACTAAACTTCAGGTCTGATTATGTTGTGTTCAGAGCCTTTATCTAACTCCAATCTACATATCAAAATGCACAAATCTAAATTATGTAATCAAAAATAAAGTTATATATCTACTCTCCATACTGGGGGCCCGTGAGGGTCCTTGTGGTCTAAATGATGACCATTACTTATCACTGCCATGTCACCTCTGTCTGTGTGGGTTTGAGTCTAGGATTCGGGGAATGTGGATATGTGAGAAAGCTTGCCAGTAGCTTCTTGTGGGTCAATGGTTCTTTTCTTTGATTTCCGGATTTCTTTCTTCGACATTAATACTGGCTGCCATGTATAGCCTATCCTGTGCAGAAAAATGGCACTCCACAACAACAACAACTCTCCATAATACTCTTTTCCCACTGATACTGTATGTTAGTATTTTAAAAATATTTTTTTAAGTAGGAAATAACTTGTAAACTTTATCCTTATTACTTTTAAATTAAACTCTGACTACCTAACTCAATTTTAAGCACTTTATACCTACTAAAAGAGATTCAAATTTCCCAACAAATGGTAACTAATTTTAATGCTCAAGTATTAAGACAAATTTCCTATACTTCGGTTTGCAAACATATAATCCAAATGTCATCCTGACCTCTTGTTTCTCAATTTCATAGCTTGCCACTGTAAGTTGACACCACTACAGTTGAGTAGTAGCTGATAATACCATATTGACTCAGATTCTAAATTTAATATTGACTAAATAGGTACTCTTCTATCATAGCAATACAATTATTAACTTTATGGAGAGAATTTAGAAATTTTATATACAATTATATCCTCTCTTCTAAAAGTTATATAAGTCAATAGCACCTGAATTAAGTATATGTGGCCCTGTAATAATTCTATGGTTTCAAAAGATAACTAGTCTGTTATGACTCCATTCTATAGTTTAGATAAGGTAACTAACTTGTCTATTGTGCCTTACATAGTTCTATTGTAAGAAAATTTAACTTGTCTATTGTGCCTTACATCATTCTATAGTAAGAAAAGGTATTTTGTCTATTGTGACTTACATCATTCTTAGTAAGAAAAGGTAACTAATGTCTATTGTGCCTTCTATAGTAAGAAAAGGTATTTTGTCTATTGTGCCTCTCATCATTCTATAGTAAGAAAAGGTAACTTGTCTATTGTGACTTGCATCATTCTGTAGTTAGAAAAGGTAACTTGTCTATTGTGACTTACAACATTCTGTAGTTAGAAAAGGTAACTTGTCTATTGTGACTTGCATCATTCTATAGTAAGAAAAGGTAACTTGTCTATTGTGCCTCTCATCATTCTGTAGTTAGAAAAGGTAACTTGTCTATTGTGCCTACATCATTCTATAGTAAGAAAAGGTAACTTGTCTATTGTGACTTACATCATTCTGTAGTTAGAAAAGGTAACTTGTTTATTGTGCCTTACATCATTCTATAGTAAGAAAAGGTAACTTGTCTATTGTGCCTCTCATCATTCTGTAGTTAGAAAAGGTAACTTGTCTATTGTGCCTACATCATTCTATAGTAAGAAAAGGTAACTTGTCTATTGTGCCTCTCATCATTCTATAGTAAGAAAAGGTAACTTGTCTATTGTGCCTACATCATTCTATAGTAAGAAAAGGTAACTTGTCTATTGTGCCTTACATCATTATGTAGTTAGAAAAGGTAACTTGTTTATTGTGCCTTACATCATTCTGTAGTTAGAAAAGGTAACTTGTCTATTGTGCCTTACATAGTATAGTAAGAAAAGGTAACGTGTCCAAATTAGAAAGAACTTTTGACTTTCTAGAGTGTGCTGAAAATTTTTTTTCATGAAATATTTAAAAAGTTGAAGAAAAAGGATCAAATGTTTTGAGACTGACTGTTAAAGATTATCTACATAATATTTTGAATTATTAGACCTAAAAATGATGAAAAGTGATGGGGTGGTTGGTAATTGATACAGGCCTTCCTGCTAGGCTTACTTGTATTCGGAATCATAGCTACATAAATTAATTTTTTTCTTGCTTTTTGTAAGTAGCTACATTTGTATGGTAATCATGAATAAAGATATAATTTCTGAAATCCTTTGGCATGGATCAGAATAAATTGAAACTGAATACAAACTCGATGATTATAGGCATCAAATATCATTATTATTTTCTTTTCATTCTTCATATATGTCGCATCCACTAGGTTGATGTTGTAGGGCAGTTGATGCTACAGTATTGAACTATTTTCAGTTGATCTAGTCATTTAAATAGTAATATTGATTTAGAATTGGCCCTTGGGCCCTGGCAGTGGAAAGACTGTGTTGGTGGGACAGTTATTGTCATTTTACTGTTTCAAATATTTCTATAGAAGTCACACAGGTCATGTACACATTCGACACCAACTATTTTAGTAATGGGTGTCATTGTTTTAGAATTTGTTTCTACATACCTTTAAGTGACTAGTATTTACTTCATTTGGATTATTATTCATTCACATTTCTTTGTTATTATTTAGATGTACTGAGAAGTGCTTATGCAAATTCAGTGTTAAAGTACATAGACATTTTTAGATGAAATGAACAAAAAGGTGTGAACCAGTACAATCTGAATTGAATGTCATGCACAGTGTGATGTCACAATGAATGCTGTGCATATTGATAAAACAAATTTGTACTACCCTACATTGTGATGATTCCACTCCTTTCCTTGACCAAAGTTTAGTACAGCAGGATACCATTGTAAAAGACCATAGATATTGATAATTTTCATCTTGCTGACAGTTTAGGTGCAGAATATTCAGTAATCAGGATTTAATAGACTTAAATTTGTTAGAGAAAATTAGTGTTAAATTTTAAAAGAACAGGTTATATTTAATTTAAATTGAGTAAATGCATATGCAATACTTGGGTGACTTTTACTGTTGTCTTGTACATATAGTCACATTGCTTAGAATCCACATTCTAGAAACTTTCTGCTGCCGCAGTCAAAAACATACAAACAAAATCCTGATATCCCATCCACACTATATGGACATACAAACAAAATCCTGATATCCCATCTACACTATATGGACATACAAACAAAATCCTGATATCCCATCCACACTATATGGACATACAAACAAAATCCTGATATCCCATCCACACTATATGGACATACAAACAAAATCCTGATATCCCATCCACACTATATCGACATACAAACAAAATCCTGATATCCCATCCACACTATATGAACATACAAACAAAATCCTGATATCCCATCCACACTATATGGACATATAAACAAAATCCTGATATCTCATCCACACTATATGGACATACAAACAAAATCCTGATATCCCATCCACACTATATGGACATACAAACAAAATCCTGATATCCCATCCACACTATATGGACATACAAACAAAATCCTGATATCCCATCCACACTATATGGACATACAAACAAAATCCTGATATCTCATCCACACTATATGGACATACAAACAAAATCCTGATATCCCATCTACACTATATGGACATACAAACAAAATCCTGATATCCCATCCACACTATATGGACATACAAACAAAATCCTGATATCCCATCCACACTATATGGACATACAAACAAAATCCTGATATCCCATCCACACTATATGGACATACAAACAAAATCCTGATATCCCATCCACACTATATGGACATACAAACAAAATCCTGATATCCCATCCACACTATATGGACATACAAACAAAATCTTGATATCCCATCCACACTATATGGACATAAAAATCTTTGTTTCTCATATTGAGCTCTTGTGGCATCTATGAAATGTTATCTTGGAATATCGGCCAATTACAGATTAATAATTAAAAATGTAATTGATAGTCATGCATTTGTTTGGTTTCTAAAACTTTTAAATCTCAGATCAGTTTATTTGCAAAAAAGGCCCTATATTCTAACATGTTTAGCACTGATTATAAGGTATTTTCTGATGTGAACAGATGTAATGCATTTTATGCTATAAAAAATAACACAGATGGTATGGCGTTTTATATTGGTAAAAAGCAATACTGTTAATACAGCATTTTATATTGTTAAAACGTTACTTTTGGTGGGGCATCATTATATTGTAAAGTGTTGCTTATGGTGGCACTAATTTTGTTATAAATAGCATTGCTGGTGGTGGGGCATTTTATGTTGTAAAAAGTGATGGCAGGGAATTTTATTTTGTAAAAAGTGTTGCTATTGGCAGGGCATTTTATTTTGTAAAGTGTTACTGATAAGGAAGAAAGATGTAGAGGGTGACCAGTATTGGCAGTTAAAGTGATTGAAATGTGACCAATTATAAACAATCAGGACAGAATCATGCTGTAAAACATCTAGCTAGAGTACTGGCAAAAACATTAGTGAAGTTAAAGATTTATTAAACAGTCTAGTGAGATCATTTAATTGTGTCCCTTACATTATTTTATGACAATACATTGCCACCTGTTATCACATTTTGTTTGTTGCATGACAGTGAAAGGACACCAAACTACAAAATGTAACCAAGATTTTGTCTGACTTGTGTATGTTACTGTTTAATAGTTAGCTTTATTTTGTACTATTTGGTGTTGATAAAATTATAAATGACCAGGGGTGACAACTCAAAATTGACCTATTAGCATGGCAAAGACAATGTGGAAAAATGGTTTTTAAATTTGGCTTTTTATTCTTGCTTATATGTAAAATTTGAGCTACAACAATAAAATTTGTTTGATATAAGGAGTTATGATGAAGTTGACAGGCCACACTTAAAGCATATTGTATGAAATAAAGTTTTGAATGAAGTAGAGGGTCCCCAAGTGGCATAGTGTTCCATTTCACCTCTTTGTGCATGGCTTTGAGTTTCACAATCGGCTAACTTGGTTACATGAGAAAACCTGCCAGTAGCTTCTGATGGGTTTGTGGTTCTTCCCAGGGTTTTCCAGGGTTCTTCCTCCACCAGTTATACTGACCAGTTACATGAGAAAACCTGCCAGTAGCTTCTGATGGGTTTGTGGTTCTTCCCAGGGTTTTCCAGGGTTCTTCCTCCACCAGTTATACTGACCACTATGTATAGCCTGTCTTGTGCTGAAAATGACATTAAACCCTACAAAAACAACAACAACAACAACAACAACAACAACAACAATAAAGTGGAAACAGGAATAATGTGAACTAAGTTCAAGAGTTTGTCTTATTCCTGCAGTGAAAGTACATAAGTAAATAAAATCACAAGCTACGGGACCATACTAACAAGTTTATAACCATCAAATCTTTACTTAGGGCAAAAATTCCAACCTTGAAAGTATTTATAGTCAATGGATTTATAGACTTGTACAGTTGTTGAATGACACTGCTTCCCCGTATTTTGATGTCCTGCAATGTTTAGAACTCAATATTTACAATTTTAGATATATTTTAAATTTCTCAAGATAGAATTTCAGCATCAGAATAAATATTTTTTATACATACAGCTGCTCTCTTGTGGAATGAGCTACCAAATTGTTTCAGAGTATAATAAGATTTTAATTCCTTTAGATCACTTGAGTGATCAATAAATTAAATGTAATATCCGAAAATAAACCTGATGAGAAGAAGAAAGAAAAACAACATAGACACTGATTATCTGCAGGTGAATTATGTGACAGCAGACCAGGATCTTTTTTTTTTTTTTGACTCATTGACTTATAAGCAAGTATAGATAGCAATTCATCCTGATGGATACGTGACATATGCTGGCAGATTTTTTCTTTGGAGTTTTCACCAGTTTAAAATGTTTTGTATAAATTTTTCATGCATACCAGTATATTGGCTGGTGCTACAGAGATGCAAAGAATTTCATGATCCCATTTTTGGAAATGCCAGGATTATAATTTTAAATAAGATGAACACACTGCCAATGTTTAGAATTCTGTTTGTTGCATGATCTTACAGTCCCTGGAGATATGCAAGACGCAGAATTTTAAATAGGGAAAGCTTATCATCACAGTGTTACATTGAATGGCAGTAAAATGTAATTGGTTTGAAGTCACTTGAGATATAAAAACATTCAAGATTCTAGATGAAATGTTAGAAAACTGTACTTGTTGACATGTGCAGATCATTTGAACTCAGATGATTTTCTGTAATGTCAGATGCATTTGAACAGTAAAAATCAGTTGGACACACCTAACAATTCAATGAAGTGTAATTTATCCTGGTTGATTTAAACTGACTATATATGTATCCTGGTTGATTATTGACTTTTATCTGTGTATCCTGGTAGACTATTGATTCAAAAAAGATAATATTGAACCCACTCTCTTTATTTGCTTTCTTTGTATTTCAGTGTGGCAAATTTTCTATTCATTGGAACTGGATTCATGGGGATGTTGTGAAATTTGTTTTAAATGTTGATGAAAAATATCAGTATTGTATAAGGTTAAATTTGTGTACATGTATGTGCCCTACTTTTTTGAGCCAGTCTTGTCTCCCCAGCCAGTTGCCCAATGATTGCATCCATGGTGGCTGCTAAATTTGTGATTGGTAACATTACAAAGGGGGTAATAGTTTTGAACCCATTGTTCTATAAAAAATCTTGTCACCTTTTATTTAAATGTAAATAAGAAACACATTTTTTGGTTACTTCTGAATGGATCCAAAACCCTTCAGTTTCCAAGAGAGTTTTGAATGCTTAAGTGTATAAAAGACTGTTTTCAGTTGGCTGTTGACCATTCAGGTGACCTAAAGGCTAGAGCTTCCACATAAAATGTGTGGGAGGTCATGGGTTTGACATATAAAAATGGTACTAGCAGCTGCCTCACCTGACTAGAGGTTAGTATTATGACTGACATAATTGGATTGGATGGGACAATAATTGGATTGGATGGGACAATAATGAGATTGGATGGGACATAATTCCACATGTCTGCAATTTGATGCTCCAGAGCTAGACAACACTACAAACTGCTGCACAGCAGACCCTGTAGCGATATTGCTAAAATAGTTGAAGTTATGTTAAAAATGTAAAACACACTCATACATTTTGGCCACACACAATGCAGGAGGATGAAAATTAAGACTTTTTCTTGTTTTGTTTTTTTTTTCTTAAAATTGTACCCATGATTTTTGCATCCAGATACAGATTCCATTTCTATAAATGATAATTTTTGGCCAGAAGAAAATATGGTCTCAAAAATGAAGTTTTATCCTTCTGTATTTTTTAAGTCAAGCATAAAGCCCACATTTTTTGATGACATTATGCAATAAGACCTTTGACCTATTTTGATAATAATGTAAGATTTTGCTAAATTATGTTCATGTTACAGAGCTGTAGAGTACAAATTTATGATGCAAAATGGTATGTTGCATGCAGAGTTGATGAGTTAAGAGGCAACCACTTATAATGCCTGTATTCATACACATTGTAACATGATCTTATCATTCAAACAACACTTTGAAGCCTGCATTCATACACATTGTAACATATAATTTTATCATTCAAAGAACACTTTGAAGCCTTTATTCATAGACATTGTACTGTAACATGATCTTATCATTCAAAGAACACTTTGAAACCTGCATGCATACACATTGTAACATATAATCTTATCATTCAAAGAACACTTTGATAATTGTATTCATACACACTGTAACATGATCTTATCATTCAAAGAACACTTTGAAGCCTGCATTCATATACATTGTAACATATAATCTTATCATTCAAGGAACACTTTGAAGCCTGTATTCATACACACTGTAACATGATCTTATCATTCAAGGAACACTTTGAAACCTGCATTCATACACACTGTAACATGATCTTATCATTCAAGGAACACTTTGAAACCTGCATTCATATACATTGTAACATGATCTTATCATTAAAAAAAAACAATACTTTGAAGCCTGCATTCGTACACATTGTAACATGATAAAAACAACACTTTGAAGCCTGCATTCATACACATTGTAACATGATCTTATCATTCAAGGAACACTTTGAAGCCTGTATTCATACACACTGTAACATGATCTTATCATTCAAAGAACACTTTGAAGCCTGCATTCATACACACTGTAACATGATCTTATCATTAAAAAAAAACAATACTTTGAAGCCTGCATTCGTACACATTGTAACATGATAAAAACAACACTTTGAAGCCTGCATTCATACACATTGTAACATGATCTTATCATTCAAAGAACACTTTGAAGCCTGTATTCATATACACTGTAACATGATCTTATCATTCAAAGAACACTTTGAAGCCTGCATTCATACACACTGTAACATGATCTTATCATTAAAAAAACAATACATTGAAGCGTGCATTCATGCACATTGTAACATGATCTTACCATTCAAAGAACACTTTGAAGCCTGCATTCATACACATTGTGACATCTTATCATTCAAAAAACACTTTGAAGCCTGCATTCATACACATTGATTTGTTTCCATAAAACTTGGCATTTATTGCAGCACTGATAATGAGTACAAAAACAAAGTCAACACAGATACAAAATACAACAAAACAGTCAGAACTGATACAGAGCACAAAAGTACAGTCAGCACTGATACAAATACAACAAATACAATAAAAATGTCAACATTAAGTACAATGATACATCAACACTGATACTGAGTACAATAATACAGTTAACACTGATTCTTAGTCACAATAATATGGTCATCACTGATACTTAGTACAACACTGCACAACAGTGCAGTTAACACTGATACAAAGTACAATAAAAGATACACTGATAAAGTCAGCACTGATACTAATTACAATAATAGTCATCTGAAAAAAGTATAATAATATAGTGAACTCTGATACTAAGTACAATAATACAATTAGTACTGATATGAAGCAAAATAAGAAAATCAATACTGTAACAATAAAAAAATCAACACTAATACTAAGTACAGTAAGACAAAGAACAATAAGACAGTCAACACTGATACAAAGCACAAAAATAGTCAACTCAGATACAAACTACAATAATAAACTCAACACTGTTACAAAAATAAAATCAACACTGATACAAAGTACAGTAAGACAGTAAACTATGATTCAAAGTACAATAATACACTCAACACTGATACAAAGCACAATAATAGTAAATGCAGATACAAAGTACAGTAATAAATATTCAATTCAGATAGAAAAGAACAGTAATAAAGTCAACACTGACACAAAGCACAATAATTTTGTCAACACTGATGCAAAGTACATTAATAAACTACAATGATATGGTCAACACTGATACATAATACACTAATAAAGACAACACAGATACAAAGTACAATAATACAGTCAACTCATGACATTTATAACAGAATATTTAGTTCAGAACAAGAAAATGAAAGCATATTTACACTGTTAAAAGTGACCATTACATTGGAATATTTAAGTTCTGATACCAACATTGATTGTATTGTGGAACAGTCTTGCAAATTATCAATATCAATTGATCATTACAATGATACTAGATTTTAAATCTGTTGCTTAGCAACCCTTATCAGTCAGGATTTCTGATCAGCTTGTAACTGTTGCTAAATCAAAGTTGTTGTGTTCATAATCAGAGTAGGTTGACATCAATGCATGTATGAAGTATTTTTTTTCCTTCTATTAAAATGTTTGTTGCTAAAATAGATGAGGATTATATAGATTAAACACCTGTCACATTCTGGTATGGTGATTTGACTAGATTTGGGTCATAAATTGCTGGTATGGTCATTTGATTGGATCTGTCATGATAAATTACTACTATGGTGATTTTACTAGATCTGTCATAAATTACTGATATGGTGATTTGACTATATCTGCCATGATAAAATAATGTTTTGGTGATTTTACCAGATCTGTCCTGATAAATTACTGGTATGGTGGTGATAAATTGCTGGTATGATGATTTGACTCAATCTGTCATGCTAAATTACTAGCATGGTGATTTGACTAAATTTGTCATGATAAATTACTGGTATGGTGATTTGACAAGATTTGTTATGATAAATTACTGGTATGGTGATTGACAAGATTTGTCATGACAAATTACTGGCTTTCAACTTTGATAAAATTTGCCATGATATATTACTGGTACAGTGACTTGATTAAATTTGCCATGATATATTACTGGTATTGTGATTTGATACAATTTTCCATAATAATTTATTGGTATAGAGTTTTGACAGATATTGAATGATATGTTACTGCTATAGAGTTTTGACAGATATTGAATGAAATGTTTCTGGTATAGAGTTTTAACAGATATTGAATGATATGTTACTTGTATAGAATTTTGACAGATATTGAATGATATGTTACTTGTATAGAGTTTTGACAGATATTGAATGATATGTTACTGCTATAGAGTTTTGACAGATATTGAATGATATGTTACTGGTATAGAGTTTTGACAGATATTGAATGATATGTTACTTGTATAGAATTTTGACAGATATTGAATGATATGTTACTTGTATAGAGTTTTGACAGATATTGAATGATATGTTACTGCTATAGAGTTTTGACAGATATTGAATAATATGTTACTGGTATAGAGTTTTGACAGATAATGAATGATATGTTACTTGTATAGAGTTTTGACAGATATTGAATGATATGTTACTGGTATAGAGTTTTGACAGATATTGAATGATATGTTACTGCTATAGAGTTTTGACAGATATTGAATGAAATGTTTCTGGTATAGAGTTTTGACACATAATGAATATGTTACTTGTATAGAGTTTTGAAAGATATTGAATGATATGTTACTGTTATTGAGTTTTGACAAATATTGAATGATATGTCACTGCTATAGAGTTTTGACAAAAATTACCTAGATATATTACTAGGAAGGGTTGTGCTGAAATATTAAGGTGAGGTTATATCCAGGTTCACAATCTTATCAACCTCCTGTGATAAAAAGAGATACCCAGTATTTTATCTTGAATTTTAGCTGACATGTCTGTAAGGAGAGGTCTAATAGGCCATTTTTCATTTTCATTGTTTCTACTGATAATTATAATGCATTTAACATAAGGCATGAAATTGGTATACTTCTGTATCATCACTGAGATGTGTGCTGTATACCACATTAGGGTGCTATCTTTAAGGTCAAGGTCATGGTTCTATTCTTTTCATTTTTCCATTGCACATTCTGTTTCACCTAATAATTTAAAAGCCATTTGAGCTTGGTGATGGTTTTTGATATACTTGCAAATTATCAATATAAAGTGTATCAAATATATTCAAAGTCAATGTTTTGGGGTTATACATTAAACTAATGTATTGCATTCTTGTCCACTCCAATTTTTTAGAGTCAATTCAGATGAAAGAATGAAACTTGTTTTGACAGTATCATTTCTAAAATGGATGTAACATGCCACATTGGGTGTCTTTCTTTATGGTGAATGTCACTGATTAATATTTTAGGTTTTAGTCACATTTTTCCCTTATGCTTTCTAACTTGACAGCTGTTTACAATAGAAGCTTAGTGATACATGTAGAAAATTTCTTGCATTACATGTTGAGGTCGTATCAAGGACACGGGTCAATATTTTTAGCTTTTCTTTATATCCTTAAAATTGAGGTTCAAGGATAAAACATGATACACTCATCCTTCCCAGAAAATTTCATTATTGTGAACTTTCTTCACCTCATGATGGTGAGCAAGGGACAACTATTTGCTGAATTTGCTTTACAAAAATTTGCCTTTTTTTGTTTCTTTAATCAATAAGTATAAAAAAGATTTTCATTACTAAAGGAATGCCCATTCAGTATCATTTGTTTCAGATTCTGAAGCATATACAAGTACCTGTAGTGTAATGTGTATGTAACAGGAATGGAATTTAGTTTGTCAGTCTCACAGTCAGGTGTACATATGACTAGACTAAAAGGTCTGTACTAGTTTGGCTGGTTAGTAGTGTCATTGCATACATAGACTAACTGGTTAATAGTGTCATTGCATATATTGACTAACTGGTTAGTAGTGTCATTGCATACATAGACTAGCTGGTTAGTAGTGTCATTGCATACATAGACTAGCTGGTTAGCAGTGTCATTGCATATATTGACTAGCTGGTTAGTAGTGTCATTGCATACATAGACTAACTGGTTATTAGTGTCATTGCATACATAGACTAACTGGTTAATAGTGTCATTGCATACATAGACTAGCTGGTTAGTAGTGTCATTGCATACATATACTAACTGGTTAATAGTGTCATTGCATACATAGACTAGCTGGTTAATAGTGTCATTGCATATATTGACTAGCTGGTTAATAGTGTCATTGCATACATAGACTAACTGGTTAATAGTGTCATTGCATACATAGACTAGCTTTTTAGTAGTGTCATTGCATACATAGACTAGCTGGTTAGTGGTGTCATTGCATACATAGACTAACTGGTTAATAGTGTCATTGCATACATAGACTAGCTGGTTAGTAGTGTCATTGCATATATTGACTAGCTGGTTAGTAGTGTCATTGCATACATAGACTAGCTGGTTAGTAGTGTCATTGCATACATAGACTAACTGGTTAATAGTGTCATTGCATACATAGGCTAGCTGGTTAGTAGTTTCATTGCATATATAGACTAGCTGGTTAGTAGTTTCATTGCATAAATAGACTAGCTTGTTGGTAGTGTCATTGCATACATAGACTAGCTTGTTAGTAGTGTCATTGCATACATAGACTAGCTGGTTAATAGTGTCATTGCATACATAGACTAGCTGGTTAGTGGTGCCATTGCATACATAGACTAACTGGTTAATAGTGTCATTGCATATATTGACTATCTGGTTGGTAGTGTCATTGCATACATAGACTAGCTGGTTAGTGGTGCCATTGCATACATAGACTAACTGGTTAATAGTGTCATTGCATATATTTGACTAGCTGGTTAGTAGTGTCATTGCATACATAGACTAGCTGGTTAGTAGTGTCATTGCATAGACTAACTGATTAGTAGTGTCATTGCATACATCAACTGCTACCTAACAAAGCAATAATGTTCAGTATTTTCAAGGTTTATATTTTTTCCTAGAGCTCACAAAAATTTGTCATTAGAATGATGAAAGTTTCAAAATCAATGAAATACATCACTGAGACAACACCGATGTGTAAAATATATTCTTGTACACATTTAGTATTGATTCTTGTACTTGATGTCTTAATCCTTATTTTGCAGACGAGGGTTACCATCACGTTTAACTGTAGATCAGGATGTTCCCAACTCTTACCAGGAAACCACAACTGTACAACAGGTGCCAAAAGTTTTCTCCAATGCTGTAAATGAGGCGATTACCAGGTACTGCTGCTACTACAACTAGTATTTTCTGATACAGTTACTGCTGTTGGTGGTCTTTTTACATCTTCTCCTGCTGATTATACTGAAGTTATTCAATTTTGCTCCATTAGTCAAAGACCAGAAGTTATACAAAATGGCTTCTGTTGATGCTCTATTGCTACTTTCCCATTACTACTTGGAGGATAATCAGGTGGGCAGGTTCATCCCGAGGACTTGTTTATTTTAAAAGGAACTGCTACCCTTCGGACATTGAGTAACACCATCAATGTGGTTATTATTGGCATAGCTACTCTGCCTGAATGGGCACACATTGTAACAATACTTTATGGATATCTTGCAGATGTGATAAGGAAGAACACTAATGATTTTGGGTGGAAAGGTCAAAGATCAAGGTCACAGTGACAAAAAGGTGTAAATTGGCTTCTGCACAATAACTCGTGTTAGCCACCATCTTCACTTACTGGCTTTCACTTGGAGTAAGAAAAAAATTCTATTGTTCTTGGTGTATAAAGGTCAACAGTTTAGCCACAGAGACAGAAAGAAAAAAAAACAGTTTATTAATTAAATTAAAATTTTAAAGTTATTGAGAATATACCTTCACCAAGACTTGTGTATGACTTGCATGGTGTGTATTATAGAATCCTCTTGATTTGGGGGTCAAAAGGTCATGGTTTAAGGTCATTGAGTGAGAAAATGATTTTTGCACAATTTAAGTTGTACACCACACATGTTGACTTAAAACTTTTGGACAGCTTGCAGATAAGGTATGAAAAGGCTTATTGATTTTGGGGTTCACAAGTTCAAATGTCAAGGTCAAGGTTTTGTAGAACAATTTTTGTTCTAGAGTAAGTTTCTTGATGAAACTTTGTGGATGGCTTGAACTTAGCATGTATAGAAATAGTATTATTCTTTGCACAAATGGTAAGCTGTCATGTAATTGGGTCTGAATATATGCTTTATCAACATGGCTATGTTTTTGTGAACAAGTTTGATTTCAAACTTTGAGGTTTTGATTCAGGTTTATTTTTTGTAATGACAAACAGTTATATATGATTTTTTTTAAAAAACATAGTTTGCAGATTTATCGAGAATATTTTGAAAAATGAGACTTCAATAATTTGTTTTGTATCCCAACTTATAATTAATTATCAAGTTAATGAAACTTAGCATGTGGTACCTCTTGACAGAATCATTAGTATGTTCAGTCATCTTCTATCCATGATATAAAGGTCAGGGTTAGGGTCAGGGTCAAAGACCAATCCAGATTTTTGTACTGCACTTATGTTGTGAAAGTGTTATCTTTAACATGTAAGAAAATATTTCTTAACAAGTTTCACATGTAATTTCTCAAGAACATCCAAGATCCAGGTTTCAATGCACAGTAATTAAAATAAAATACATGGAGGGAAGAAGCAGACTTATCATGGATCCTTAAGTTTCTTCTGCCAGTAGACCATCTGCCCCTTCAATGGGCTCTTGTTTATGTTCACTTGATGAGTGCTTGTGTAGCTGTTAAAATATAGGCAGATATATTTAACCAATTCAAAAAATGCTGAAATGATTCTTGAAATGTCTTTTGGATTAAATTGGTGTATGATGGATAACCACAGTTCCCAAAAGGTTGTTCTTCTTGACCAATGGTCACATATGTCTATGTCCATACCAACTGATTCAGACTTCATGTAGGAGACTGCATTTTTTTATTTATGGTGTACTCATTATTGGAAGACTTTAATATATGTGACATTAGCCCTAGAAGGCCTCGAAATAAAGATTGTTGTATTGTATTTATAGAATAATTAACATTAGTTATGCAGCCATCCATGTATGCAGTTTTTAGATCCATTGGACTTCTTAGCCTTGATGGTAACTTTGCAGTCTTCTTACTACACTGATATTTAGAACCAGAATTTGCATTGTGGGTAGCTCTTGGAATGAAGATGTGACAGTACCTAACTGGCATGGTTTGACCTACTTTCTGGGCTTTGTTTAAAAATTGTATCTTGACTTTTATTCCATTACCTTTAATCTCTTACAGTCCAATTTGTGATGTGGATGCATATTTAGATAAAAATATTTTTGTATGACAAAACTCATCACTTTCACCAATTCTGTCAAGAGTTTATTCAACAATGTTTACAAGTCTTGAGTCCTGCCATAAAAGCATTTGGTGGTTAGTTCCTGCTCAGAACTGATAATAATATTTGGAGTAGGTTGCAGGCAATATTAATGAAGTTTTATTATTTTTTGTGGGATAAATTATTCATATTTAATTAGTACTACATTTCATTGGCCATCCACAACAACCCACTCCCAAAAAATCAGAGCATCAGTATTGATAATACCTGGAGTAATGATAATGCAGATCTGTGTTTTTGCAAATATATATGAAAGAGTACAAGTTTGTGGTTATATATTTATATATGCACTGTTCCTAAATTAACTGTCATCCATTAGCTGTAATAATCAATAATTTTTTAAATAGCTTTATGACATAATGAGAATTGCATCATTTAAATATGTAAATGGCAGAGTGGTCTTTTTAGAGAATAGATATTTGTGTAGGAAAAGATCGTCCATATATACTTGTCCTGTATTGATTGGAGCTGTTATTTTTTTTTTAAGCACTACAGGTCATGACCAGATGTTCCCCAATGTTCAATTGTCTGTCCATAATTTGTCTTTTTGCACTATTCCTCCTAAACTATGTGGGAGGAAACAAAATTACACCTTAAAATAATTCCATTTTTATTTGACATTGAAATAAAAAGATGATTTTAATGAAAGAAAATGAATCCAGTCTTTTTATATCATTGCAATTATTAAAAAAAGACATGATTTTTACCTTAGACACCAATGTTTTTAACACATTCTTTATGAGATACAGTTTATGCTTTTTACATTTATCAGTTGTTGCCAAAAAATATAAACCTTGGTACATTTTGTTAAGTTGGGACAAAAATATGTCTGGAATATCCGTCCCTGATTTTAACATAACATTTAGATTGTTAATATTAGTATCTCTGCCAAAATTAAGGCAGTCTGCTAATCATAAATCAGGCATACTGTGACAGGGCAGCTGAGGGAAAATTAAGTGAAACTCTCCTTTTAATAAAGGTATGAATGGTGTATTGATTGTACACTGTGGCCTCAAAGTAGCCAGTTCATGTCACTGCTGTGACTGCTGTATCCACCCTGCTCCAGGTAGTATGCCAGAATGTGATAAAATGAAGTAATCTGTAAATTTACAGGCCAGTATTGAAAGAAACTGCAGGATATACAGATTCCAATATTTCCATTATTACCAGGATACCTTAAAGCTTGTATGTATTTCTTTCATTGAAACCTACCCTAAAGGATGCCTGCATATGATGACCACCTTCTAATTAAGCACACCTTCAAGAATTTCAAAAGGAAAAAACTTCATATTTGGGGTTTTTTGTTTCGTTTTTTTACAAAGAACACCAGCCTAACATAAACATAGGATATTTTCATTGTCCAAAATTTTGCATTATTTCTTTATGCAAATAACCGTTAACTCTCTTCCATAAAGTAGGAGTAAAATTTGTAAACTAACCAAATAAAAAACAACAAAAACAAAAAGCACTTGTCATGATTTTTGTAGTAGGGACATTTAATATGATTTAAATGTCTTCCAATTTTCTGGTCTTTTACATAGCTATATTGGATAGAATCCACTTTTCAATAAATGTTCTGCTTCTGCAGTCTAAAAACATTACAAGCAGAATCTTTACAGCAAACTCACCCCATGGCCTTAGGGACATTAATCATTTGGTTTAACAGGTTTAGCTCTATGGTCTATATAGTGAGTGGGAACAACAGGCATTTGTATTTATGCAAATTAATTAAATGATTATTTACAGGACTTATAATTAGTTTTAAATATTGAAAATGTTGATGATATTAGAGACAATATAGTAGAGTCAGTTTCTCTAACTAGCAAGAATAACTTGATATTGTTTTAAAAGAAATTGATATTTTATACTTGAATTCTGACAATCTTTGCCAACTCTTACCTATAAACTTCATTTATCAAAGATTTATATTTTGAGTGAGAGATTGAAAGTGAGTGTGAGTCTTATCTGATATATTATAACCATTTATATGTTTTCAAATCAACTTCTGGACAACTCATTAGTGAGATATTAAATTTTTAGTTTATTGTAGGAAACAGATTTTATGTACCAGAAACAATCAAGCCAATTTTAGAAATTTATCAGTATGTCTCCTGTGAAGTCCACTAGGCTGTTATATACATACAAAGCTTTTGAATTTGAATGTGGTGGGAAATTGGAGACAGTAAAAAGAAACCATTAAAGAAATATGTAGCCTTGTTTGTTCTTCTACCTGCTGATTCCCCAAAGTAGCTGCCAACCATCCATAGACAGCTACTACATTGTTATAAACATATAATAGATCTTTATCCAGATGACCTCTTGCATGTAAGAGACACCCATCCTTGTAATCCTCTTACATACAGGTTTCATTGTCTTTTAGACAGTACTCCATTTTATATACCACCTAACTTCAAAACTGACCCCACACTTACAGCACATCCCATTACTCCCTTTTATGTTCACCAAGAGAGGTCCTGTTAGCTCTGAGTTTTGGATTCATAATTGAATGGTTGCAGGTTTGATACCTGCTAATGCTAGCCAATGTGATTTTTCTTGGGAAACACACTTGGTTACCATTACCTCATCTTATAATGTGTAGAAAGTGCTGTTTAACAGAAGCTATCCTTCATACTAAAATCGGACCTTGGTGTAAACAGAAACCATCCTTTACACCAAAATCAGATAATGCTGTTTAATAGAAATCATCCTTCTCACCAAAATCAGACCTTGCTATTAAACAGAAACCATCCTTCATGCCAAAATCAGACCTTGTTGTTAAACAGAAACCATCATTGAAAACAAAATCAGACCCTGCTATTTAACAGAAACCATCCTTCACACCAAAATCAGACCATGCTGTTAAAAAAAACCATTATTCACATCAAAATCAGACCTTGCTGTTAAACAGAAACCATCATCTAAACCAAAACCAGACCTTGCTGTTAAACAGAAACCATCCTTCACACCAAAAACCAGACCCTGCTAGTAAACAGAAACCATCCTTCACACCAAAACCAGACCTTGCTGTTAAACAGAAACCATCATTCAAACCAAAATAAGACCTTGCTGTTAAAAAGAAACCATCCTTTACACCAAAATCAGACCTTGATGTTAAAAAGAAACCATTCTTCACACCAGACTGAAACATGACTATATATATGGCTGATAAAAGGAGGAAACAAATGTCAGTGGGTGAAAAATGCAGTTTTGATTTATGTTAATGGTAACCTGTAGCAAATGAAATCTTTCAGAGGCATTTAGAGTAGTGTTTTGTCCAGGAACACACCATAGGTAAGCCAACCCAGGTTGATCTGACAGAAGTATTTGAACTTAAACCTTTCTGGTCAGGAGTCCAACATGATAACCATTACCTCACCACAGCTTAAGTTTTAAAAATAAGACCATTCATGCATTAGGAGATTGGATTATAAAGCTTTCTTGATGGCCACTCACCAAATACAACTGTCTGTACTTGCTTGTAAGTCAAATCAAATTGCAAACTGCAGAGACCCAGATCTGCCATCACCTATTATACTGACTTATCAGGGTCTTTACAGTTTGTTAGGATTAAACAGTAGAACAAACAACATAGACCCTGATCTGCTGGCAGATTATGCTACGTCAGATTAGGATCATTATTGTATGAAGTTTGACTTGACTTATATGTGAACATGTATGGTAATCTACACACATACACACACACACACACACACACACACATACACACACACACACATTAATTTCTCTAACCTGTATGATAGTATTGCATGTATTAAACTATTATTTCTGCCCACTATTATCAAGATTCTACTACAGAACCAGGGATAGCATAGTCTGATCTGTCTAGTATATGTGTATGTATATGTATATATATATATATATATATATATATATATATATATATATATATATATATATATATATATATATATATATATATATATATATATAACTTGCAGCCAGTTATACACTAAATAGACCTATATTTGATCCATAATTTTTTAGCATCAAGGTCTATAATATTAAAATCAGAGTAAAATGAAAATCTTCATCCTGATCTGCTAATGCATTATGGGATTATAAGGTTTGGGTCTATGCTTTTACTTGAGAAAACATGGTACTTCCTGACACCTGCTACAGATGTAAAAAAAAAAAAACAAATCACTTGAGGGTCACTTGGGATAAATTTACAGTGAAGCTTGCAGCTTAAGGGAGAAGAGATTCATTGATTTTTCCAAGTTACCAGTATTTAGATGAAGAGATAAAAACAGAAATTATTGCCAATAAAACCCACCATTGCAGTAAATTTGTTATCAATTTCATGTGTCAGGAAATCAACATGTGCATTATGAAAACACTAATCAATATCAAACTCAGAAGATGTTTGATTCCATGTGGATAAGAGGAAACAAAATAGCTATTGATGATGCCCGAGTCTAATTGTACCAAACCCACTATTGCCTACTGGAGGGATCTCCTTTCTATCTAGCAATTATCATCAGTCTTCTTGTCCCTAGGCTTTGTCAGGAGGAGATACATGTCTGTCTATCTGTCTGTCTCTAAACTTGTGTACACCTCAGCAGAAATCAGTGTTGAAGGTCAAACATACAACAACTGTAATGTAATTGACTGACATTTTTAATATTTTTTTTTTAAACAAGCTGTATTTTAAGCAGTTGTGACTTAAAATGTGTAATTGATTTTTGACGACAGTGTAATGGTCTCAGGAAGGAAAGTTGGAAAGAAAAAACATAGGGATTTACCATAGCATTTCATATGAATCAAAGCTGACATCAATACTCTTTGCTTGTCTATATGTGTTCAGAAGAGAACAGTATTATCACAGCAATGTCCAAATATTGTTACAGCGTTATTTATTTATAGTATAGCATTACCAAGGTAATTTTTAGCTCTCCTCTGCAAAGTTGCAATAAATTGTTATAATATGCCCAATGTTGGTGTTGGCGTCAACACACATAAACCATATACATATGTACACATTGGTTTAATATCAGCCATTAAACAGAAACATAACTATTCAGATCCTAGGCAATGGTTTCATGACACTTACCTCCAGCAGAGATGATTGAGGGGGGCTAAATTAATACAAAACATTACATTAAATATACATTCTCAATAAAAAAAAAATTTTTTTTGCACACTATATAAATATTGCAAGTTCTGGTATCTTGAAGCTTAGTGAGGAGTTGCATCTTGATTCATCATCACAAATGTAGGTCACTGTTGCATATTTTGTTCTTTACTGACTTTGAATACATTTGGTAGTTATTGTTTTATATTCACCAAACTTGAATATCTCTAAAACTGCTATTGTGATCACATTGTATTGCCTTAGTTCTGTATTAGTTCAGGACTAAATAGGTTTTAGCATCATTATCACACAAAAAGGTCATGGTGATCTAGATCTTATACTTCACTAGCTTTGATTATATGTTTTTTTTCTCACTATCTGTCCATGCTAGAAACATCCATTTATATTATATGTATCTTAATAACCTCTACAAAATAATGTCACTATGACCTGCATTTTTTCACATTTTCTTGGCTTAGATTAAGTTGTTGGTTTGTGACTAAAAGGCAATTTAGCATCCTGTAGATATATAACAGTTTCATTAAAGTTGATGAGGAGATGACTCATATTTATTATTTCACTGACTTTGGTTATTGTGACCTATATTTCATATTTTACTGGCTTAATCAAAAGTTTTGCATTTAGGTTGTGGTCAAATAGTTCTTTAATACTGCATGCACGTGTGTGTGTGTGTGTGTGTGTGTGTGTGTGCATTTGAGTTAGCATTAACCCATTAATCCCTGGAGGTTTTTGCAAGTTGGAAATTGATTTTGTGAGATATTTCTGAATACATCCTAATTACATCAACTTTCAAGACATTTTCGGTTAACTTAATGCCTTTTTGTGTTAGAAACATCGATTTTCATTGGCTCTTTCGCCAGAGCATGAGCAGAAGGTAAAAATTGGAGTTGTTTTGTTTTTGTTTTGGTTTTTGCTTAATGGACCCATCGTTTTAGTGTCAAGACCACTCTTCATTCTAAATGCCCATCTGATCCTACTTTTTGCAAAGGTTTACATATCTGTGTGCAATTCAGACTGGTTTGTCTTAGATTTGAGGCCAAAATGTCTAAAATCCAGACAAAAATCCAGATCACGACCTCGGGCGAATTTTGGCTGGAAAAAGTCTGGTCCAAAAAGTGATGTTTTTCCCTTTGTATTTTGTAGTGCAACTAGAACATCCATATTATTTGGTATCATCGTAAAGCTACATCTGTCTACCTTTCTATAATACCACCCACTTTATTGTGTTGCACATGACCTTAACGCTACAGAGCTCAGAAGTAGGCTACCACCTCCTGCCCCTTAAATGCCGCACTAAGGGTTAATGAGTTAATCCATTCTAAAACACACATCCCTGGGCAAAGTTCCTGTATGAATATGTAATCTGAGTTAAGACGGTGGCCATGTTTTTCTTATTCAAGGAGTGGTTTCATGGCTTCAGCAGTGTGTATCAGCAGTGACTGCTACAAGTATGCAAAAAAATACATATTTTATTTTTATGAGCAAGGCATTTTTGGAATTACCTTGCCATAATCTAGTAGTCATATAATATAACAAAACACATGCTTTGTTCTTGGTGAATCTAATTTTCTCCAAGCTGCTGTGACAGTGGCAGGCTTCTGGTCATTCTTCTGGGAATAATGTATTGAGAATTATGTTTCCTTTCATTTTTTATAGCAGAATATGACTTTTTTAATATTTTTGTATGACAACATTAGAAAGGGGTTTATTGTTGATATCACATGACTGTTGGACCTCAGATATCATTGTCATGTAGGTTGCAATATTTGTGGAGTCATGTGACTTGAAAAACAAATGGCAAGTACAAGGTTAGATTTCATCAATGCTATAGTTTCTTCTCATCTCTCATTGGAGTAAAGACATAATGATTATAATACTCACAATTTCTGAGAAAATAAATAATTTTTCGAATGATTTCATGCATAGATGACTCCATGTCATGTAAGATCAAAGTTTGCTAGATAATAAGCAGCCATCACACTTTTCAACTTTTTGATAGGCCTCTGATTTAACTTTTTGATAGGCCTCTGATTCAACTTTTTGATAGGCTTCTGATTTAACTTTTTGATAGGCCTCTGATTTAACTTTTTGATAGGCCTCTGATTTAACTTTTTGATAGGCCTCTGATTTAACTTTTTGATAGGCCTCTGATTCAACTTTTTGATAGGCCTCTGATTTAACTTTTTGATAGGCCTCTGATTCAACTGTTTGATAGGCCTCTAGAGGAACTTCTTTTCAATACATAATCTTCAAGAGTCACAAACAAAAGTCAATTGTCTTTGATCTCAGTGAGTTTGAGGAAATGCTTCATCCCTTGATTGTTTAAATGGTGACACCGGATTCTACCATCTGCCTTAACTAAAGTCAGTTGTGTGTTTCACAGTTACATGGAAGCTGTCAATTAGTAATTTCATGGTGTGTGTGTGTGTGTGTGTGTGTGTATGTGAAAGATGTACAAATGAGTGCATGAACATAGTTTTTGTTTTCTTGTTTTGAATGGGGTTGTATTTAAATTATCAAATTGGTTTATGAGACATTAAATGACAAGCAGAGTTGGGTATTGATAAATGCACACAGTTATTTCCCTACAGGATAGATGATAAAATTCCCTGGCATTGGCAAGTAAAAAATAAAATGTGAGGATACACTATCCTTGTGTGGAACTTATTTTATTAAATTTTTTTATTTTTCATTTTGCTAATGAGAAAGATTTCAGCATCATCACCCTTTGCTTTATTTGTCTAAAATCTCACATGGCTTATATATGTCTTGCTTTATTTATAAGAGATTTCACATGATTTATGCCAGATCATATTTATTAGTAAACGATCTTAAGTCTTGCATGGCCTGTATCCTTATTTCTCACATGGCCTATATCCTTATTTCTCAAATCTACTGCATCAGCCATAAATAAAATATTCATTTGTTGGTAATAAAAACTGTCTGGAGACATGTGGTGTGGTAGTCCTCAGACCTATCACTGCTGGTGGTAAAGGGTAATAATACTCCCTATCCTTCATAATTCTGCACTTAATTTGCATTTATCGGGGGAGGGGGTAAGATAGTTGTAGTTCACAGAGCATTGATGTGGTTTATGTGTTGCATGCATTTGCAGCTGGTTTCTGTTGTTTCACAATTAGATCATTTCTAACTCAGGGGGTTTCTATACCTCCACCCCTTGCAGCTTGTTTTAGTGTACCAGTAGCTACATTACATTTGTTTTTTTTTGCTTCAGCAAAAGATAATGATAATGAGTAAACTGGAAAATTTGTGATCTTTTGATTTTGTCCTGCAGTTATCGAGGAAGTCCATCAAACAGTGGCCGATCATCCCCCACATTGACAGAGGAGATTGACAGCACTGCTTCCATACCTCAGACAACTGGCAACACAACTGAGCGTAGCAGTATTGACTCCAACTACTTCATTGATGTAAGTGACTCAAACCCACTTTTCACAAATTTTGACAGGTTTACCTTCCTTTATTCATTTTGCAAGAATAGTATCTATTCAGTTTGAATAAGTTTGTTTTCAGTTTGATTGTTTGGGTGCTTTACAGCACTGTAACACAAATAGGTTATTTATTGCCAGGGCAGTTGTAAAACAAATATTTTATTTATTGCCAGGGCAATTGTAACACAAATAGTTTATTTATTGACAGGGCAATTGGAGCAAAGTGCCATTTCCAAGGCTACCACTATATTTGACCCAGGCTAGTGTGATGGTAGGATTTGAACCTGCACCCTATCAGTTGTGAGTCTGATATGCTAACCTCTGGGCCACTGCATTTCCTCAGTTTGTACTTGACCCAAAAGTCATTTTAGTTTTAATTAGGTTCATAAAATTGAATTTATCACCATAGAGCTGTAATTGCAATTCAGTGTTTTTTAAAACTATGGTTAAAATATGGATTCATACAGATCTAGTGTCAACACGGATAATGAATATGTCTTTGATATAGCATTTAGTTTAATGGATATGTCTTTGATGTAGCATTTAGTTTAATGTAAATGTCTTTGATGTAGCATTTAGTTTAATGGATATGTATTTGATGTAGCATTTAGTTTAATGGACATGTCTTTGATGTAGCATTTAGTATAATGGATATGTCTTTGATGTAGCATTTAGTATAATGGATATGTCTTTGATGTAGCATTTAGTATAATGGATATATCTTTGATGTAGCATTTAGTTTAATAGATATGACTTTGATGTAGCATTTAGTTTAAGAGATATATCTTTGATGTAGCATTTAGTTTAATGGATATGTCTTTGATGTAGCATTTAGTTTAAGAGATATGTCTTTGATGTAGCATTTAGTTTAATGGATGTCTTTGAAGTAGCATTAATTAATTAAGGTCAACACTGATAATGGATATGTCTTTGATGTAGCATTTAGTTTAATGGATATGTCTTTGATGTAGCATTTAGTTTAAGAGATATATCTTTGATGTAGCATTTAGTTTCATGGATATGTCTTTGATGTAGCATTTAGTTTAATGGATATGTCTTTGATGTAGCATTTAGTTTAAGAGATATGTCTTTGATGTAGCATTTAGTTTCATGGATATGTCTTTGATGTAGCATTTAGTTTAATGGATATGTCTTTGATGTAGCATTTAGTTTAAGAGATATGTCTTTGATGTAGCATTTAGTTTAATGGATATGTCTTTGATGTAGCATTTAGTTTAAGAGATATGTCTTTGATGTAGCATTTAGTTTAATGGATGTCTTTGAAGTAGCATTAATTAATTATGGTCAACACTGATAATGGATATGTCTTTGATGTAGCATTTAGTTTAATAGATATATCTTTGAAGCATTTAGTTTAATGGATATGTCTTTGATGTAGCATTTAGTTTAATGGATATGTCTTTGATGTAGCAAAGCCTCCTGACTCCTGACATTCACCATTCGTATTAATAATAAGACTGATTGCTTTGTTCAGCATCATAAATCTGTTCATTAGAGAGGTTGCTGTGCTTGTGGTTGGAGATTGCATTACATTGATGGTCTCCAGGCAAATTAATGACATTACATTGATGGTCTCCAGGCAAATTAATGACATTACATTGATGGTCTCCAGGCAAATTAATGACATTACATTGATGGTCTCCAGGCAAATTAATGACATTACATTGATGGTCTCCAGGCAAATTAATGAACTAGATAGGGAAAGCTTAAGTGATGCACATTAAATTCCTCCTAATTTTATAACTGTTACATAAGCAACATTGAATTAGGGGAATCATTTCTCCATACCAGCTCAGTCAATAAAATCAAATCTCCACTTGTTATAATTTATGGCTAATTTACATATAGTGTGATTTTGGTGTAGATTTAAGATTGATCAGTTGGGGGTAATCTCTTGTAATGGAAAAATGATGTTCTTTCCACCTTTCCCAACAGCACTCTAGACCAATTGACTTATCAGGTTGTATTGAATTGGAATAATGTTACTCTTGTTGTTAATGAGGCCAAATTTTACACTATTGATGACATGTGTACTTAGAAGGTTGAGTGTTCCATAAAATGTTGTTCTTGGTTTGTAGTTAACTGCAATTTTTACTTAACATATTCATTGCTGTATTATATCAACAGAATAGGCACTAAGTGCCTTTTCCAAAGGACACATTTGAGACAGCCATATCAGTGAGAAGCAAAATTTTATACCTAGGACCATTTTTATATTGTTTTATTTCCCATTTTGTCATTTAGATTAATGAATCATATATCTAATATTTGTTAGTGCAGCTAGTTAAACAGTTTTTGATTAATTACCATCAGATGTGGTAAATTCTGTGGTCAACACCAGAAGATGTACATATCATGGAATCACTTTGCTGCATTTTGTGTTGTTAGAGTTATTGTCGTTGTAGCTTAATGCAGTGTACAATGTATCACAGACTTGTTAGAGTTATTGCCATTGTAGCCTAATGCAGCGTATAATGTGTCACAGACTTGTTATCACCATTGTAGCTTAGAGTTATTGCTGTTGTAGCCTAATGCAGCGTATAATGTGTCACAGACTTGTTAGAGTTATTGCCGTTGTAGCCTAATGCAGCGTATAATGTGTCACAGACTTGTTAGAGTTATTGCCGTTGTAGCCTAATGCAGCGTATAATGTGTCACAGACTTGTTAGAGTTATTGCCATTGTAGCCTAATGCAGCGTGTAATGTGTCACAGACTTGTTAGATTTATTGCCCTTGTAGCTTAATGCAGCGTACAGTGTGTCACAGACTTGTTATCATGCAATAGTCAGACATTTCTTGATATATAAATTTTGTCAGTACTTAAAGATATGTATAATAACATTTAACTCTGCTTGTGCAATTTTTAGCTTTACTGGACAATGTGAACAAAATGTGGTTTAAAGCTAAAGAATTGAGTTTTTATGAATATCAAGAAAAGTTTCAAGTATGTAACACATAAACAAGCATCAGTGATGATATACAAATGCATAAAGTATCATATTGTTTTGGCAATTTATCTTTGAAAAAATGTATAACCACCAAAACTTTGAAGTATTTATATTACTTAGAACTGTTTAATGGTCTTGAGGTTTCATCCATTTGAGAATTATAATGAAAAAAAGAAATGCCAGGAGCCTGCCTTGTGTGATTGGGAATTATCTTTCATAACAGTAGATAAGTATATTGAAAACTCTTTTTAAAGAATCCCTTCTTTCACTTTGGTGTAATGTAATTTAGTTTTTAACAGACCTTAAATTTGAAGCACCATCAGCATCTCAGTGGTGACAGATGTTGCTTATGTCACACAGATTTCATATCTGGACACTTTTTGCATAAATTTAACTTCACCAGTGCCATCCATCTACTGGCATTCAAGTTTGTTATTCTGTAAAACTATGAACAAAGGATTAACCGAAGGTCTAATTGATCCTAAATGAAAATGGTACCACTTGTACACCCAAGATGGCCACCATAACAGTCATCTTGAAAATCAAATTATTGCTTCAATGACCACAGCATGAGGGTTTCAGTGAAAGACTTCTTATGGTTGTTTACTTGGTCCAAAATGAAAATGTGCCAGTCAGATGTACAATATGGCCTGTAACCATGGCAACCGTTTTAAAATATTTTGTCATTGCTACTCATCCAGAACAGAAGGTCATATCAGCATGGGGCTAAGAATTCCTAAGATGTTCATGGCCACTATGTCATCTCTCTTGAAGTCAGTAATGCATCATTTATTGTTATTGCTTATCGTACTCTTTCAGGTATCTCTGTGAATAGTAAATTGGACTTGTAACCAAAATTGTGTATGTTCAAATCCTACCATTGGACCTGCCTGTCAGTCAGCTTTAACCATGGTGTGTCCTTGAGTGAGGCACTGTACTCCAGTTGTCTTAGCACTAAATAACTACTTGTGTTGCTGTGTCATAAAGCATCAAAGCAATGTCTTTCAGGGACAAAAATTGCTCCTCTGTATGATAAGAATTCATTCTTAGTTGGGTGGCTTTTAGGCATTTCTGTGCACCTAAAGTTTTAGTCACCAGTAATAAAGCAAAATGCATATAGCTTTGAAAAATTGTGATGTTTGTTAATCAGGCTATGAAAATGAAATACACTACTTTGGACTGTTTTTGTCAGCATTTCCATCAAGTAATTAAGTCAGGTTTATAGCTGTTTTTACAAAATTCAATGTCAATGCCAACAAATGTCAAGATAATAAGCAAATTAAATGTAAGAAAATTAGTCAAGTTCAACATTTTATTAAAAAATAAGATATTATGTTGAAAAGAAGCAACAATGAATAGGATCTAATCAACTTCTCATTATGGAAATTTGTTTTTACTAAAGACTTTAGAAGCAGACTATACGCTGTGGAATTTCTTGAGAATTCTATTCTAGCAGCAGGTTGACATATTGTATAGCAGACAATAAAACTGCTTGTGGGACAACTTCTTGCCAAATTTGAAACTTGGATGAAAATGCAGTATTGTTTTAAAGTAGACATTTCCATCTTTTATATAATGTATTTATTTTATGATTCTGAAAGATACATAGTAAATCGGATTTTCTGGGTTACAAGTATTCCATATTGACATTTAGAAATCACATTTTAATATGAAATTATGGTAAAAATGTGGGATATCTTTGTACACTTTACAAATATCACTTTCTTAATAAAGGACAATCATTCTTTCTTGATACAAATTAGATAGTCGACCAAAAACAAACAACATGTGATCCAATGTTTACAGGAATGTTGTTTCATTATGCAGAATTGCCTAACATGCAGAATTGGTCAACATTTTTATTATTATTATTATTATTATTATTATTATTATTATTATTATTATTATTATTATTATTATTACTTTATTTAAAGAGGGTAACTCAATTAGCTAAGAACTAATCTACCTTGAGGCCCTCATTCAAAGGAATTTACTTATTTTGCAGCATCTCTGAAGCCACTGTATATACTGGGTTTGGAAAAAGGAAATAGAGTGGGCATTTCTAATCTCAACTGGAATACTATTCCAGAGCAAACTTCCAGAGTATTGGAAACTATTTTTAAATAATTCCTTATTTGGTTTGGGAATTTTGTAATGTTTGGTGTACATTTATATTTCCGGGTAGCCTATACTTGAATAGTGATTGTAAATATTCAGGAGCAATATTATTGGCTATTCTGTACATTAATTTGGCTTTTCTCAAACAGATTCTTTTAATGGTGGCATTTACCTCTGCACAGATATTCATTATTTTATTTGTTATACAAAGATTAAAAATTAATATTTTCTAAGGTTTTTTTCTTTCTTTTCACTGTCTAAAAACAAAGTGTGGGGAAATGTGGGTATACAGGAAACTTCCCTGGAGCTCATCACTTACCTGCCTACCAGTTATATAGGGAAATCATTTTGTCACTGGTCAGACAAGGTCTGGGACCTCACGGATAGCAGACAGACATAAAGGAAGGGTTAAAGGAGAAAATGCCATTTTTCCAGGCTTCCCAGTTTTCCATATCTGAATTCCTTAGAGAATCTTAGCTCTTCAGGGACAAAGCACACTCTTGGGTCTCTTGGAAATATGAGAGCAGTCTCATTTGCTACATATAAGGCCCATGGGACCTCTCCTAGGGAATTCATATTGATGAAGAGCAAGTCCCACTCTTACATGAGGGACAAGCAGCACCCTTTCTAATCCCACAGTCCTCATGATGTAGTGGCATCTTTCAGCCCACAACTCAATGATGGCTAAGACTGAGTTGTGCAAAACCCTCTGAGAACCTGAAACCCATTAGCAGTGATAGGATTGAGTCACCCTGCAAGGGAAGAGTTATGGTTGAAGTCTTAAAGAACTGAGGAAAGTTCTTTCTATGGATCAGTGTCACCTGACCAGTCTTTGACTAGTCATTGATCATGGCAGAAGGTGACTGATCACGAGACCCACTGGACATTTGGCAATGAGTACTGGTTGCCAGTCATTGGAAGCACCCTTGCCAGGCAATCATTAAATCCTACTAGATATTGGCAGTCACCATACCGATGACTAGGAAATTGAATTAGATCAGTATCCTTCCATTTCCAGCTATCTCACTAAATCCCTACAGAATGTGGGGTCATTCAACAGGAGAAAGTCTGTTCTTTTTATGCAGGCAGCCATATACTTCAGGGCCTTGGTGCCAAACTGGAGAGGTCATTGTTGCAGTCTGTAGGCCAGAGTTGCTTCTCTCACAGTAGAGATTAAAAGGAGAGAGGGGAGCAAGCCCTCTCTCAGATGCCTCAGTATGGTCAAGAGTTGCTTTCACCCACGTGCTGAATGGGTTTCCAAGAAATGTCCCATTTCTCCATGTGAGGAGTTATGGGACATGATTTCTCTTAGCCTTACTATATTGTCAATTTTCCTATCTGAGTTTATGTGGTCTAACAAATGTGCCTCTTGTAAAACATATTCTTGTCTTCACATTGAAACTGGATTATTTCATGTAGTCACTTGTTAGCTCAAGAAGCAATCTGCATGCACTGATTGAATTTGATAGGAATAGTGTCTCCTGCATGAAGAAGTAGAAGCAGCATTGAGATCATTGAAAACAAGGAAGTAAGAAGGAGTGGACAACATCCCAGCAAACTGGTCCAAGCAGTGGGAGAAGCTATGATTAGCACCCTCACAAACATCTGCAACAAGATATGGCAAACAGGAGAATAACCATCACTGTGGACATAATCATTGATCATCACCCTTTCCAAGAAAGGCAACTTGCAAAACAGTGTCAAAACCACTGTATGATCAGTCTTATAAACCATCCAAGCCAAGTCATGTTGAGGATACTGCTGAACAGACTAAAGCTACAGGCTGAAAAGATCATTGCTGAGAAGCAGGCAAGTTTCAGAGCAGGACGCAGCATGACAGAGCAGATCTTCAACCTCAGGATATTGTGTGTGAATTACCTCCAACACCAGCAACACCTGTACCATGTCTTGTGGATTTCAAGAAGGCATTTGACAGGGTATGGCAGAAAGCCTTGTGTGTGACCATGAAACTGAACATCAATGCCAACATCATCACAGTAATAGAACATCTCTATAACAAGGCCACCAGTGCAGTATACTTCAACAGCAGCACAGAAAACTGGTTCAGAATGACAGTCGGACAAGGCTGTCTGCTGTCTCCCACATTATTCAATATCTTTCTGGAGAGAATCATGGCTGACATGCTTGAAATGCATGAAGGGACAGTCAGCATCAGAGACAGAACAGTCACCAACTTATGTTTTGCCAATGACATTAATGGACTAGCAGGAAATGAGCAAGAATTAGCTAGCTTAGTAGAGAGCCTTGACAAAACCTCTGCAGCCTATGGCATGGAAATTATTGCAGAGAAGACTGATGACCAACAACACCAAGGGCATCAACACTGACATCAGGGTCCAAGGTATGAAGCCGGAAACAGTCCACTGCTTTAAGTACTTGGCAGCAATTGCAACAAATGAAGGATTGAAGCCTAAAGTACTCTCCCGGATTGTGCAGACAATAGCGGCACTGACAAATCTTAAGCCCAACTGGAGCAACAAGAACACTGCACTCAGTTCAAAGGTCAGACTGATACACTCACTGGAGATCTCCATACTTCTCTACATCTGTGAATCATGGACCATAACAGCTGACTTGGAGAAAAGGATACAGTCAAAGATGAGATGCTTCTGAAAGATCCTTGGCATCTCATACAAAGACTGTGTCACCAATGAAGAAATATGGCAAAGGATCAGACAAGCCATTGGGCCTCAAGAAGACCTCCTGAAATAAATTGCAGTGGCATAGGCATGTCTCATGATCATCAGGCTTACCAAGACAATCCTGCAAGGCACTGTACAAGGAAGAAGAAAGAGAGGCAGGCAGAGAAAGAGGTGGCAAGACAACATTCGGGAGTGGACAGACTTGACACTGAGTGACTCACTAAGAAAAATGGAAAATTGAGAGTAATGTAAGAAGTTGGTTGTTCGGTCTTGTGCGTTGCCCCAATGGTCTACCAGGCTACAGGACTGGTGGTGATGATGATGATAATGATGATGATGATGATGATGATGATGATGATGATGATGATGATGAGTGTCTCTTTTACCTAGATGTGTATTTTTGGGGGTTTTGTCATGTCTTGAGTTATTGCCCTTTTCAGTCAACTTAATAATGGTACATGTGATGTTGATTGTAATAATCAGTGATCAAGAAACCATCAACATATTTTGATACAATTTTGATGTGAACATTGTTTTATAGCACTATGTGACTCATCTACTCCAATTTTGACAGTCATGGCTGTTGTCAGTTTTTATCTCAATATGGGATGTTGCTTGCATTAATAAGACTGTTAAAGGAGGTGGATTTCAAAAATTCCTCATCATTTAGAGGAATTCCCATCATCTTCTAACTTTGGTTTCAAGACAGAAGTTACTTTGGTGAAGACTTTTAGGAGCAAATTGTAATGAGTGTAACCCTTTGTGATGGACTTTTTGCCAGTTGCTCATTTTTTGTTTAGCTTGTTTATTGTTTATTCTCACAGATTATTATATTTCAGAAGAAAGAAACACATGCATGTCACTTTTGTTTTTATGAATTTTGATGGTCTATTAATGTTCATTTACATTTAATGAAGCAGGTACTGTAATGTTGATTCTAATGGTCTTTTTGCATCCTTTGTATTTCAGGAGTTTGACAGACAGGCAGCTAAAACTGTCCAGGCATTATTTGATGAAATAGACTCAGTGCTATTTGAACAAAGTTCCAATAGAGCAGAATACATCTACAATGAATGTCAAGAATGGATATTCCAGTTTCCTCATTTGAGGTAAGGTTGGATTAGCTAGTCATATTCCAGAAGAGCTCATGGGAAATTATCCATTTTTTGTTGTTCATTCATCCATTTGTTACCAATATCCCTCTATATAGATGATTACCATTAAACATGCGTTCCTTCCAAGGTCTAATTTGGCTTACATCAGTTGGGATGAACATAAGCATTCAATATAGCCACCAGAGACCATCTTGAAAATCTGGTTATAAATACTCTTCCTGAATGGAGTGTCGTATCAGCATGCAGATTTCACTACAAGACTTCTTATGATATCTTCTTATGATGTCTTCTTATGATGTCTTCTTATGATGTCTGGATGGTCCTAAATGAAAATGGTGACAATGTAATCACCATCACAGTGTCATCTTGAAAATCTTATCATATTGACATGGGGTTTCATCAAAAGACTTCTTATAATATCTAATTGATCCTAAATGAAAATGGTTCCAATCTGAAATCCAATATGGCCACCATAGTAGTGATGTTGATAATCTAGTTATTGCTACCCCTAAATGGAAAGTAATATTGACTGGTTTTCAGCAGAAGACATTGTCTAGTTGGTCTAAATGAAAATGGTGCTAATCAGACTTCTGGTATGGCCACCAAGGAAGCCATCTTAAAAATCTTGTTACTCCATCAAAGTGAAAGTCATATCAACAAGTAGACTTCTTACTTTGTCCAGTTGGTTTTAAATGCAGTGATCACCATAAAACATTTAAAATGCTAACCATTGTGTCAATTTTGAAAATTTTGTTTTGCCACTTCTAAATGGATGACCATATCATTTTGTGATTTTCACCACAAAACTTTATATCAGCTTGGTCCTAAATGCTTGGATGATAATTAATATTAGGTTTTCAGTGAAATACATCCAATGATCTCAGGTTGGTCATTAATGAATATGGTGCCAATCTTACATACATTATGGCTATCACAATGGCATTTTTTGTGAATTTTCTTAGCTTTCTGGAAATTCTTTTCAGCCAGTAAAGTGTCAATCCCTTTGAGATACCTATGATTTGCATTTTACATATGTTTATCGATCTTTAATTATCTCCATCCTTTGGACCCTTGCTTCATCTGTGTCACATTACAACTTTATTCAACATATTAACTTTTTTCAGTATAATAACTTTGTGTCATATTACAACTTTATTCAACATATTAACTTTATACAACAAAATAACTTTATGTCACATTACAACTTTATCCAACATAACAACTTTATACAATATAATAACTTTGTGTCACATTACAACTTTATTCAACATACTAACTTAATTCAATATAATAACTTTGTGTCACATTACAACTTTATTCAACATATTAACTTTATTCAATATAATAACTTTGTGTCACATTACAACTTTATTCAACATATTAACTTTATACAGTATAATAACTTTTTGTCACATTTCAACTTTATTAAACATAACTTTATACAGTATAATAACTTTGTGTCACATTACAACTTTATTCAACATATTAACTTTATACAACAAAATAACTTTATGTCACATTACAACTTTATCCAACATAACAACTTTATACAATATAATAACTTTGTGTCACATTACAACTTTATTCAACATACTAACTTAATTCAATATAATAACTTTGTGTCACATTACAACTTTATTCAACATATTAACTTTATTCAATATAATAACTTTGTGTCACATTACAACTTTATTCAACATATTAACTTTATACAATATAATAACTTTTTGTCACATTACAACTTTATTCAACATATTACTTTATTCAATATAATAACTTTGTGTCACATTACAACTTTATTCAACATATTAACTTTATACAGTATAATAACTTTTTGTCACATTTCAACTTTATTAAACATAACTTTATACAGTATAATAACTTTGTGTCACATTACAACTTTATTCAACATATTAACTTTATTCAATAAAATAACTTTGTGTCACATTACAACTTTATTCAACATAACAACTTTATACAATATAATAACTTTGTGTTACATTACAACTTTATTCAACATAACTTTATACAGTATAATAACTTTGTGTCACATTACAACTTTATTCAAGATAACAACTTTATGTCACATTACAACTTTATTCAACATAACAACTTTTTACCGTATAATAACTTTGTGTCACATTACAACTTTATTCAACATATTAACTTTATTCAATATAATAACTTTGTGTCACATTACAACTTTATTCAACATATTAACTTTATACAATATAATAACTTTATGTCACATTACAACTTTATCCAACATAACAACTTTATACAATATAATAACTTTGTGTCACATTACAACTTTATTCAACATATTAACTTTATTCAATATAATAACTTTGTGTCACATTACAACTTCATTCAACATATTAACTTCATACAATATAATAACTTTTTGTCACATTACAACTTTATTCAACATAACTTTATACAGTATAATAACTTTGTGTCACATTACAATTTTTGCAACATATAACTTTATTCAATATAATAACTTTGTGTCACATTACAACTTTATTTAACATATTAACTTTATACAGTTTAATAACTTTGTGTCACATTACAACTTTATTCAACATAACAACTTTATACCATATAATAACTTTGTGTCACATTACAACTTTATTCAACATAACTTTTTACAGTATAATAACTTTGTGTCACATTACAACTTTATTCAACATATTAACTTTATTCAATATAATAACTTTGTGTCACATTACAACTTTATTCAACATATTAACTTTATACAATATAATAACTTTGTGTCACATTACAGCTTTATTCAACATATTAACTTTATACACTATAATAACTTTGTGTCACATTACAACTTTATTCAACATTACAACTTTATCCAGCATTACAACTTTATCCAGCATTACAACTTTATTCAAAATTACAACTTTATCCAGCATTACAACTTTATCCAGCATTACAATTTTTTTCAACATTACAACTTTATTCAAAATTACAACTTTATCCAGCATTACAACTTTATCCAACATTAATTACAACTTTATTCAACATTACAACTTTATTCAACATTACAACTTTTTTCAACATTAAAACTTTATCCAGCATTACAACTTTATCCAGCATTACAACTTTATTCAACATTACAACTTTATTCAACATTACAACTTTATTCAACATTACAACTTTATCCAGCATTACAACTTTATTCAACATTACAACTTTATCCAGCATTACAACTTTATCCAACATTACAACTTTATTCAACATAACAACTTTATTCAACATGACAACTTTATCCGGCATTACAACTTTATTCAACATTACAACTTTATCCAGCATTACAACTTTATTCAACATTACAAGTTTATCCAGCATTACAACTTTATTCAACATTACAACTTTATTCAACATTACAACTTTATTCAACATTACAACTTTATTCAACATTACAACTTTATCCAGCATTACAACTTTATCCAGCATTACAACTTTATTCAGCATTACTACTTTATCCAGCATTACAACTTTATCCAGCATTACAACTTTATTTAACATTACAACTTTATTCAACATTATAACTTTATTCAACATTACAACTTTATCCAGCATTACATCTATATTCAACATTACAACTTTATCCATCATTACAACTTTATTCAACATTATAACTTTATCCAGCATTACAACTTTTTTCAACATTACAACTTTATCCAGCATAACAACTTTATTCAACATTACATCTTTATCCAGTATTACAACTTTATTCAACATTACAACTTTATTCAACATTACAACTTTATCCAGCATTACAACTTTATCCAGCATTACAACTTTATTCAACATTGCAACTTTATTCAACATTACAACTTTATCCAGCATTACAACTTTATTCAGCATTACAACTTTATCCAGCATTACAACTTTATCCAGCATTACAACTTTACACAGCATTACAACTTTATTCAACATTACAACTTTATTAAACATTGCAACTTTATTCAACATTACAACTTTATCCAGCATTACAACTTTATTCAACATTACAACTTTATCCAGCATTACAACTTTATTTAACATTACAACTTTATTCAACATGACAACTTTATCCAGCAGTACAACTTTATCCAGCATTACAACTTTTTCCAGCATTACAACTTTATTCAACATTACAACTTTATTCAACATTACAACATTATCCAGCATTACAACTTTATCCAGCATTACAACTTTACACAGCATTACAACTTTACACAGCATTGAAACTTTATACAAGATTACAGCTTTTTTGAATATTAGGAGTTTATATATTACAACATTGTACAACATTACAGCTTTATCATACATTACAACTTTATACAACATTACCACATTATGCCACATTACAGCTTATAACTTTATTAAATATCACAACCTTATGCACTATTACAAATTTATGCAACATTACAACTTTATCCAACATTACAGCTTTATGTCATACAACATTACATTTTTATCCAACATTACAGCTTTATACTTCATATAACATTACAACTTTATGCAACATTACAGCTTTATACTTCATACAACATTACAACTTTATGCATCATTACAGCTTTATTGAAAATTGTAACTTTTATACATCACAACATTATGCAACATTACAACATTATGCAACATTTCAACATTATGCAACATTACAATTATATGCAACATTAGAAGTTTATCAAACATTGCAACTTTGTCCAATGTTAACACTTTAATCAACATTACAACTTTAACCAACATTACAATTTTATCCAACATTATATCTTTTAAATGAATTTTTAAAATCATTTGTTAAGTTCAGAATGAGAATGAAATAATTTCATAGTAGCAGCTACAAATAGGAGATCAGATGTTTTACTGAAATGGTAAGTTTTTAAATTCCTGTGTGTGTGTGTGTGTGTGAATAATATATATATATATATATATATATATATATATATATATATATATATATTAGATATATATATATATAGATGCAATAAACTGACCACGAACAGTACGAAACTAGTAACTATCTAGCCTAAGCGCTTTCGACTCTTAATATTCTTTAGTATTCTTTACATATATATTTTTTTAGTATTCTTTATAAATATATATTATATATATATATATATATATATATATATATATATATATATATATATATATATATATATATATATAATTTCTTGTTCTTGAATTATGAACTGCTTTCATGACTGCATCTATATTAGAAAGGTCACAAGAGTCTTCTATCTTTGTTAGTTAACATCATGGAAGCCAAGGTTGTTTCTGCCTGAATGCTGGATTTTTCTCTCAGTTTTAGTCTGTAGAATATCACTGGACAGACTACTTCTTTTCTTTACAGAAAAAATTGGATTGGCTGTTGGCATTTACCATTTAATCTTTTGATGTTTGACATATTTAAAAGATGGTTTCATATGTTCAGAGTAGTCACTGAGAAAAATAATTTTAACAACTAAGTAATTATAATTATTAGCTAATAAATTATAAATATTGTCTAATTAATTCTTAGCTAAATAATTCTTACCACTAAATAATTATCATCATTAGCTAATTAGATATTATTGTTAAATGAAGAAATTTAAGATAATTCAGAAAGAAAAGCTACGTTCTGTTTTGGTCACAAAAATGGTTAACTGAATGATTTGTATGGATTGAGAGTGTGTGAAAAATAGAAAGTGATACTCTGTAATTTTTCATTCTGCATCAGCCTTTGTCTTCATATGTTCATATGTCTTCATTATAAGTTTGTTTGGTTCTAGACTCCTAGGGAGGCAGCTAATACCACCCCAAGACACAGGGTACCAGTTTTTGGAGAGGGATGTGTCCAGGCCATCCACCACTGGCAGCATGGGACTAATGGACATTACAGAAATGGACATGTTTGGGACACAGGATAATAGTCAGGGGTAGGTCCTACAGATAGTATGGCACACACTGTATAACATTTAGGACACCGAATAGTAGTCAGGGGTAGGTTTTACAGATAGTATGGCAAACACTGTACAATATTTGGGACACAGGATAATAGTCAGGGGAAGGTCCTACAGATAGTATGGCACACACTGTATAATATTTGGGACACAAGATATTAGTCAGGGGTAGGTCCTACAGATAGTATGGTATACCCTGTATTACATTTGGACACAGGAGGATAATAGTCAGGGGTAGGTCCTACAGATAGTATGGCACACACTGTATAATATTTGGGACACAGGATATTGGTCAGGGGTAGGTCCTACAGATAGTATGGCTTTCCCTGTATAACATTTGGACACAGGAGGATAATAGTCAGGGGTAGGTCCTACAGATAGTATGGCATACCCTGTATAACATCTGGACACAGGAAGATAATAGTCAGGGGTAGGTCCTACAGATAGTATGGCACACTGATTAACATTTGGGTCAAAGGATTATAGTCAGGGATAAGTCATATGGTTATTTTTTGCCCTTACTGTACAACACTTGGGACACACTGGGATAGATCCTTTTTTGTGGTTTATATTTTTACCACATCTTGGACAGAGAATAATAGTCAGTGGTAGGTTTTGCATCTGTTTGTGGCACTTACTGTACAACATTTAGGACAGAATAATAGTGGTAGTTCCTACATGTTTGTGGCACTTACTGTACAACATTTAGGACAGGATAATAGTGGTAATTCCTACATGTTTGTGGCACTTACTGTACAACATTTAGGACAGGATAATAGTGGTAGTTCCTACATTTTTGTGGTACTTACTGTACAACATTTAAGACAGGATAATAGTGGTAGTTCCTGCATGTTTGTGGCACTTACTAAACAACATGGATGAAGGTATAATAGCTAGGGGTAGATCTTACAGCTGTTTGTGGTCCTTACTGTACAACATATATGATACAGTATAATATTCAGATTTAGAACCTCTGTCTGTTTGTGTCACTTACTGTACAACATTTGGGACAGAGAATAATATTAAGAGTAGGTCCTACATCTGTCTAAGGTCCTCACTGTACAAAATTTGGGAAAGAGGATTATATTATGGGTAGGTCCTACATCTGTTTGTGTCACTTACTGTACAACATTTGGGACAGAATAATATTAAGAGTAGGTCCTACATCTGTCTAAGGTCCTCACTGTACAAAATTTGGGAAAGAGGATTATATTATGGGTAGGTCCTACATCTGTCTAAGGTCCTCACTGTACAACATTTGGGACAGAGAATAATATTAAGAGTAGGTCCTACATCTGTCTAAGGACCTCACTGTACAAAATTTGGGAAAGAGGATTATATTATGGGTAGGTCCTACATCTGTTTGTGTCACTTACTGTACAACATTTGGGACAGAGCATAATATTCAGGGATGGATCATGCATCTGTATGTAGTATTTACTTTACAACATTTGAGCATAAATTTAATGTAGTGTTTTTAATCATCACCTGAGGATAAATTTCATGTAGAAATAAAAACATGTTAAATTTCAGTCATCACCTGTTCATAAATTTCATGCAGAATTTTAAGATCACTTGAATATAAACTTATTGTAGCAATGAAAGCAGATTTCTAGTTTTTAATCATCACTTGTTCATAGATTTCAGGTAGAGATTAATACAATCTGCGCTGAATTACAAAAATCATTAGAAAAAAGGTATCATGTTTGTAGAATGGCAGGTCATATCAGATTCTGATACAGTTGGTTTGTATATTGTTATATATTCATACATACATTAGTTTTATAAGATGGAAAATATTACACAAAAAGTTTCTTTGACAGGTTGTATTTCATTAATTATTCAAGACTTACAAGTCAAGGTACATTTTTTTCTTCCAGGTTGATATTCATTGTTTAATTTATAGCTTAATAACTTTGACTGTAGGTTTTTGGAGGCTATACACATAATAAACACAAGCAAACCTTTTGCCTTGCATTGTTCTGTCTCGGTTAATATTTTTATTTGGATCAAAGGTCTTCTATTTAACTTATGATAGTATGTATTACCAAGAGGAAATTTTCTACTATGTTTTGAAGATGCTTTTAAGGTGATTTATTAGCACTGTCACTGTTTATATGATATGACTGCAATTCGCCATTATAAACCAACTTGCTCAGTCTTGTAACACAAATTATTTGTCACTATCTATACAGGTGCAAAAACAGTTTCAGAGTTCAGCATATCCATTTAAGAATCACATTGCTCTAATATATTAATTCAGTACACAATGTAGCACAACATTTCCTTTTCATTAATGTTCTAAGGAAAAATTCAGTGCTTAATGTAGCAAGACATTTTCTTTTCATTAATGTTTTTAAGGAATAATTCAGATCTCTGATTTCAAATCATATATGGGTTCTAACTGGTTTAATTTATCTATGCACAATTTATTCTACAATGGAGTTGCTTTCATGCAGAGGATCTTGCAATTGAGTTTATTTAATACAAATTTTTTGAAGTGTGTTGAATAATATGATAAAATTACCACAGGCTGCCAATAGTCAGTGGCATTTTGTATTATTCAACAGGTTACACACCAAGTGGACAGGAGATAGGCCACTGTGTAACATTGAACTCATTGGAAATTCTGTTTAATTTCGCCTGAAATAGGGGTAGCAAATGCATATCCAAACACTTCTTTTTCAAGAGATTTTTATGTAACAAGATGCTTAGGTATATAAAAGACATGGTTTTTTATTGACTATTTTGACCACATATATACAGAAGGGTGAAAATTAGAGTTTTAAAAATTGGATCCATGATTTCCGTGGCCTGGCACCATTTTACTCCAAATCTGAAACTTTTCTTGCTTTTTGTGAAGATTTCTGGCCAGAAAAATATTGGATCTCCAAAATTATAATTTTTCCACCATATTTGTTATCAGTAGTACAAAGTCTATGTTATTTAATATCATTATACAACTATATTCTTCCGCTTTTCTATAATACCACTTACTTTGGTGTAACTTAATGATGTTGACATGACCGAGGTCAGAAGTAGGGTACTGCTGATGATGCATAAATTTGGCATTCTGGATTAATGAGTTAAGAAACAGTTTGTTGCTGTGCTATGTTTCTAAGTGTTGTCAAAGAATGTCCAGTAATTCATATCATACCTGGCTATATGACCAGTTGTTGTGTCAAAGAATGTCCAGTAATTCTAAGCATACCTGGCTATATGATCAGTTGTTGGGTCAAAGAATGTCCAATAATTCTTAGCATACCTGGCTGTATGAGTGTTTTGTCAAAGAATGTCCAGTAATTCTTAGCATACCTGGCTGTATGAGTGTTTTGTCAAAGAATGTCCAATAATTCTTAGCATACCTGGCTGTATGAGTGTTTTGTCAAAGAATGTCCAATAATTCTTAGCATACCTGGCTGTATGAGTGTTTTGTCAAAGAATGTGTTTTGTCAAAGAATGTCCAGTAATTCTTAGCATACCTGGTTGTATTATGAAGTGTTGTGTCAAGGAATGTCCAGGAATTAACATATCTGGCTGAATGATCAAGTGTTGTCAAAGAATGTCCAGTAATTTGTAACATACCTGGCTACATGACCAAGTGTTGTTTCAAAGAATGTCCAGTAATTCTAAGCATACCTGACTGTATTACCAAGTGTTGTGTGTGTCCAATAATTCTTAATATACCTGGCTGTATGACCTGAAATGTTCTGTCAAAAATGTCCAATAATTCTTAGAAAACTTGACTGTATTACTGAGTGTTGTGTCAAAAAATGTCCAATAATTTTTAAAACACCTGACTTTAAGACAATTGAATTTATGGTCTGTCCAAACATTCTTTGCATTCTGGCAATAAGACCAAGTATAATTATGGTATATCCAGTAATTTTTAGCATACCTGGCTGTATGACAAAGTGTTGTGTCAAAATATGTCCAATACTTTTTAGCATACCAGGTTGTATGACCAATTAAATTTATGGTATGTCCAATAATTCTTAGCATACCAGGTTGTATGGCCAAGTAAATTTATGGTATATCCAATAATTCTTAGCATACCAGGTTGTATGACCAAGTAAATTTATGGTATGTCCAATAATTCTTAGCATACCAGGTTGTATGACCAAATAAATTTATGGTATGTGCAATAATTTTTAGCATACCAGGCTGTATATATGACCAATTGAATTTATGGTATGTCCAATAATTCTTAGCATACCAGGTTGTATGACCAAGTAAATTTATGGTTATGTCCAATAATTCTTAGCATAACCTGACTTGAAGTGAATGTATGGTCTATCCAATGATTCCAAGCATACAAGGTTGTAAGGCCAAGTTAATTTATGGCATGTCCAATTTTTGTAACATACCTGGCTGTTAGACAATGAATGTATGGTCTGTCCCATAATTCATAGCATACCAGATGTAAGGCCAGTGAATTTATGATCTGTCCAATAAATCTGAGCATTCACGGCTGTAAGACCAAATGAATATTATATGTCTAACAATTTTTAGCATACAAGGCTATAAGACCAAGTGAATTTATAGTCTGTCCAGTAATTCTTAGCTGGCTGTAAGACAATGACTTCTGTAAATTTGACAAAAAGCATCCTGACATGAAGTGTTTGCCAGTTGAATAAATGATACCCGAGTCTACCATCAGATATGGCAATTGTTACTATAAATAAATGATACCAGTCTACCATCAGATATGCCAACTGTTACTATAAATAAATAATACTAGTCTACCATTAGATATGGCAACTGTTACTATAAATAAATGATATCAGTCTACCATCAGATATGGCAACTATTATGATAAAGAAATGATTTTTGTCTACCATTAGATATGGCAACTGTTACTATAAATAAATAATATCAGTCTACCATCAGATATGGCAACTGTTACTATAAATATTAAGACTTTAACAAAACCTTTTTCTCAAAAGCCTCAAAACAGAATTTTACCAACTTTGATAGAAAGCATCTTAACATGAAAGGCTTTCAAATTTGATAAATTATGCTGATCCGCAGTCAAATAAGGTTGCAATTACTCCAAAAGAAGATAAAACTGTTAAGTAATTTCCTTTATGCATCTGCTCGATATAATCACACCAAATTTGACAGAAAATATCCTTACATGAAGTGCTTACAAGTTGTACAAATGATGTCGTTTTTTCATGTGACTGATGTACCAATAATCAAAATTAGAAAATCTTGAAATGAGTACTGATCAGTTATATATTGACTGAAAGCATTATATAAGTGGCATAGATATCTGTTAGATTTGTACAAATGGTTCTGAACTGCCATCAACTATAGCCATTGTAACTAAAAATAGAAATCAAACATTAAACAACTTTTTGAAAGCCACTCAATGAAAATTGACCATATTTTGACATAAAACATCCTGATGTAAAGGGCTTTACAAATTAGGCCAATAATCCATCAGTTGTGACTTCTCTTACTTAATGTAGAAAATTCTGTAATAAGTCCAAAAATTGCTTGACTTAATCAGATCAAATTTGACAAAAGGCATCTGTGAAGGCTTTTCAATTTATACAAATGACACCAATCCAAATATATATAGCTGCCATTAAGATAAGAAAATGACATTTAAACAACTTTACCTCCAAAAACACACCACAAAATTAAAACAATTTCAATAGAAAGCATCCAAAAAATAAATCAAATTGAGATCATTTTTTTTTGTAATCTAAGTAACTGTATTTCCAAATTTAAGTATTGTCAATATATGTTATGTATGTAATGAAAATACAGGTTAGGTAAGTAATGAAAATACAGGTTAGGTAAGTAATGAAAATACAGGTTAGGTAAGTAATGAAAATACAGGTTAGGTAAGTAATGAAAATACAGGTTAGGTAAGTAATGAAAATACAGGTTAGGGAAGTAATGAAAATACAGGTTAGGGAAGTAATGAACATAGAGGTTTGGTGAATATGTATTTTCAATAATTGCAGTCACTTGAAGTATAGGTTTTTTAAAAGTAGAACAATGTGTGTGGAATAAATTGTTGTCCCAATTGAATTTGAAATTGTCTGATACATAAACTTTATCCAAATTCAATAGGAACATGTCTGGTACATAAACTTTTATCTCGGTTAGAAAGGAACTTATCTGAAACATTAACTGAACTTCTGCACAGAATGTGCTGACAGGTGTTTATTTCATAACTCCTACCTAATGCAGTTAGCAAAGTACTTGCTGTTTTGTCACATCTTGCTTTCCAGTGTTGCCATAGAAATTGGATGATAAATGTCTTTCTGTTAGTTACAGATGCTCTCCATATATTTTAATCCATGATATTTTTGAATAGCTACATTAAGCTATCAATATTCAAATGCGATTGGCATTTATTGATACTCAGTTGTATGCCAGCTTGTCCTGTCAGAGTAATGTCTTGAACCAACAGTACTGCCACAGAAACAGAAAACTGTCAGTACTAATCTTATTCCTAAACAGTCTACAGTTTTACACATTATTCCATTTTAGTCCTTAAACATTGCTTGATTTTGAAAACAACAATCTTTGTATTATTTCAGCTCTTGGCTATCTACTATATAGACATGTGTGAGACAGGTTAAACTGCCTAAAATAGGCATTATGCAATGAGAGATCAGGGTCTAGATGCACATTATGCAGTGGCAGATCAGGGTCTCAGCAGTTTACATTCGGATATATTAAAAAAAAATGGTGGACACGTGTGTGCAAGCTCCAATGGAGAATTTTATGACTACTTATAAATAATTGTTTTACATTCTATTGTTTAAATTTAGTTGTGTGAATATTTTGAAAACCAAAATATGTAAGTATTATAGTCTTGTATATACTGCCTTTCAAGGAAAATTTCAGTTTACCTTTATACCTATTTCATACCATTTATATGTATAATGTTATGTAAACTTTCTTGCAGAAAAAACATGGGAAGATATTTTTCAAAGTTATCATTTTAACTGGGAACAAATAAACAAGAACCCTGGTCATATGCACAATAAATATAAATCTATAAACATTTTATACACAAGAATCTAGTCACTAAATATGCATTAATAGTTTGGTGTAAGCGTGATATGAGAACTGTTGTTGTTATGCCCATTGGAAAACCATTAAAAAATGTCATTTAAATCTTGGTACATACATAATTCTCTTTCCATTTGCTCAATTTTCCCACTGCTGCTGAATAACCTCCTTATTGGTTATGATGTTGTGTATTTGAGTCTTTTCAACATAAATTTGTTTTATTTGAGTTTTTCTACCTAAAATTGTTCAGCAAGTCACCCCTCCTCCCCACCTCACCCGATGTCATCGATTAGAATAACTCACTTTTTTCTACAATAATTGTCTCCCTTTAGGTTGTGACATATTATTATTTTGTAATGTTTTATTCAGATGTTGCTAACTGTATGTGATTTAATTATGCAGACGAAAGTTTTAACAAAATGCCTTCTACATAAAGCAAAAATAAATGTGTTGTTACATAATTTGTCTGATACCCTGTTTTGTTTAAGGTTAATTTCTGTCTGTGTCTATGTGTATGGGTGTGGGTGTATCAAACAAAATCTATTTTAGCCCATTACATCCGGTTGTAATCATCAATGTTGCCAATTACAAGACTGATAAAACATTTTTTCTGCATTTAATGAAAATGCCATGTGTTTTTAAAGGCAGCGATCTTGTCACGTGATTAATTTTTCTCAGTCTGGTGCTCTGTTGCTTTTACATTTCTTTACATTAAGTGAGAGAAACCAAAACAGCTTCATTATGTATTCAGATTTGACCTTTTATTATTATTATTATGACTTTATTTAAAGAGGGTAACTCAATTAGCTAAGAACTAATCTACCTTGAGGCCCTCATTCAAAGGAAATTATTTATTTTTGCTGCATCTCTGAAGCCATTGTATATACAGGTTTTGGAGAGAGGAAATAAAGTGGGCATTTTATTCTAATCTCAACTGGAATACTATTCCAGAGCACAGTTCCAGAGTATTGGAAACTTTTTTTAAAAAAATTTCTTATTTGTTTTGGGAATTTTGTAATGTTGGTAGACATTGATCACAGGTGGGGAGTATTTCTAGGTAGCCTATACTTGAATAGTGATTGTAAATATTCAGGAGCACTATTATTGGCTATCCTGTACATTAGTTTGGCTTTTATTAAACAGATTCAGTCTTATATAGGTAGTATTTTTAACTTACCAGCTAAATTTTCCTTTCTTTCTGGATTGATATTAACTTAAAAAAGCTCTTTTTTGGAGATGTGCCAGCTTTGCTAAGTTTTTATCATTTGAATTACCCCATACTGTATCACAGTAGTCTAAATAGGGTTGTATGTAACTGTTATAAAATAGTTTTCTGTGCTTTTCTGGGAGAAAGTGTATTATCCTACTGAGAAGCCATAAACTTGAATTGACTTTTTTACTGATATGTTTGATATGTTCAGTCCATGATAGGTTATTATCTACCAAACACCAAGTAGACTATCGTGACAGACCATTTGCAACCTTTTATCCTTCCATGTCAGACATGGTTCAACACTATCAAGTTTTGTTCTTTTTTTCCGTGTTGAAATAAGTAATATTTTAGTTTTACAAGTATTAACCACCATGCCATTGCATGCGCACCAGTTTTCTAGTTTGTTTATGGCATTCTGTAAAGAAATTTAGAGTTCTTGTTTTGTGTTTTGGATGTCTGACAATGTTGTATCATCTGCATAGAGATCTGTAGATAATACTGAGTCCTTTAGTACAAGTGGTAGGTCATTAATAAATAAAATAAACAGTAATGGACCCAGAATTGAACCTTGTGGTACTCCACATCTAATTGTTTCAGGTTCAGACAGAACATTATTAATATAAACATGTTGTGTTCTCTCACTTAAGTATGAAGTAAACCATCTAACTGTGCTTTCATCACATTGGTAGATTTTCAGTTTCTTCAAAAGGATTTCATGATCTACCATGTCAAAAGCTTTCCTGAAATCTACAAATACAGAACCTATTATTCTACCTTGATCAAGTGCTTGAAGCCATTTATCAGTTAGGGAGATCAAGGCAGTCTCACATGAGTGTTTCTGTCTAAAGCCTGATTGATTAGGGTAGAACAGAAGGTGTTTGGTTAAATATGATATGAATGAATCATGGACATGCTTTTCAATCAACTTTGACAAGTTTGGTAGTATTGAGATTGGCCAGTAGTTATCAGCATCATCCTTAGGACCAGATTTGTGAATAGGTGTTACTTTTGCAGTTTTCCATATTTTGGGAACAAATGAGGATGCAATACTTAAATTGATTATGAATGTTAAGCTATCTACAATAGCAGAGGCAGAAGATTTAATGAGGCGTGGACCAATCTGATCAAGTCCTGTAGCTTTTTTAGTATCAAGTTCACTGAGATATTTCTTAACAAAGTTTTTTGAGACTGGTGGGATGGAGAAACATACCTCCTTAGAGATTTTGCTGCTGCAGAACTTTTTCAGTTCAATAAAGTTGTTTTGAATCACTGGTTCTTTTAACTTTGTGGTAATGTTGGTGAAAAAATCATTGAAAACATTTGCAATGTCATTGTCATCAGTGACTATGGTGTCATTAACCAGAAGTGGGTGAATTTTATTTATCTGATCTTTGTGTGTTCCTCCAGTGAGTTCATTGAAAACTTTCCAAATGCACTTTTTTTGCTTTTTTTGTTTTCAAGCAATGATTGATAATATTTTGTTTAGCTTTTTTGATCATATTTGTTATTTTATTTCTCCATACTTTATATTGTGCATGGTTTCCCATAGCCTTAAATTGGTCTCTTGTCCCTGCAAAATGGTTTATTGTAGCCTTGACCTGAACAGTAGCACCTCCCTAGGGTCAGGATTTGTAACCTAGACAATTATTGTCACTAATTATGAAAGTGATCAAGCTCAACATCTTACTAAGGGAAGCCATAAAGGCTATCAAACCATTCCCCCCCCAACTTGTTTATTGTACCTTAGTACAGTCACTTATCAGCTGTTCCTACTGTTCAATAATTGTAATCTTTATAATTATCAGAGTGACTAAACTGGACAGCTCAGGATAACACTGCAGTAAGGCTAATTGGAGATTACATGTACTTACCTTTTTGTATGGATTAAAATTTGAGTTTTTCTTGGCTTTATGGAATAAATGTGGCTTTTCATGATGCATAAATGATATAATAGTAACCTTAATGGTACATGTACTTTAGTCAACACTTCTTTCAGTAAAGAAAACCTGATATCAGGAAACAGAAATCAGATTACTTAACACACATAATGAATAAAATACTGGTTCTGGATACATGTTACAAAATAAAGGGGTAAATTTTATATATATTTTGCACTAATATGCCAGCCACTGCTCACATTAGCAAAGTGGCCTTTCATGAGGGGTACATTTGAAAAAAAAACACATCAGTTCCAACTGGTTTTGACTGTAAGGAGAGGGTGGCCACTGGTCAGGAGGAGGTGTTAAAGAGGAGGACCACTATACATTATTAGTTGGCCATTTTGTGTTATTCTGACTGCCAATAGTGCCAAGGGTTGAAACTTTTCACCTGCATATAAATAATGACTAATTTGGTCTGAGTAACTCAGTTCACTTTTCACCTGCATATAAATAATGACTAATTTGGTCTGAGTAACTCAGTTTGATTGGCCTGGTGATATGCACAAGTATTTACTCAGAGCATGCTATGGGTTCAAATATTTGGTGATGGATGTGGTATCCTCCATTGAAACCTTGACTAGCAAAGATGCAAGTAATTGACCCATTATGCCAGTTCCTGGTAGTGTGACTCCTTTCTATAATAGGTATAACACTGTCCCGTTTATAAGGTTGTGGATAAGATAACATTATGTAATGCTGATAATATGTATGATACACATAACATGACTCAGTATATCACTATCTTCTTCACAGGCTTAATGTGATGGGGAAGCAGTTAAAAACCCAGACTCTGCCAGTTGATGTCAGGTCACAGAGGAATTCAATGACAAGTTCTGATAAGTACAGCTCTGAGTTTTCCCACCTGGAAGAGGAGGTTTTCGAGTCAGATGGGGAATACGAGGAGATGATAGCTGTTGATTATAAAGATATGTAAGTGATAGTCTGGGTGGGAATTATATTGCTATATATTGAAATCTTGAATGAAATATTAAAGTATTATTGTAAAATATTGATTCTAGTAAAAACAACAGATCTTTTTCAATTAAATGATTGCAACACTAATATAATAATTAATAATATTGCAGACAGGAATCAAAAGATCACAAGAAGTTAAATTCCCATGTTGGTACATGCTTTCAAACAAGCTAGACTCAATGCAGTTTGAGTCATTTTGTAGTTTTACCAGAAAACCTCACAATAACACACTGCAGTCATCTGATTAACCTTCCTATCCATTTTCCTCTAGAGTCTATACTATCTTCCTAGAATCCATGCCAGTTTTTGTAGAGTCCATACCAGTTTTTGTAGAGTCCACACCAGTTTTCCTCTAGAGTCCATACCAGTTTTTGTAGAGTCCATAGCAGTTTTTGTAGAGTCCATAGCAGTCATCTGATTAACCTTCCTATCCATTTTCCTCTAAAGTCTATACTATCTTCCTAGAGTCCATAGCAGTTTTTGTAGAGTCCATACCAGTTTTTGTAGAGTCCATACCAGTCATCTGATTAACCTTCCTATCCATTTTCCTCTAGAGTCTATACTATCTTCCTAGAGTCCATAGCAGTTTTTGTAGAGTCCATACCAGTTTTCCTCTAGAGTCTATACTATCTTCCTAGAGTCCATAGCAGTTTTTGTAGAGTCCATACCAGTCATCTGATTAACCTTCCTATCCATTTTCCTCTAGAGTCTATACTATCTTCCTAGAGTCCCTACCAGATTTTGTAGAGTCCATAGCAGTTTTTGTAGAGTCCATAGCAGTTTTTGTAGAGTCCATACCATCTTTGTGATTTTAAAAAAAATAAGATACTAATATACACTAAGGCAAAAGCTTGAAGTGGCTGTGCTGCTTGGCAAATGGTTACCATACAAACTGAATTGTCAGTATCAGCAAAGTGCATATTCTTCAACATTAAAGTAAATGCGGTTTCTCATTGCTGATGATTGACCATTATGGAATGTTCCATTATTGAGATAATGGGAACTTGTCCCTGGTGAAGATAGACCATTATGAAATGTTCCATTATCATTATTCAGACTATTCTTGTGTCAAGTGCTAATATTAATTTGCAAGAATATTCGTTTCATAAGAACATTTATTAAAGTTTTTGTCAGTATCAAGTTACATTAACATATTAATTTACAAAATATATACTCACTTATCTGTCAGGTTCAGCTACAAATAACATAGACCCAGATCAGCCATCATGTAATGCACCAGCAGATTAGAGTCTATGTTGTTTTTTCTACTGATTAGTCCTAACAAACTGCATATACCCAGATCTGCCTGCACATTGTACAATGGTAGATCTGCCTGCACATTGTACAATGGTAGATCTGCCTGCACATTGTACAATGGTACATCTGCCTGCACATTGTACAATGGTAGATCTGCCTGCACATTGTACAATGGTACATCTGCCTGCACATTGTACAGTGGTAGATCTGCCTGCACATTGTACAGTGGTAGATCTGAGTTAGTGAAGTTTGCAGAAGGATTTGACTCATAAGCATGTACATAAAGTAATGTTTCTATATTTGTATTGTCAGGTTCATAGGTTCATATCATTTGGTCTGATAATTATATTACCAGGTTCATATAACATATATTGTTACTATCAGGTTCACATCTCAGTATACATGTTATATATGATTAGAAGGTGTGTCACATTTGAAGTCCTGTCTTTATGGTCCATATCACAGCACATTATTATATTACATCATACTTTCCTTTTCACTCTGTAGCATTTAATCCATTATTGTACTGATGCATCATTGTTAGAAGTTTGTTCAATGAGTCAGTATTTTATATTTCCATCATTGCTACATATCACATTAGGGTTCCTTGTTTTCTGGGGCCCTGAGTGGTCTAAAGTGCTTACCGTGGGTTTGAGTCTTGGGCTTGGCCAAGGTGGGTATGTAAAAATGCTTGCAGATAGCTTGTCATGTGTCAGTGGTTCTTTCCAGTATTATCCCAGGTTCATCCTCCACCACTGATACTGGCTACCATGTATCTTGTACTGAATAATGGCATTAAATTCTAATTCAATAAAAACAACAACAATCCTTGTTTTCTACTCCAGACATGACTTGACATTCAAAATTTTAGATCATTACCTAATACCTCATTAGAAGTCCTTGTCTTCAAGTCTGGATATGGCTTAGCATTATAAAACTACCATCATCACTAATGCCACAATTAGGAGTCCTTGTTTTCAAGTCCAGGAATGACTTGGCATTCAAATTGTCCATCATTTCCAAATACCACATTAGAAGTCATTGTCTTCAAGTCTAGACATAACTCAGTATTTTAAGTTTTCCATCACACTTATCCATGTTTTGGGCCATCCATAAGTCTGCCTCACTTTCCTTTGTAGTTTATTACTTTGAAGCTATTTGAGTAAGAAATGAAACTTGAATACTTATACATAATTAATATGTGTGTAATCACATCTTGAGTTCACATGGCAGTATTTGAAGTTTCCCCACATTTACCTCCATATATATATAACTTTAGAGCTCTTTTGAATTGAGAGGATGAAACATTGTATGCTGTACAAGAAGGGGTATTGTTGCTATCGCAGGGATCCTATCCTCAAGATCAAGGTTATGTTTCAATATTTTCAGTAGTCTGTCCTATTTTCCTTTATGCATTGTAACTCAGATCTGTTTGAGATGAAGGGATGAAACTTGATAGGCATCTTATCACAGGGCTGTTTGAGATGAAGGGATGAAACTTGATAGGCATCTTATCACAGGGCTGTTTGAGATGATGGGATGAAACTTGATTTACATGTTTCTTATCACAGTGCTGTTTGAGATGAAGGGATGAAATGTGACATACACATATCTTATCACTGCACTGTTGAGATGAAGGGATGAAACTTGACATGTATCTTATCACATGGTTGTTTGAGATGAAGGGATGAAATGTGATATACACATATCTTATCACTGCACTGTTTGAGATGAAGGGATGAAACTTGACATACATGTATCTTATCAAAGTGCTGTTTGAGATGAAGAGATAAAATGTGATATTCACATATCTTATCACTGCACTGTTTGAGATGAAGGGATGAAACTTGGCATATATGTATCTTATCACAGTGTTGTTTGAGATCAAGGGATGAAACTTGATATACCAGTACACATATCTTATCACTGAGCTGTTTGAGATGGAGTTATGAAACTTGATATAGATGTATCTTTTCACAGCACTGTTTGAGATTTGATTAAATTTGATATAGGTATATCTTATCATGGTACTGTTTGATATGAAGGGATGAAATGTGTTTTATATGTATGTTCTCACTTTGCTGTTTGAGATGAATAAATGAAACATGATTTACATGTATGTTATTGTAGCACTGTATGAAACTTAATATACATATATATATATTATCACAGGCAGTTGTTGACATACATGTATCTTTTCACAGGTGGTTGTTGATATACATGTATCTTATCACAGGTGGTTGTTGATATACATGTATTTTTATCTCAGGAGTTTGCAGCATGTACCATATTGAGATCCTTATTCATCTAGGTCAAGGTCACAAGGCATTATTTTGCATATCAGTAAAGTGTTCCCATTTTTATTAGTGATTTAGATGAATAAATAAATTTTGGTGAATATTTGTGAATTGTTACTAGAAGATGCATTGCATTCTACAATTTGAATTTCACCTTCATGGTCAGGGTCACAGATATATATTTTGTGTTTGCTTTTATTTCTGTTTTATGTCTTAAAAGCTGTTTGTGTTTGAGGCATAAACCACTGTACATTTCATTTGATATCATTTGTGTAGCACTGACAGGTTTTCTTTATTTGATGGCATCTTTGTATCACTGACAGGTTTTTTTTTAATTTGATGGCATCTTACTGTTGCATTTTCTTTCTTTGATTGCATGTCTGTATCACAGTCAAATTTCTTTATTTGATGGCATATTTGTATAAATGTCATGCTTTCTTTTTTTTGATGTCATCTTTCATTCACTGTCAGGTTTTCTTTATTTGATGGCATCTTTGTATCACTGTCATGATTTTTCAATATCACTGATTAATTTCTACCTTTTTTCTGCACATTTGCTCTATGCCTTTCAAGATACAGCCATGAGACTTGCTGCATTCCATGTCTGCCTAGGATATGTAAAGTTCTGTCACAATGGCTACAGATTGCATCACTATATTTTCCATATATACCTAAGATCTGTACAGTTCTGTCACAATGGCTACAGATTGCATCACTATATTTTCCATATATACCTAAGATCTGTACAGTTCTGTCACAATGGCTACAGATTGCATCACTATATTTTCCATATATACCTAGGATCTGTACAGTTCTGTCACAATGGCTACAGATTGCATCACTATATTTTCCATATATACCTAGGATCTGTACAGTTCTGTCACAATGGCTACAGATTGCATCACTATATTTTCCATATATGCCTTGGATCTGTACAGTTCTGTCACAATGGCTACAGATTTCATCAATGTATACATTCCATGTACGTCTAGGATCTCTACAGTTCTGTCACAATGGTTACAGATTTCATTGATGTACACATTCCATGTACGTCTAGGAACTCTACAGCTATGTCCTAATGGTTGGAAGTCAGATTTCATCAATGGATACATTCCATGTCTACCAAGAACTGTACAACAGTGTCAAAATTGTTTCATTTAGATTTCATCTGAGGCAGGGTACATATATTAACTGAATTTGTTTCTTTGTTACAGCTATGAAGATAGTTCAGATCAAAAGATGCAATTGACACCACGACGAAGACGGGTTGGCTACCCTCCTATCACCCCTAATGCCTCTTTAAAAGACAGTGTTGCAAGTTCTGCATTTGATTCTTTATGGCAAGAGGTGGGTTAACACTTGCCACACATTTCTGTTTAACCAGTGACTGCATAATTCTCTTAGTTGAAGAGGATGGGTTGATAGTTATGAATGCCCTTATTGATATGGCCCTGAAGATCAACCAAAAACATTTTAAAAAATTAGATCACAGTAAGCCATTTCTTATTCAAGCAATATTTATAAAGATCTGTCAAGGGATGTTGGGATTAATGCTAAATTAAAATATTGGTGGTGCTTTTTTATATGATAATTGCATAGCATTTATGAAGTTAATATAATGGACAATCTCGATCATAGAAAGGTAGACAACTCCTACAAGTAAGGCTTTCCATCAATATCATATCTCTCCATCAAGTTACACAAACGAATCATGGAAATTTTCCTTTATTTATCATCTGTGTTATCTAAACAATATAAATTTTATTTTTTCAGATTATTTCCTGGATCAGGGATTTACTGAAAAAATTCTCAGCAATTGTTTTAGGTAAGAAAACATGCTTCACTCATGCCAAGTTTCTATATTTGTTTTGAAATCATAAGTTATATTCAGTTATACAATTCAAGGGAAATAACTCAAAATCATATAGATTTTGTATTTTATTAGATGCTCATGTAAACAGATGGTGAGTAAGAATTTGAAAGAAGGTGAATTTATTTCACTTGCCTGTCATTCAAGTAATTTGCATTGCTGGTTAAATAAGAATCCTTATCTACTTTTAAAGAAAGCTTGTCCATATAATTCTAGTAAGTTGATGGATGAAAAATCGGTATGCTAGAAATTCTGCCAAAATGCAGGATTATGCAGTTTTTGCAAAAGTGATGCAACTTTTAAAACTCAGTTGGTGTAAAATTATTCAGATATTCTGCCGCTCCCATGGATTGTAGCACCCAATTTGTAATTTCTTTTTGTTTATTGAAAATAAATATCAGATTGAGTATCATTGTAACTTTAGTCCATGATTTCATATAATCTGCCTTTAGATAGAAATTGTTTGCATGCAATCTCTAAAGTCATCAGGAATTGGTATGGTTTATCCATTGACTATAGAGGTGTTTCTGGTTGAATTGTCTGCTAGAGGAGTCTACAAAATTGAGCCGTTGATCAGTATTTTATGAAATCTAGAACAGGAAAGATCAATTAGTAGCTGGAAAAATCAATTAATAGCTACAAGTCCTGGAGAAATCAATTATTAGCCACAGGTTATAGAACATGGTGGACAGAAGTCATCATTAATTTGAGTTTGGCATCAAAATACAGAATATGAATAGATGGAGTGATTTTTGCTTTGGCAATCTGTCAACATTAGTTAGAGTCTTGTAGCCAGCATGACTCCATTCATACTTGTAGCCAGCATGACTCCATTCATAATTATAGCCAGAATGGCTCCATTCATACTTGTTGCCAGAATGGCTCCATTCATACTTGTTGCCAGAATGGCTCCATTCATACTTGTTGCCAGAATGGCTCCATTCATACTTGTTGCCAGAATGGCTCAATTCATACTTGTAGCCAGAATGGCTCTATTCATACTTGTAGCCAGAATGGCTCAATTCATACTTGTAGCGAGCATGATTCCATTCATACTTGTTGCCAGCATGACTCCATTCATACTTGTGGCAGGCATGACTCCATTCATACTTATAGCCAGCATGACTCCATTCATACTTGTGGCCAGCATGACTCCATTCATACTTGTAGCCAGCATAGCTCCATTCATATTTGTTGCCAGTATAACTCCATGCTTGTAGTTTGCATGACTCCATTCATACTTATAGCCAGCATGACTCCATTCATACTTATAGCCAGCATGACTCCATTCATACTTGTATTGAGCATAGCTCCATTCATGCTTGTAGCCAGCATAGTTTTTTTTTCAACAGTTCTTATTATAGTTTCAGCAGATTCTTGTTATCAGTATCGCTCGGAAAACATTTAGCATGTTCATGCAGTTTCATTATCTCATAGACATAGATTTGCCTTTCATGGTCTTTTTTCTTCTTGTCATCTCTATTTTGGACATGCTTGAAAGTCATCTCTATTTTGGACATGCTTGAAAGTCATCTCTATTTTGGACATGCTTGAAAGTTTGTTTAAATATTGATTGTAATTTGCATAGTTTAGGAACCATACAGCATGATCTAATATGATCATAGACATATATATATATATATATATATATATATATATATATATATATATATATATATATATATATATATATATATATATATTTGTTGCATTTCAGTCAGATTTGGCATGTGGCTTTATGCCAAGAAGAGCTTGAATGAACTTAATTTAAGTTTTCAACATTCTTTCAACATTGTCTTCTGTAGCATAATTTTAATAAGCTTTGTGTGTAAGTTTTCCACTTTGCCATTTGTATATATATGGCTATGATAGCTCTATTTATGGCCATAATTGCCTTTTTTTTGTGCCATGATTGAACAATTTGTGGGCCCTAATTGCCTTATTTATGGGCCTAATTGCCCTGTTTATGGCCTTTGTTGTCATATTTATAGCCCTGATTGACCAATTTGTGGGCCCTAATTGACCTGTTTATGGCCTTAATTGCCATATTTATCAACATGATTGCCCTATTTATGCTCATAATTGCACTGTGCTTTTTGCAACTTAACATTACTACAGTTTCAGTCAATTATCATGCACCTTTTATTCGAGGTGACCTTGAATGATTTCCAGCATTGCTTCTCTTCATTGGGAAGAATTGTCACCCTCAAAGCTCATTACTCAAACATGTAAGGCCCAGTCAAGCAGATAATTTTCTAACATGATTACTTATGTGGAGCAAATAAGTTTCCAACTCATTTTCTTTTTGTAAGATCCTGTTGAGCAGATAATTTTCCAAATGAAGTTCTTTGGTGTAAGGCCCTGTCAAGCAGTTTAAAGAGTGCATATTAACCAATCACTGCAAGTTTTTGTTAAATGTTTTCATGGAAAAATTAGCAGGAATATAATTTTATGGTTTTCAGATGAACACAAACCTCTAATCATCCCAATGCAAGATACATCAACTCATCAGCCATTAGAACCGCCTTCCTCCAGTCACCTTCCTCACCACCGAGAACAATTTAATCCAAAGGTAGGTACTCACCTACTGCCAGAGAACTCGTCTCCTTGTTTGAAAATATATCTAAAATGGATAAAAAAAATGCATCAGAATCTATCAATTGCAATGATTGGTTGATTGATTGATTGATTGATCCTATACAGTTTATAAGAGAACAGTATTGTATTTGAAGATAGGAGAATGTTAATGGTGCTTTTATTGTAATAAATTTAGAATGATGAAATGTCTGAACCAGTAATATGTTGGTATTTTTTGTAATAGTTAAGCAACAGTTTCCATCAGCAGATGCTTGGAGACATGACCTGTATCCAATATTGTAACTTATTTTGGAAATGTTTGTAAAACAATAACATAAATGTTATTTTTAATGGCACTATTGAACAGGGTGGTTAATAACATCATAATGGTAAACAAATTTCTGTTGGTAGATTTTTTATTTTAGTGCTGATTTTGATGTTGGATCCATGACAATGTATGGTACATCTATTGTAGCATTGGAATCTCATATTCTCTTTATTACAGCATGGCTGTTTACTGCTATGATTTCAGTGTATTTTCTATGAAGTGTTTCCAAAGAAATTAGGACTCTTGTTAAGGGTGTCAGTTTTACAAGCAGACATTTTCTCATTTCAGCGAAAATGCTATATGCCATGGTTCTATTCTTTTGGTTCTTTACTGCTCTTACTTTAAGCATGATTGTTTTTATGAATGAAGTCATCAGGTGTGATGTTGTCATGAACTGTTAGCAAATAAAATGAAGCATTGAAATTTATGACCACTTTGATCGCTATGAATAACAGACCCAAGATGGCTTTAATACAGATACACCTTGCATCTGCCAATTATGGGGTAGGTGATCACAGCGAATAAAGGATTCTAGAGATAGCCAATTGAATAGTTTGCAAGTTAAAAACATGATGTTTGACAAGTGGTCAGTGATGGTATAGTAAACTATAGAGAGATTGATATTAGATGTATCAGTGATGGTATGGCAAAATACAGAGATTGCTAAAATTACAACTTGGACTTTGGGAAATTACTGATAGCTGTCAGCGGATGGAGAACTATTACAGTGTTACTACATTTTGAAATTGCTTGAGATTTGCATACAACTTTGTGAGTAAAATACAGTAGAATCTGGTTATCTTGATTACATCATTGGCATCAAAAAATTGATGACATAACCAGGTCCCAAGATATCAGAGTTTAGTTGACTTGTATACTGCAGAAAATAACAAATGGCATTTCTGATGCAAAATAATCATAATAATATAGTCATACCAGGTTGCAGTAAAACAAAGATTGGAGGTCTTTTAAATAAGCTTAAGTAACAAGTCACACATTTTTACAACACTTAAGTTGCTGTAACATTGTCAGTGGTTTAAAGATGTTTTTAGTTCCATATAAATAGCCTCATCCCTTTGGAAGCCTCAGCAAGACAGTAGTTTTTACTCCCTGACCAAACTCTTTCACTAATTTAAGTACATGTACAGATAGGACTGTACGTTTTGTAAAAGTATTTTCTTTCATTAGTTTTGATTTGTGACTAGTAGCAAAACATAACTGACCAAATTTGTGCATGAAAATCGATTGTTTTTGATGATCATCAGAGGTTCTGTTAAAAATAGTATATACTGGTTTTTACAGAGAAGATATCCCTCTGTACCAGAAATAGATGAGGCTGTCGACAAACTGTAAAACTGTAAAGTTGGAAGTTGTTTCTTTTTTATGTAGGTTATGTTTTAAGATCAGTTTATTACAGTAATATTAGAGGTTTTTATGAATGATGATGCAAGGTAATTATTTGTACATATAACCTGTATGATGGGCATATTTCCTACTTTTTATTTTAGTACATCACAAGAGCACACACAATTGTTGGGTCTTTGTATGTGGACCCCACAAAGTTAGATGGAGTCCTGCAAATATCCCGTAAAGTGGTCAACAACCGAGATCCTTCACACTTACAGTGAGTTACCTTTATGTTCTTCTGTCATATCTGTATTACCTTTACTTTTTCTGTCAGTTGTTTCTTTGCACCTATGATTCCTTGAACAATATTTATTTTCAGTCAAATTTCAGATTAAAATATTCCATATATTTACTGTGTATTCTTCAGCCATTGTTGTTGTCTAGTTCTCTCTGCAAACCAAGAATGATGTCTTTATTATCAAAATGAATTTATTCGTGTTGGCATCTACCAAACACTAAATGATGTTTGTATTAACAATATGAATTTCTTCCTGTTGGAGTCTGCCAAACACTAAATGATGTTTGTATTAACAATATGAATTTCTTCCTGTTGGAGTCTGCCAAACACTAAGTGATGTTTGTATTAACAATATGAATTTCTTCCTGTTGGAGTCTGCCAAACACTAAGTGATGACTATATTAACATTATGAATATGTTCCTGTTGGAGCCAACCAAACACAAAGTGATGCCTATATTAAAATTATGAATATGTTGATGTTGGAGTCGTTGTTGTTGTTGTTCTGGGGCTTAACACCATTTTTCAGCAAATGATAGGCTATACATGGCGACCAGTACTAATGGTGGAGGAAGAAACCAGGAAATCCACAGAAAGAAGAACCACGAGAAGCTACTGGCAAGTTTTCTCACATATCCACATTCAATGAATCTTAAACTCAAACCCACACAGACAGAGGTGAGATGGCAGTGATCCATAATGGAGAGCGCTTTAGACCACTCAGCCACTTGGGGCCCAAATGTTGGAGTTTACCAAACACTAAGGGATGACTATATTGAAATTATGAATATGTTCCTGTTAGAGTCTACCAAACACTAAGGGATGACTATATTAAAATTATGAATATGTTCCTGTTAGAGTCTACCAAACACTAAGTGATGACTATATTAAAATTATGAATATGTTCCTGTTAGAGTCTACCAAACACTAAGGGATGACTATATTAAAATTATGAATATGTTCTTGTTGGAGAAAAAAAAAATCATACCATGAATACTAAGGGATCATGTAATAATCATTATGGTTCCTAAGGTATTGTCTAATAATCATAATGGTTACTAATGTATTGTGTAGTAATCATTATGATTCCTACAGTTTTGTATAATAATGATTATGGTTTCTAAGTTATTGTATATATGGTTCCTAAGGTATTGTGTAGTAATCATTATGGTAACAAAGGTATTGTGTAAAAGTTACTATGGTTCCCAAGGTATTGTATAATAATTAGTACACTGTGTAATAATCTTTATGGTTTCTGAACTATTGTATAATAATCAACATGGTTTATAAGGTATTTTGTAAGAATCAGTATGGTTTATAAGGTATTGCATAATAATCATTAGAGTTCCTAAGGTATTTTGTAATAAGCATTATGGTTCATAAGCTATAGTATAATAATCATCATTGTTCCTAAAGTATTGTATAATAATCATTTTGGTTCATAAGGGATTATGTAATAATCATTTTGGTTCATAAGGTGTTATGTAATAATCATTTTGGTTCATAAGGTATTATGTAATAATCATTTTGGTTCAAAGGGATTATGTAATAATCATTTTGGTTCATAAGGTATTTTGTAATAATCATTTTGGTTCATAAGGTATTTTGTAATAATCATTTTGGTTCATAAGGTATTATGTAATAATCATTTTGGTTCATAAGGGATTATGTAATAATCATTTTGGTTCATAAGGTATTTTGTAATAATCATTTTGGTTCATAAGGTATTTTGTAATAATCATTTTGGTTCATAAAGTATTTTGTAATAATCATTTTGGTTTATAAGGGATTATGTAATAATCATTTTGGTTCATAAGGGATTATGTAATAATCATTTTCGTTCTTAAAGTTAAGTATAATGATCATTTTGGTTCCTAAGGTATTCATTTTCATATTAGATTGTTTTGTATGAATTCAAGATTCAGTTTTCTTATAATTAATATCAACCAAATTTAATTTTCTGTTTGATTATGATTAAGTTTGCCATTTTTTGTGGCACAAGAGCTTAAAAGTATAATGACTAATTCATTATTTTAAAGCAAAAAATTGAAACTTGGAAGACATGTTGATTATTTTTGTAAGTTAACATACTTTTTCCTGATTTTTTTTAGTGATTTGACAGAGAATCCAATTGTGACAGCTCGCCCAGCATCTAGTATAATTCCCCCAAGCAACAAGCGACCAGTCAGTGTTTGGCCGGGACATGCACGGAGCCGGGGATCTGGTGCAATGGTTCGGCTGGCTCCTATTACACATGACCGGTCCAAAACACCCAGTGTGGTAAGTAGACTAGTTTTACTAAAATACCATCAAAAGCTGTTGTTTGTCTGAAATGTCTCAAAGGTTAGTCTGCAGTGGTCTTTAGTACTCCATGATCTCCTGCTTACATTGCATTACAGGAAAAGCTGGTTATTATCATTTGGATCATCTCTAATCATATCACTAAATAATTTTCCAATCAGCTAATACTGCTTTAACATTTACTGTTATTTTGGGTACAATTTTATAGTCAGCTTTCTGATTATGATTAATATTTGCTGTCATCAATTTCAGATATTGATTTTTTTGTTTTATTTCATTAATATGAATGACAGTTTCAGTATGATATTTATGTGATATTGTTATCCTATTCAAGACAACATCTCTAGAACTATGAATTAAGGATTAGTTTGTTTTCTTTTTTAATTTGTATCATGTAAACATCTTGTTATCTTTTTGGTTAATTATATATTAAGACTTTTTTAATATTCTGTTGTTTTTTTTTTCAAGCTTTACATTTTTGTCTAAATAGACAAATTATCTTCCTGTAAGAAACTAAAATAAAATACTTGTTATATTATATTTTCCATTAAGAATGCAAGTTCTATCGTCAGATTTGTAAAAAAACCATCATCTTGTGCATCTCCATCACTACCAACAAGCACAATGATGATGATGATGATGATAATAATAATAATAATAATAATAATAATAATAATAATAATAATAATAATAATAATAATAATAATAATGATGATAATAATAATAATAATTATTATTATCATATTGGACTTCATTGTATTACAATATATGCAAATTACTAAAAAAAAACAATACATTTGAATGAAAAAAAAAGAAAAAAATATGAAAAATAAACAAATGAAAGAAAGAAAGGAATAAAAACTCATTTGTTTATAAGATGTAAAAGAGTTTTGCGACAAATAAAGGAAACCAAACTTTGAAAAAATAAACATAAATATAATTTAGTATTGGACTCGTGTATAATCAAGGCTTTTTTGTAAATTATGAAATTTTAATGTTATTAAAATAGTTAAATAGTTGAAATTTGAATAAAGTGTAATTTATATGCAGACAGTATTAAGCACAAAAAAATAAAGCAGTAAACAGGTAAAAACACAAATGAAAGAAAGATATGAGATAATTTTTCTTTATTTATTGGATCAGGTTTTCTGGTGGCACCATGTATTTGATACAAGGAAAAGTAATTGAGGCCAACCACTAATTGGGTTGCTGTTTTGCTCCAAATTTTTGAGTTCACTATAGAACCTAGAATACTTATCCCATAAAAATACATGAATATTATTTTGAATTATAACCAGTGAATTTTGGCACTGAAGATGGTCAACTAACTCTTGATATGGGTTTGAAATATGCACAGTAAATAAAAAAACTGCAATATTTGCACTTGCAATCCAAAGTCTCAGAATTTTTTCTGGAGTTTCCCAAGTATGGCTAGAACTTGACAGAATGTGATTAATATTTTTACAGTTATTACAGAAATAGCATTGAATGTTGTTGTAACATGATGAATTTTTATAGAAATAATATTGTGCATTATTGTTACATAATCAATTATTAGAGAAGCAATATTTTCTGTTGCATGATCAGTTATTACAGAAACCATTTACTTTAGACAGATTAATTGTTACAGGACAATATTGTATGTTACTTTTCAATCTGCCTCTGGATTTCAGGATGCAAATCTGCCTGATTCACTTTACTGCATGTCATGAAAGGCAGTTGATGGGGTAGGAGTCATGGTGGATGCAAATCTGCCTGATTCACTTTACTGTATGTTATAAAATGCAACTAATGGCGTAGGAGTGATGGTTGATGCGAATCAGCCTGATATACTTTACTGTATGATATAAAATGCAACTAATGGCATAGGAGTCATGGTGGATGCAAATCTGCCTGATTCACTTTACTGCATGTCATGAAAGGCAGTTGATGGGGTAGGAGTCATGGTGGATGCAAATCTGCCTGATTCACTTTACTGTATGTTATAAAATGCAACTAATGGCGTAGGAGTGATGGTTGATGCGAATCAGCCTGATATACTTTACTGTATGATATAAAATGCAACTAATGGCATAGGAGTCATGGTGGATGCAAATCTGCCTGATTCACTTTACTGTATGTTATAAAATGCAACTAATGGCGTAGGAGTCATGGTGGATGCAAATCTGCCTGATACACTTTACTGTATGTTATAAAATGCAACTAATGGCGTAGGTGTCATGGTGGATGCAAATCTGCCTGATACACTTTACTGTATGCAACTAATGGCGTAGGAGTCATGGTGGATGCAAATCTGCCTGATACACTTTACTGTATGCAACTAATGGCATAGGAGTCATGGTGGATGCAAATCTGCCTGATACACTTTACTGTATGCAACTAATGGCATAGGATTTATGGTGGATGCAAATCTGCCTGATACACTTTACTGTATGCAACTAATGGCATAGGAGTCATGGTGGATGCAAATCTGCCTGATACACTTTACTGTATGCAACTAATGGCATAGGAGTCATGGTGGATGCAAATCTGACTGATACACTTTACTGTATGCAACTAATGGCATAGGAGTCATGGTGAATGCAAATCTGCCTGATACACTTTACTGTATGTCATAAAAGGCAACCAATGGGGTAGGAATGATGGATGCAAACCTGCATGATAGACTCTACTGCATGTCATAAAAGGCAACTAAGGGGGTAGGAGTAATCGTAAGACAGAAGTCATTTGCTAGACTCACAACTGAGAGGGTGAAAATTCAGATCCTACCATTGGATCAAGGTGTGTTATCTACTGTTATGTGATAGCATTTTATAATTCAATTATCTTTGCACCTACTTGCATTGCAGTGCCTTTAAACCAAAGCATACATTGATCAGTTGTTTAAGAAATTAGATTGTATGTTATTATTACATGATAAATTGTTAAAAAAATAAGAATTTTTGTTTGTAGCATATGATAATTATTACAGAAGTTATATCCTATTATCACATGATAACTTATTACAGAAATGAAATTGTTATTTACCTAAAGCAAAATCCTTTACTTCATTAGCATGTGGGGGTAGTTGAGTATATTGGATGTTACAAAATCATGTTACACCAGTTGGTGGGGGCAGTTGAGTAATTGAGTAGAGTGGATGTTACAAAATCATGTTACACCAGTTGGTGGGGGCAGTTGAGTAATTGAGTAGAGTGGATGTTACAAAATCATGTTACACCAGTTGGTGGGGGCAGTTGAGTAATTGAGTAGAGTGGATATTACAAAATCATGTTACACCAGTTGGTGGGGGCAGTTGAGTAATTGAGTAGAGTGGATGTTACAAAATCATGTTACACCAGTTGGTGGGGGCAGTTGAGTAGTTGAGCATATTGGATGTTACAAAATCATGTTACACCAGTTGATGGGGCAGTTGAGTAATTGAGTATAGTGGATGTTACAAAATCATGTTACACCAGTTGGTGGGGGCAGTTGAGTAATTGAGTATAGTGGATGTTACAAAATCATGTTACATGAGTTGGAACTTTCTTTATCATGCAATAATATGTTCTGAGGAAAAAAACTGCTTATGACTTCAGTGTTGTGCATTATAATTGAAGTTATTACTTAAGTGCTGTACATTTTAATGTGGTTCATAACTGAGGTATTGTACCTTGTAATGAGAATGCTTATAACTTTGTATCTGTGCCTTGTAAGGACAATGCTCATAAGTTTGGTACTGTACTTTGTAATGGAAATACTCATCATTTTGGTGCTATACTTTATAATATCATGCAGCATGATGCCCCAGCGCTAGACATCACTATAAACTGCCACAATGCTGACCTTGCAGCGATATGACTAAACAATTGTTAAAGCTACATTAAAAGTCCAATTCACACACACACCATGACTTGTGTACATTATATACTAGCCTTAACTTGTGTACATTAGATTCTACCCATGACTTGTGTGCACATTATATACTACCCACAACTTCTGCTTGTACTTTATATACTGCCATTGACTTGTGTGTGTACACTATATAATACCCTTGATTCGAGTGTATACATTATATACTGCCATTGACTTGTGTGTGTACACTATATAATACCCTTGATTCGAGTGTATACATTATATACTGCCATTGACTTGTGTGTGTACACTATATAATACCCTTGACTCGAGTGTATACACTATATACTGCCATTGACTTGTGTGTGTACACTATATAATACCCTTGACTCGAGTGTGTACATTATATACTGCCATTGACTTGTGTGTGTACACTATATAATACCCTTGATTCGAGTGTATACATTATATACTGCCATTGACTTGTGTGTGTACACTATATAATACCCTTGACTCGAGTGTGTACATTATATACTGCCATTGACTTGTGTGTGTACACTATATAATACCCTTGACTCGAGTGTGTACATTATATACTGCCATTGACTTGTGTGTGTACACTATATAATACCCTTGACTCGAGTGTGTACATTATATACTGCCATTGACTTGTGTGTGTACACTATATAATACCCTTGACTCAAGTGTGTACATTATATACTGCCATTGACTTGTGTGTGTACACTATATAATACCCTTGACTCGAGTGTATACATTATATACTGCCATTGACTTGTGTGTGTACACTATATAATACCCTTGACTCGAGTGTGTACATTATATACTGCCATTGACTTGTGTGTGTACACTATATAATACCCTTGACTCGAGTGTGTACATTATATACTGCCATTGACTTGTGTGTGTACACTATATAATACCCTTGACTCGAGTGTATACATTATATACTGCCATTGACTTGTGTGTGTACACTATATAATACCCTTGACTCGAGTGTATACATTATATACTGCCATTGACTTGTGTGTGTACACTATATAATACCCTTGACTCGAGTGTATACATTATACACTGCCATTGACTTGTGCATGTATATTATATACTAATCATGACTTGTGCTGTGTAAATTTGATACTACCCATGACATATGTGTACATTATCTACTACCCATGACATATGTGTACATTATCTACTACCCATGACATATGTGTACATCATCTACTACCCATGACATATGTGTACATCATCTACTTTCCATGACACATGCTTATCATTATAATTCTGCTCATGACTCAAGTGCTGTATGACATTTATGAAAATGAATCACTTTTTCTCACAGCAGGATGAAGATCATGGAGCGGCTCTAGATGCTCTTCGAGTGAAGAAATTAAACCCTGTGAGTGGCCGGATCTCATCACCTCCTGCCATCAATCAGAGAGTTGGTGCACTCCCTCCCATTCCCAATTATATGGAGGAACCCTTAACAGCCTCACGCCAAGCATCTGTATGTATGATCAAACCTACCTTAATGTAGACTTGCATTAGGCAATCACCTGACTTAATGCAGCAGGTTTTCATAGTGCCATAAACAAATATGTTGATGCAGTGAACCTGTACTATGAAATCACCTGTGTTAAGTTAGCACTTTTTGTAATCCCTTTAAGTGACTGCTTATGACAGGTTGGACAGTACCTTATGTATGCCAGGCATACACAATTTGTATGTTATTCATGGTACATTAGCACTGTCCAATATGTATTGTACATGTTGGACTGTACATTATATATACACAATATCTATGTTATTAATGGTAAATTAGCACAGTCCAATGTATATTGTACAGGTTGGACTGTACCTTATGCATGCCATATATAAACAGTATGTATATTTTATTATTATTGGTACATTAGCACAGTCCTGGCAATATTGTGCATAGTAATTGTTAGGTAACAAAATTGATAAAAGACCGATGTTGTACCTAAAACCCTTTCAGCAAAAAGTAAATATCACAATGTGACAAAAGAGAAGGTCATTAAGATATTGCTAAACTTCCCTAAAAAACAACTAGAATAAATGTAAAGGCCAAAAAGCATACCAAATAAATTGTTTAATCCAAAAAACATGCAAACTAGATGTAAAGCCACAAAAGTCATACAAAAATAAATGGAGAGCCCAAAAGGGTATAATCCTTAAAGACCAACATACTACACTCATTTAAGTCCAAGACCTCATCTGGAACATAATCATAATAAAGACTTTATTTAAAGAGGGTGACACAGTTAAAGAATGATTCTACCTACAAAGGAACATATTTATATATAAAAACATTTGCATACATAGACCTAGCATAATATTAATAATAATAATAATAATAATAATAATAATAATAATAATAATAATAATAATAATAATAATGAGGACTTTATATAGCGCCTAATCTTAAGAAACTCTAAGCACTTTACAGCATTTGACAATGTTTAAAAAGAATTTAAAAAAAAAACAAAAAAAAGATTGTATGCCAAGCATACAATAATAGATTTACTTTTTCACTTTAATTCCCCCAGATGTATACCAACCTACACATTTGAATTCAGTATACATTCTCACTCAAATGCACATACTTCTTTATTCATCAATACCTATATTAGTATAGATCCATACCCATATTTATTCATTTTGTCACACAGTGTCCCTGACTCTCTGTCTCTCTCTTTCTCTCGCAAGATATATGTGTGTGTGTGTGTGTGTGTGTGTGTATATATATATATATATATATATATATATATATATATATATATATATATATATATATAAAATGACTCTATGGTCTATTAAGTAACAGAAAAGAGCAAAAGCCATCAAGTTATATAATATTCAGCAATTAATGTATTACCCTAGAATATAATTGCTTAAAATTTAAAAGAAATTTGCAGTATTGTAAATTATTTCCCAAATAGTCTTAAAAGTTCTATTAAGAGCCCAAACATAAGTTCCAATTGAATTCCATTGGTGTTCAAAATAAATTCCAATATTGAATATTTGATGTGCCTGTAGTCCTGAATGTGCTGATGTGCCAATGACCTAAAATGTGGTGATGTGTTAACAGTATTTTGATGTATCACAGTAGTATAATCCAAAAAGTACTTGATTGAATCCACTATAATTCAAGATTAATGTTTTCTGAGAATATTATTGAGCAAAATCATGCTGAAAACAAGAATAAAACTGATTCCTTTTCAGATATTTAAGCAAGAATGAGTAATCCTTAACCCTTTAACTACTACAGCTGTTCTGCAGTTTAGCTACTGCTGAGTGATAGCATATCAGTTACTGAGACTACTGAGGCTGTTTGCTAGGCTGAATACTAGAGCATAATCATGGCTGACTACGGAAACTGACAATAAAAACTTGGTTACATTTATATTCATTATTTCATTAGTTTTTGCTGCATTTCAGTGAAATAAAAAGCAGCTTACCTTGTATAGTGTCTGTTATTCATATATTTCCATTTTATTTACTCCTACAACAATCAGACAAGAAATCCCTGTTGCGTAAACTGTTTTGAATCGCACAAAATCATCATCATTTGAATCAAAATCACATACATCTAGTGTTGAAACGGGACTAACATCATTTTATCTGATCCATTTACTAAGAATGATCCATTAAACTCTTCGATATTGCTTGCACTGAACCCTTTAAAGTCACAAATATCTGACTAGGAATCCATTTTTGTTTTATCTCAACTACACGTGTTTTGTACATTGCCAGAAATTTCCTTCCCGCGTGTCTAAATTTAACCTCTCAGCTTTCCAACTGGTATCAAAATGTTCAGTAACCAGTCTTCTCATTGGTTATGATAATGAAAAATAAGTAAATATCTGTACTTTCAACCAATCAATGTTTAGTTAACATAGCAGTTACGTCCGCATATATGCGACACTGGGGTTTTGAGTACAGCAGAACTATGCGCTCATAAGCGACACTGGAGTTTTAAACAAGGATTATCGACACTGCATATATGCGTCAGTGGGGTTCAGGAGCTATTTACAGGCGACGCTCAGATGCGGTAGTCGTAGTTAAAGGGTTAATTAATCAAGCTTATATACCTCTCTACTTGACTTAGGTCTCAACATTTTCTGAAAATACTCTGTCAATTTAATGCGAATTTTCTTTTCCTTATTTCTGTAAGGTCAGAATCAAAACTATCTCTTTAACAAATTAAAGTAAACATGTATATAATTAATAATTATATGAATATTTAATCTATAATACTGGAAAAACAATATTTTGTTGTTTACAAAATAAATATTTCTGGTCAGGTAGACCATTAACTTGATTTTGGTCTAAGGTCAGTTACAAAATACTAATATACATAACATAAATTATTAAGAAATAGTGAACAACTATATATATATATATATATATATATATATATATATATATATATATATATATATATATATATATATATATATATATATATATATATATATCAGAAGCTACATGATCTGTTGATTGTGGAAGAAAGTGGACATTTTTAATTTTTATAGGAATACTTTTACAGAGGAAAGGATCCAGTATTGGAAACTTTTTTTGTTCTTTTTTTGAATAATTCCTTATTTTATTCAGGAGTTTAATACTGTTTGATAGTCATGGATCTTAGGTAGGAAGTGTTACTAGGCTGAATACACTGGAAAAGTGAGTGTAAATAGATATGATCACTTTTTACTGGACTTCTTGGACATTAATTTTGCTTTTCTCAAATGAATTCTGACTTTAATAGGTAGTATTTTCACTTGTCATCAAAATTTTAGTTGTTGTTTTGTTTTGTCTGATATTAGCTTGAATGCTGAGTTAAAGAAACATGCTAGTTTTTGCTTTTTTTTTATTGTGTGAATTGCCCGATATAATATTACAGTAATCAAAAATGATTTTTGTATAAGTATTATAACTAAGTTTCCATTGCTCTTATATGTGAAAGTGTGTTATTCTACAGTGAAGCCATCAACTTTGACTTTTTTACATATATGATTGATATGTTCAGTCAAGTTGATAGTCTGTTTTCTTCTCTTTCATTACAGACCATTTGCAAATTTATATCCTTCCAAATAAGACATGGTTCATCACAATCAAAATTTGTTCTATTTTGAGATTAGTATGTTAGCTTTACTAGATATTAACTACCATGTCACTGCTTGTACATGAGTTGTATTTAGAGTTAAGCCTGTAAAGAAAATTCTAATTTGGTTGTCTGATCATGTTATGTCATCTGCATTGAGATCTATCGATGCAATTGTGTCCCTCAATAAAAGGAGTTGGTCATTAATGAATAATATAAATGGTAATGGACCTAAATTGAGTCTTGTGGGACTCCATATCTAACTGTTCCAGGTTCAGACAGAACTTTATTTATATCAACATGTTTTCTTTCTCTCTCATTGAAGTAATCCATTTTATTATGCTATCTTGTTACATAGTATTCAGTTTGCATGGAATATTTCAAGATCCACCATGTCAAATGCTTTCTTGAAATCTATACAGATCCTATTATACTTTCTTGATAAATGCTTGAAACCATTTATCAGTTAGGGAGATGAAGACAGTCTCACTTGAATGATTCAGTCTGAAGCTTGATTGGTTAAAGTATAACATCAAGTGTTTGGTTAATGGTTAGAGTGTAATATTAAGTGTTTGGTTAATGGTTAGAGTGTAATATCAAGTGTTTGGTTAATGGTTAGAGTTTAACATTAAGTGTTTGGTTAATGGTTAGAGTGTAATATCAAGTGTTTGGTTAATGGTCAGTGTAACATCAAGTGTTTGGTTAATGGTTAGAGTGTAACATCAAGTGTTTGGTTAATGTTAAAATGTAACATCAAGTGTTTGGTTAGTTTTCAGTGTAACATCAAGTGTTTGGTTAATGGTTAGAGTGTAATATCAAGTGTTTGGTTAATTGTTAGAGTGCAACATCAAGTGTTTGGTTCATGTTAAAATGTAACATCAAGTGTTTGGTTAATGGTTAGAGAGTAACATCAAGTGTTTGGTTAATGTTAAAATGTAACATCAAGTGTTTGGTTAATGGTTAGAGTGTAACATTAAGTGTTTGGTTAATGGCTAGAGTGTAATATCAAGTGTTTGGTTAATGGTTAGTGTAACATCAAGTGTTTGGTTAATGGTTAGAGTGTAACATCAAGTGTTTGGTTATGTTAAAATGTAACATCAAGTGTTTGGTTAGTTGTCAGTGTAACATCAAGTGTTTGGTTAATGGTTAGAGTGTAATATCAAGTGTTTGGTTAATTGTTAGAGTGTAACATCAAGTGTTTGGTTAATGTTAAAATGTAACATCAAGTGTTTGGTTAATGGTTAGAGTGTAACATCAAGTGTTTGGTTAATGTTAAAATGTAACATGAAGTGTTTGGTTAATGGTTAGAGTGTAACATTAAGTGTTTGGTTAATGGTTAGAGTGTAATATCAAGTGTTTGGTTAATGGTCAGGGTAACATCAAGTGTTTGGTTAATGGTTAGAGAGTAATATCAAGTGTTTGGTTAATGTTAAAATGTAACATCAAGTGTTTGGTTAGTTGTCAGTGTAACATCAAGTGTTTGGTTAATGGATAGAGTGTAATATCAAGTGTTTGGTTAATTGTTAGAGTGTAACATCAAGTGTTTGGTTAATGTTAAAATGTAACATCAAGTGTTTGGTTAATGGTTAGAGTGTAACATCAAGTGTTTGGTTAATGTTAAAATGTAACATCAAGTGTTTGGTTAATGGTTAGAGTGTAACATTAAGTGTTTGGTTAATGGTTAGAGTGTAATATCAAGTGTTTGGTTAATGGTCAGTGTAACATCAAGTGTTTGGTTAATGGTCAGTGTAACATCAAGTGTTTGGTTAATGGTTAGAGAGTAACATCAAGTGTTTGGTTAATGGTTAGAGTGTAATATCAAGTGTTTGGTTAATTGTTAGAGTGTAACATCAAGTGTTTGGTTAATGTTAAAATGTAACATCAAGTGTTTGGTTAATGGTTAGAGTGTAACATCAAGTGTTTGGTTAATGTTAAAATGTAACATCAAGTGTTTGGTTAATGGTCAGTGTAACATCAAGTGTTTGGTTAATGGTTAGAGAATAATATCAAGTGTTTGGTTAATGTTAAAATGTAACATGAAGTGTTTGGTTAATGGTTAGAGTGTAACATCAAGTGTTTGGTTAATGGTTAGAGTGTAACATCACGTGTTTGGTTAAATATGACATGAACAAGTTAAGCTTGGTAGCATTGAAATTGGTTGGTAGTTATCTGCATAATCCTGAATACCTGAATTGTGAATATGCATTACTTTTGCATTATTCCATTTTTGGGGACAGATGTGTCTGCTATAAATCAATTATGAATGTTACAGTTTCAGAAATAGTTGAGGCAGATATTTTCATGAGTCATGGACCAGTTGATTAAGTCCTCTAAATTTTCAGTGACACATTATTAACGTTGTTCTTTGATACAGGTGGGAGTATCATATGTCCCTTGGGATTTTGAAGGTAGTAATCATTTTAAATTCATTAAGGGACCCACCTAATGGAAAAACCTGTTGTATCCATTATATGGTTTAATATTAATGAATTGTTATCTGTTTATATTGTAATTATTGCAGTCATTTTGATTTATAATAAAAAGTTAAGAGTTTAATGTTATCAATTGAAATCAAACATAGGCATGTTAGTTTACAAGTCAATATATGCAGTGTCTAGAAACAAAACTTGAGAAATATTGTTACAAGAATATAAATATTCAATTATTATTTTTTCAAAGGAAATTAAGGAAGGAAAATGAACTCTTTCCAAATTATATATTTTGACTGGAATGGCTGATTGCTACATTTTGGAAATACCCAGTAGAAGGCAGTACATTATGATGATGTGTAAATGTTGTGTACTTGCAGAGAAAGGGTCCAAGCAGTCGTGCCAGCAGTGCTATAGACAAGGATTTACGTGTTCCATACAGAGAGAGGATGATACCCCAGGAGGGAAGACCCAGCACAACTCACGCCATGAGGGTTAGCCATTTTCTACAGGCTCTTTCAAGCTATCTGCATGAGGGTTACAATTTATTTACCTTCTCTTTGGGCGCTTAGGGCTATCTGAGGGTTACAATTTATTTATCTCTCCTTAGGGTGTGTTTGGGGGGGATCTGAGGGTTATAATTTATTTACCTCCCCTTAGGGCACTTGGGGGGAATCTGAGAGTTACAATTTATTTACCTCCCCTTAGGGTGCTTGGGGGATCTGAGAGTTACAATTTATTTACCTTTCCTTAGGGTGCTTGGGGGGGATTTGAGGGTTATAATTTATTTACCTCTTCTTAGGGTGCTTGGGGGGATCTGAGAGTTACAATATATTTACCTCTCCTTAGGATTCTTGGGGAGAAAAGTGGGTTACAATTTATTTACCTTCCTTAGGGTACTTGGGGGGATCTGAGGGTTACAATTTATTTACCTCTTTTAGGGCGTTTGAGGGAATTTGAGGGTTACAATTTATTTACCTGCCTTAGGGTGCTTGAGGGGATCTGAGGGTTACAATTTATTTACCTCAGCTTTGGTTGCATGGGGGGATCTGTGGGTTACAATTTATTTACCTCTACTTCGGGCGCTTAGGGGTATCTGAGGGTTACAATTTATTTACCTTCCTTAGGGCGCGTTCGGGGGATCTGAGGGTTATAATTTATTTACCTCCCATTAGGGCGAAGGGGTAGTGATTTGAGGGTTATAATTTATTTACCTACCTTTAAGGTGTTTGGGAAGGGTATGAGGGTTACAATTTATTTACCTTCCTTAGGGTATTTGGGGGATCTTAGGCTTACAATTTATTTACCTCCCCTTAGGGTGCTTGGGGGGGTATGAGGGTTACAATATATTTACCTTCCTTAGGGCACTTGGGGGTATCTGAGGGTTACAATTTATTTACATACATTGTATATACAAAATTCAATGTATTTACCTTCCTTAGGGTGCTTGGGGGGATCTGAGGGTTACAATTTATTTACCTCCCTTTATGGTGCCTGAGGGGATCTGAGGGTTATAAATTTTTTACCTTCCTTAGGGCGCTTGGGGGATCTGAGAGTTACAATTTATTTACCTCCCTTTAGGGTGCTTGTGGGTGATCTGAGGGTTGCAATTTATTTACCCCCTTTTAGGTTTGGGCTGGAATCTGAGGGTTACAATTTATCTACCTCCCCTTAGGGAGCTTGTAAAGAGCTCAAGTTAATGTTTATACAGGTACATTAATTTTCCTACCTGATAGTGTCAGGTCATTAACACTTACCATGACATGTACAAGTATGTACATTGATTTTGGTACTTAATAATGTCATGTCTTTAATATTTACCATAACATGTACATACATTATATATACAAAATTCAATGTATTTACCTTCCTTAGGGTGCTTGGGGGTATCTGAGGGTTACAATTTATTTACCTTATTTACCAAGCACCCTAAGGAAGGTAAATACATTGAATTTTGTATATACATTGAATTTTGGTGCTTGATAATATCAAATCTTAAAAATTTGCCTTGGACAGGTATTGCTTTTGCCCACAAAGAAATTAAATAGAATATTAGATGACTTGTTAATCTGTAAATTGTTGAAGAAAAAACCTATTCATTTTGCATCAATTATTATTATAACAATTAAATTGAAGAAAGGTTAAAATTTCAAGAAATATCACCTGGAGATGATTTGTTTCATGCCTTATTTGTTAGCATGTTCTTAAAACAACGATCTCATTTATTAAAAACGGGCTCTGCAGAAATATTTAACCATCACGTTGATATAAGGTCTTGAGAAATATAAAAACTTTCATTAGATAGGTAGATGTGTTATTGACTGTTTGTTTGTTTGTCTTTTCAGTCTGATACACCTTTAGGTGTTCCAAGGCGAGCATCCACTCCATTTGGAAGTAGTCTTGCATTTAGCCCAGCAAACACAAGAAGCAATACATTTGGTGAGTGCTGACAAGAAATGCCTCTTTGACTACTAGTAAAATACTGTATGCACTAACAAAGAAAATGGGGTTGATTTGTTGAAGCACTAAATGATATTGTCTTTATTTTCATTAGGTGCTTTATATTTATTGATTAATTAATAAACTTAAAAAATTGTAAAAGGGTTTAGTGTGAATGAGATTTTGAAATCTATTTTATAGTGTCCATCTTAATATAGCATCAATTTTTGATTTGGTCTTCATCATTCTAAAGTTTTGATTATGTCTTACCATTTAAAGAAACAAAGGTCTTCATTATTCTAAAGTTTTGATTATGTCTTACCATTTAAAGAAACAAAGGTCTTCATCATTCTAAAGTTTTAATTATGTCTTACCATTTAAAGAAACAAAGGTCTTCATCATTCAAAGTTTTGATTATGTCTTACCATTTAAAGAAACAAAGGTCTTCAACATTATAAAGCTTTGATTATGTCTTACCATTTAAAGAAACAAAGGTCTTCATCATTCTAAAGTTTTGATTATGTCTTACCATTTAAAGAAACAAAGGTCTTTATCATTATAAAGTTTTGATTATGTCTTACCATTTAAAGAAACAAAGGTCTTTATCATTATAGTTTTGATTATGTCTTACCATTTAAAGAAACAAAGGTCTTCATCATTCTAAAGTTTTGATTATGTCTTACCATTTAAAGAAACAAAGGTCTTCATCATTATAAAGTTTTGATTATGTCTTACCATTTAAAGAAACAAAGGTCTTCATCATTATAAAATTTTGATTATGTCTTACCATTTAAAGAAACAAAGGTCTTCATCATTCTAAAGCTTTGATTATTTCTTACCATGGTAACAGAATACATTAATCAATCTAAGCTGTTGAAAGGTCTTACCAAGGTAAAATAACTGACTGCATCACTCTAAACTGTTGATTAGGTCTTACCAAGGTAAATAAGGACTGCATCACTCCAAACTGTTCATCAGGTCTTACCAGGGTAACAAAGGACTGCATCACTCCAAACTGTTCATCAGGTCTTACCAGGGTAACAAAGGACTGCATCACTCTAAACTGTCCATCAGGTCTTACCAGGGTAAAAAAGGACTGCATCACTCTAAACTGTTGATCAGGTCTTACCAAGATACCAAAGGACTGCATTACTCTAAACTGTTGATCAGTTCTTACCAGGGTAACAAAGGACTGCATCACTCTAAACTGTTGATCAGGTCTTACCAAGATACCAAAGGACTGCATCACTCTAAACTGTTGATCAGGCCTTACCAAGATACCAAAGGACTGCATTACTCTAAACTGTTGATCAGGTCTTACCAAGGTAAACAAAAAGCACTACATCACTCTAAACTGTTGATCAGATCTTACCAAGGTAACAAAGGACTGCATCACTCTAAATTGTTGATCAGGTCTTACCAAGATACCAAAGGACTGCATTACTCTAAACTGTTGATCAGTTTTTACCAGGGTAACAAAGGACTGCATTACAATTAACTGTTGATCAGGTCTTTCCAAGATAACAAAGGACTGCATCACTCTAAACTGTTGATCAGGTCTTACCAGGGTAAAAAAGGACTGCATCACTCTTAACTTTTGATCAGCTCTTTCCAAGATAACAAAGGACTGCATCACTCTGAACTGTTGATTAGGTATTACCAAAGTAAAAAAAGGACTCCATCACTCTAAACTGTTGATCAGATCTTACCAAGGTAACAAAGGACTGCAGCACTCTAAACTGTTGATCAGGTCTTTCCAAGATAACAAAGGACTGCATCACTCTAAACTGTTGATCAGGTCTTACCAAGTTGTTGTTGTTGTTGTTGTTGTTGGGCTTAATGCCATTTTTCAGCACATGATAGGCTATTCATGGCGGCCAGTATTAATGGTGGAGGAAGAAACCAGGAAATCACCGGAAAGAACCACCGACCCACGAGAAGCTACTGGCAAGCTTTCTTACATATCCACATTCGCCAAATCTAGACTCGAACCCACGCAGACAGAGGTGAGATGGCAGTGATCCGTAACGGACATCGGTTTAGACCACTCGGCCACTCGGGGCCCCTGGTCTTACCAAGGTAAAATAGGACTGCATCACTCTAAACTGTTGATCAGGTCTTTCCAAGATAACAAAGGACTGCATCACTCTAAACTGTTGATCAGGTCTTACCAAGGTAACAAAGGACTGCATCACTCTAAACTGTTGATCAGGTCTTTCCAAGATAACAAAAGACTGCATCACTCTAAACTGTTGATTAGATATTACCAAAGTAAAAAAAAAAGGACTCCATCACTCTAAACTGTTGATCAGGTCTTACCAAGGTAACAAAGGACTGCAGCACTCTAAACTGTTGATCAGGTTTTACCATGGTAGCAAAGACCTACTCAGATGGCATGTCCATGTGAATAATCTAAACTGTTGATCAATTCTTACCAAGATAACAAAGGACTACATCACTCTAAACTGTTGTTCAGGTCTTACCAAGGTAAAATGGACTGCATCACTCTAATCTGTTGAAAGGTCTTACAAAGATAACAAAGGACTGCATCACTCTAAGTTGTTCTTACCATGGTAACAAAGGACTGCATCACAATATACTATTAAAAGGTCATACCAAGGTAAAAAAGGACTGCATCACTCTAAACTGTTGATCAGGTCTTACCAAGGTAACAAAGGACTGCATCACTCTTAACCATTAAAATGTTTTACCAAGGTAACAAAAGACTTTCATCACCCCAAGCTATTGATGAGGTCTTACTATTTAAGGTAACAAAGGACTCTCTTCTTGTACTGACAAGACTTTTTATGGAGATTGCAAAATGACATGGACCCCAAGATATAGCAGCAAACATCAATTGATTAAAGCTAGGGGGATATAATTTATATTAGGCCCATTTTGCTAGCTGTATGTTCTTTCATTTCCATTTCTTCAGATGATATAGCCATATTGTCTATAAAATTATTGCCAATAGTGTGTTTAAAATTACTATGGAGACCAACAGAATAACTTCATTATGTTGGTCTATATTACAATTAAACTCATGGCAATTGGTATGTGGATACACATAACTAAAGGTAACTCATCTATAACAAGAGAAAATTAGATTACCGCGCGACTTCAAAACTGAATGTCTCACAAAAAATAACAGTACAACTACTCAGATGGCATATCCTTGTGAATAATCTTACATGTACCTTTTTCTGTCCAGGTGGTTCCCACATGATGGCCTTAAACATAACAGGGTGCAGTCTTCAGCCATCTAGTGATCATCTGGGTCAAGTTCCCCAGGAAATTCTTGAAGATTCCGAGATGACCCCAGATGATGTCATCAAGACCAAGCAGTGGAGTAAGTGTTGGCAGAATATTCTTATTCATTTAGAATGGCCAGTGTATAAATACCTAATTGTTTAGAATGGCCAGTGTATAAATACCTAATTGTTTAGAATGGCCAGTGTAGAAATAAATGTTTAGAATGGCCAGTGTAGAAATACCTAATTGTTTAGAATGGCCAGTGTATAAATACCTAATTGTTTAGAATGGCCAGTGTAGAAATAAATGTTTAGAATGGCTAGTGTAGAAATACTTAATTGTTTAGATTGGCCAGTGTAGAAATACTTAATTGTTTAGAATGGTCAGTGTAGAAATACTTAATTGTTTAGAATGGCCAGTGTAGAAATACTTGTTTAGAATGGCTAGTGTAGAAATACTTAATTGTTTAGAATGGCCAGTGTAGAAATACTTAATTGTTTAGAATGGCCAGTGTAAAAATACTTAATTGTTTAGAATGATCAGTTTTCATAGATACTTATGCTTGACCATGTATTTATATATAGCCTGAGAATAGACTCCAATCAGAATGTGATTTTTAAGTTTTCTGAGGTTGGCAAGACACGACATTGCATTTAACTTTTCTCAAGTCCTAATGCAGACAAGACAGTGTTCTGTGTTTAAGTTTTCTCAAGTCTTGTGCAGGCAAGACACATTAGTGTTTGAGTTTTCTCAAGTTCTATCCATACAAGACACAATGATTTGTGATTAAGTTTTCTTAGGTCATATACAGGTGAGACACATCATTCAAGAGAACCCTTGTTCAAGTTATAATCTTTAGTGAAAGCAGTAGAAACATGTGCAGGTGAAAAGCATTCAGTATGGAAGAAATAAACCATTCTTATGTAGGGGATTTAGATTTAAAATAATACACCAATTAATTTACTGCATCTTTGGTTTGTTTCTGTTGTTTGGTTTGAGGTGTTCAAGACCATCCATCCATCTAAAGAAGCATGTAAGGAAGATAAGGACAAAAAATATCAGCACAGACAATACAATTTTTGCTTGCATATTTTCATAGTATTTATATAGAAGACACTTTCAGGCTGTTACTGCAATTTTTCTTGTGCACTTTTGTAACCATTTGATTTTTTTTTATAAGAACCTCATTAATTAACACTATTATGCAAAAAAACCCCAGGAAGTCTGAATGAAATTTATTTGTATTCTTATGTAGATGTGACTAGATTTAGATACCAGCAACATTTTGAATTTGTTAATACACATTCTTAAACATTTTTAGAAAGTTCACAGGGTATATGAAAATATTGTTAACACAAGCCACCAGAGAAATTTGAAATTTGGCAATCTTGTTTGCTTAGGAAGACATTAAGATTTTCATGTACATTTTACATTTTTTTAAACAGTTCAACTATTTAGGAATTTACTTTTTGGTCTACAGTAAGTTACATGTTTTACAAACACAAATCTGATTAGTTGTTCTTTTTTTGAGTATCCTGTCCTGATGCATTATTTCTGTATTTGCATTTAGTACTACTTTTAATTGGCACTATATTGCCACTGTTGTCTTGTAATTACACCCTTCAGATAATTTGTCAATGCTTTTTGTTGTACTTTCCTGTCATGGACTTTTGAGGCAGGGGTATACTTATATAGGCAGAACTATATATCTTCGTTAGTTCGAAGGAATGCAGTTTATATAATAAATTTTGACTGTATGTCAAGGATTTTAAGTGTGTTTCCTTTATTTATTACATTTACCATTTATAAAATTATAATATTTTTACCTTATTACAATTCAATGGTGTAAACCATGTAGCAGAAAAGAGAGAAAATAAATTTTGTAAAATTCAATAAACAGTTTATTTCTGTAAAATACAAAGTAAAAATATAAAAAGAACTTGAATTATTATGAAATAAATCCTAAATAATCCAAAGTTCCATCACAAGTCTAATTGTATAGTTGAAGATTATCAAGGTTGGGAAAATTTTGCAAAGCAACTACTTCTTCATACACAAAGAAAATCTAATTAAATTTGTTAAAAAAATACATTAAACTTTTTGGCTCTTAAATTTTTGGACAATTTTTATATGGAAATAAATTGACAGTTCCATCCTAGCTTGGAGCAATGTGTAGTGCAGAACATCTTTTGACATTGCAGCAAAAATGATACAAAATAAAATATTACATTGTTTAATATTCCATCATTCCACACCATTATAAATGAACATACTATAATAATTGTGTCTCAGCTGTATCAGAAAAAGATTTGAGAACAATGGTGACTTGATGAGTTCATTGATGTAATGTTTCCTACAATTTTTTCACTTCATACTTTGTCTGATTTTAGACTTTAGTTTATCTCCCTAACTGATAAATGGCTTCAAGCACTTGATCAAGGTAGAATAATAGGTTCTGTATTTGTAGATTTCAGGAAAGCTTTTGACATGGTAGATCATGAAATCCTTTTGAAGAAACTGAAAATCTACCAATGTGATGAAAGCACAGTTAGATGGTTTACTTCATACTTAAGTGAGAGAACACAACATGTTTATATTAATAATGTTCTGTCTGAACCTGAAACAATTAGATGTGGAGTACCACAAGGTTCAATTCTGGGTCCATTACTGTTTATTTTATTTATTAATGACCTACCACTTGTACTAAAGGACTCAGTATTATCTACAGATCTCTATGCAGATGATACAACATTGTCAGACATCCAAAACACAAAACAAGAACTCAAAATTTCTTTACAGAATGCCTTAAACAAACTAGAATACTGGTGCACATGCAATGGCATGGTGGTTAATACTGGTAAAACTAAAATATTACTTATCTCAACACAGAAAAAAAGAAAAAACTTTATAGCGATGAACTATGTCTGACATGGAAGGATAAAAGGTTGCAAATGGTCTGTCACGATAGTCTACTTGGTGTTTTGGTAGATAATAACCTATCATGGACTGAACATATCAAACATATCAGTAAAAAAGTCAATTCAAGTTTATGGCTTCTCAGTAGGATAAGACACTTTCTTCTGGAAAAGCACAGAAAACTATTTTATAACAGTTACATACAACCCCATTTAGACTACTGTAATACAGTATGGGGTAATTCAAATGATAAAAACTTAGCAAAGCTGGCACATCTCCAAAACAGAGCTTTTGAGTTAATATCAATCCAGAAAGAAAGCAATGAAAATTTAGTTGGTAAGTTAAAAATACTACCTATTAAAGACCGAATCTGTTTAAGAAAAGCCAAATTAATGTACAGGATAGCCAATAATAATGCTCCTGAATATTTACAATCACTATTCAAGTATAGGCTACCTGGAAATGCTCCCCACCTGCGATCAGTGTCTACCAAACATTACAAAATTCCCAAACCAAATAAGGAATTATTTAAAAAAAGTTTCCAATACTCTGGAACTTTGCTCTGGAATAATATTCCAGTTGAGATTAGAAATGCCCACTCTATTTCCTCTTTCCAAACCCAGTATATACAATGGCTTCACAGATGCAGCAAAAATAAATAAATTCTTTGAATGAGGGCCTCAAGGTAGATTAGTTCTTAGCTAATTGAGTTACCCTCTTTAAATAAGGTCATAATAATAATAATAATAATAATAATAATAATAATAATAATAATAATAATAATAACTTGGATCAACATGTGCACTATATCTTTTTATGACTGTTAATTGAATAGCATGTACACCATGTTTTTATGAGAGTGATTTGAACAGTATGTGTACTGTATGTTTTTGTAGCATTTAATTGAACAGAATGTACTGTTTTTGTAGCAGTGAATTGAACAGTATGTGTATCGTATGTTTTTGTAGCAGTGAATTGATTATGGTGGTTAATAAGTGTATTTTCTACAGGATTGTTTACAACAATTCTTCTATCATGAATTCTGTTAGATTTTTTTTCAAATTGTTTAAAGGGTTGATAAATGCACATGCCTTGTTATTAGATATAAATTTAGAAACTAATTGAATAATATTAGTATGCTACAGCTGACTACAGCATATTCTATCACCAGTTTTATAAATTCATGGCAATAAAATGTAGAATGCTTCACATTACCTACTGATATTGCCATGTGTCAAGGCTGGAAAGAGAATCAGTGGGCCATGACAATGACATAAAATATTGCTTATGTCAAGAGTAGATCTATTGAAAAAATGAGACATGACTTAATGTGCCATCACTACAACATAAAATATTGCTCTTTATTGTGGCTTGATGGAGGACCACAATTATGTCCCTTACTGTGCCATGACAATGACATAAAATATTGCTTATGTCAAGAGTAGATAGTGTCAAAATGTGACATGTCTTAATGGATCATCACAATGACATGAAATATTGCTGTATGTCTTGGCTTGATGGATCGTCACAATGCAACATAACAGTGTTGATGCTGGTAATTGTTAATGAAATGTTTTAACATCAGTCTTATCAGAATTTGGTTTTCTGTAATCACAATGTAAACTGTTCTACTAAAGATAGTATGATGGTCTTGCAGTTTCTCTTCCACTCTAGCATTTTCCAAAGTCTAGTCTCTTAATTAAAATAAGATGAGACAAAGTCAAGCTTTGAACTTGAATATTGTATGCAGCATCTACTGATCTTTTGGTAAACTACATGCCATTAAATGCAGTTATCAGAGGAATTGATTAACTTTGTTCATGCGGTCGTATTTTAAGTTGTAATTTTTCAATGTTTTAAGTTGTCAAATGAGAAAAGGAAAAAGTGAATTAACAAAGGTACTAATTATAGTTGTTTTTGTTAACTAGTTTTCATGCGCATAATTATTTTTACTATACGAACTACATACCAGTTTTGTTCCAAGTTGACAAAAAATTTGGGATTGATACAGCATAGTCAAGACCGCTAGGCATATTCATAAGTCCTATCTGCATGCCCCCCCCAATAAATCAATGCAATTTTGTATCTATTACATACCATCTCTTTTACACTTTCTAAACATTTTTAGCATCAGAGTGTGAACGAAATTCAAATTCGGGATTTATTCAAGTTTAATTCACTGCATCGGCCATCGCAGCTCAAGTCACCAGCACTGAGTGCTGTCAAACAGTAACTGTACATTATCCCCATTTTCCACAACTCCTATCCCAAGTAACCATCATGCCTGCATTCGTACACCATCTTGATGACATCCATCATGCCTGCATTTGTACACCATCTTCATGACATCCATCATGCCTGCATTCATACACCATCTTGATATTAGCATCCATCATGTCTGCATTCATACACCATCTTCATGACATCATCATGCCTGCAATTGTATACCATCTTGATATTAGCATCCATCATGTCTGCATTCATACACCAACATGACATCATCATGCCTGCAATTGTACACCATCTTGATATTAGCATCCATCATATCTGCATTCATACACCATCTTCATGGCTGCAATTGTACACCATCTTGATATTAGCATCCATCATGCCTGCATTCATACACCATCTTGATGACATCATTTCTGCACTTGTACACCATCTTGATATTAGCATCCATCATGCCTGCATTCATACACCATCTTGATGACATCATCATGCCTGCAATTGAACACCATCTTGATATTAGCATCCATCATGTCTGCATTCATACACCATCTTCAAGACATCATTATGGCTGCAATTGTACACCATCTTGATATTAGCATCCATCATATCTGAATTCATACACCATCTTCATGACATCATCATGCCTGCAATTGTACACCATCTTGATATTAGCATCCATCATGTCTGCATTCATACACCATCTTCATGACATCATCATGCCTGCACTTGTACACCATCTTGATATTAGCATCCATCATGCTTGCATTCATACACCATCTTCATGCCTGCAATTGTACACCATCTTGATATTAGCATACATCATGCCTGCATTCATACACCATCTTCATGACATTATTTCTGCACTTGTACACCATCTTGATATTAGCATCCATCATGCCTGCATTCATACACCATCTTGATGACATCATCATGCCTGCAATTGTACACCATCTTGATATTAGCATCCATCATGTCTGCATTCATACTTCATCTTCATGACATCATCATGCCTGCACTTGTACACCATCTTGATATTAGCATCCATCATGTCTGCATTCATACACCATCTTCATGACATCATCATGCCTGCAATTGTACACCATCTTGATATTAGCATCCATCATATCTGCATTCATACACCATCTTCATGACATCATCATGCCTGCATTTGTACACCATCTTGATATTAGCATCTATCATGTCTGCATTCATACACCATCTTCATGACATCATCATGCCTGCAATTGTATACCATCTTGATATTAGCATCCATCATGCCTGAATTTATACACCATCTTCATGCCTGCAATTGTACACCATCTTGATATTAGCATACATCATGCCTGCATTCATACCATATTGATATTAGCATACATCATGCCTGCATTCATACACCATCTTGATGACATCATGCAGGCATTCATACACCATCTTGATGACATCCATCATGCCTGCTTTTGTATACCATATTGACATCATGCCTGCATTCATACACCATCTTGATGATAGCCATCATGCCTACAATTGTACACCATCTTGATGACATCCATCATGCCTTGCATTTGTACACCATCTTGATATTAGCATCCATCATGCCTGCATTCATACACCATCTTGATGACATCCATCATGCTTACATTCAGACACCATTTTGATGACATCCATCATGCCTGCATTCATACACCATCTTGATATTATGCCTGCATTCATACACCATCTTGATGACATCCATCATGCCTGCATTTGTACATCATCTTGCTGACATCCATGATGCCTACATTCATACACCATCTTGATGACAGCCATCATGCCTGCATTTGTACATCATCTTGCTGACATCCATTATGCCTGCATTCATACACCATCTTGATGACATCCATCATGCTTGCATTCATACACCATCTTTATGACATCCATCATGCCTGCATTCATACACCATTTTGATGACATCCATCATGCCTGCATTCATACACCATTTTGATATTATGCCTGCATTCATACACCATCTTGATGACATCCATCATGCCTGCATTTGTACATCATCTTGCTGACATCCATGATGCCTGCATTCATACACCATCTTGCTGACATCCATCATGCCTACATTCATTCACCATCTTGATGACATTATGCCTGCATTCATACACCATCTTGATGACATCCATCTTGCCTGCATTCATACACCATCTTGATGACATTATGCCTGCATTCATACACCATCTTGATGACATCCATCTTGCCTGCATTCATACACCATCTTGATGACATTATGTCTGCATTCATACACCATCTTCATGACATCATCATGCCTGCAATTGTATACCATCTTGATATTAGCATCCATCATGCCTGAATTTATACACCATCTTCATGCCTGCAATTGTACACCATCTTGATATTAGCATACATCATGCCTGCATTCATACCATATTGATATTAGCATACATCATGCCTGCATTCATACACCATCTTGATGACATCATGCAGGCATTCATACACCATCTTGATGACATCCATCATGCCTGCTTTTGTATACCATATTGACATGCCTGCATTCATACACCATCTTGATGACAGCCATCATGCCTACAATTGTACACCATCTTGATGACATCCATCATGCCTTGCATTTGTACACCATCTTGATATTAGCATCCATCATGCCTGCATTCATACACCATCTTGATGACATCCATCATGCCTACATTCAGACACCATTTTGATGACATCCATCATGCCTGCATTCATACACCATCTTGATATTATGCCTGCATTCATACACCATCTTGATGACATCCATCATGCCTGCATTTGTACATCATCTTGCTGACATCCATGATGCCTGCATTCATACACCATCTTGATGACATCCATCATGCCTGCATTCATACACCATCTTGCTGACATTCATCATGCTTGTATTCATACACCATCTTGATGACATTATGCCTGCATTCATAAACCATCTTGATGACATCCATCTTGCCTGCATTTGTACACCATCTTGATGACATTCATTATGCCTGCATTCAGACACCATCTTGAGTGTTAAATGTTTTCTTTGGCCATTCAAACTGGGCATTCATCATACAATATACATGTTAATTTAACCAAGATAACAGTCTGATTTTATTTTTGGTAAAAGTTTATGAATAGTTTTAGAAGTCTTGCAGTGCTAATACATAGCCTTGAAATAAACCATTTATTAGGTAACTGTTTTGCCACATCAAAAGGTTTTTGGCTACAATTATAATTTTAAAATGATAAGCTGACACTATATTGGTATCCAATATGCACTAATACAATTTTAAAAAATCAACTATTGTTTTTAAATATGAGAATCATTGTTTTAGCATTAAATATACATCATCACATATAAATTTCTTTGTCCCTGTCCTGGACAGTTTCCTATCCTTTTCAACAGTACATCTGCAAAATTTGGTTCCTACAATTCCTATGAACACGTTTGCACTTTCCAATGGACCTACTGAACCTGATGTAATGCTATAAGCAGTAACACGATTTTGCTAGCTATATTTCTGTTTTCAGATCCTTCAACAACTGGCAACAACCCCTACAAGCGAGCCCGGCAGATGAGTTCCCTTGTGAGATCCTGAGCAGTACAGCCTTATAAATATTCATGATGTAGGTTCATAACCTGTTGACCCAGTGCCAAATTTATTTCAGATTATGACAGTGATTGTAGTTAGTTGTGAAAGACTCTAAACCCATCACCATATTTCATACTAGTTAACCATTAATCTTGAATTGAAGGGTCCACAGCAGTATTGATAGATTCGAAACTTTAAGGATTCCCAATGTCTGACAATTAAAGATGATGGATATTTCATCATGTGCTGAACCAGTGAACCACTTTTCTCGCAAGGCACCTGTTATTATTAGGAGCAGCATATTTCAATTTATAGGAAATTTTTGACAGTGTTAATGCCATAGGATTATAACATTCCTGTATTTGTGATGGTTACGTAGTAAGAAACTTGCACGATCTCCAGTGGCATTGAAGATACATTTACTTGCTATTGAATTTCTGATGCATGACATACTTTGTACTTCTGAATTACTTGCTCAGGGAAATTCTAAACATGACTCAGAGCAACAATACCAACACTAGACATTTGAATATTTATGTATGAATATGGATGCGATATTTGTGATCTGAAGAAACTGAACTTCAACAAGGATGAAAATATACAGTGACCTCTTGGCCTCTCACTCATTTGCATAGCCAGAGAGTGATGGGAGGAAATTAACTAATGAATATAAAGTAAATGTCCTTTATACAGACTGTTGACAAGAATTTAAAACAGAATGTGGAATAGAGTAAATGTGATCCGATTTTTACAGACTGTTGACAGGACTTTAAAACAGAAAGTGAATAGTGGGAGGGAACTCGCCAATGTCTGTGATAAGACGACTAAGATTATAGAGCCATGTTTTACATCATGTGTTAACCTTTAATAGTGATAGGTGGCATTGTTCATTTCAGAATTCTTGTCCATTTGCTGGACTGGCAGCTTGATAATCATGTAACACTCATTATTGTGATTTATAGCCATCAAGGAAGGTATGTGAAGACAATATTCACAAATTATCAGACCACAAAATCTACCCCTTTTCTTGTACATGGCTTTTTTCAATCAGATGCAGGGACTGTCATTTATTTTTTCTTGGACTGATTCTGATTTTGCCTTTAATTGTTAGTACAATGAGCTTTTAATTGGTAACTTTACCTCTTCTGACCATGGATTCTTTTAAATAGATTATCTCCCTTGGAAAGGCAATTCGTAGGAGACACTTGTGTAAGGACAATGATTTCAGTAACTTCATATCAAACTCATCATGCAGGTAAATGTTGAGGACTTTATGTATACTTATATAGTCTATACACAAGCAGTATGTAAATATTGAACCAGGATCTGACCATAGCATCAGGGATTAAAAAAAAAATCTTCCATTGTCATAACTGCATATTATTTATTTCTCCCTTTCTCTCATTATCTTGGTAATGATGTTGGTAATTAATATTATAATCCATGACAAGTTGCAGGTTTTATCTAAACATCATCAAAGGATAAACTGATAAAGAATATATACAGATTTTGAAGACCTTTCTGCCATGATATTTGTAAAATTGATAAAGATTCTGTTGAAGACCAAGTTATTATTAGGGACCCTGTCAGAGGAGTCCCATGTCCAATTTACCAATGTTCTATTGAGGACCAATTTATTATTAGGGACCCTGTCAGAGGCAGTCCCATGTCCAATTTACCAATGTTCTATTGAGGACCAATTTATTATTAGGGACCCTGTCAGAGGCAGTCCCATGTCCAATTTACCAATGTTCTATTGAGGACCAATTTATTATAACGGACCCTGTCAGAGGCAGTCCCATGTCCAATTTACCAATGTTCTATTGAGGACCAATTTATTATCAGGAACACTGGTAGAGACAGTCCCATGTGTTATGTGTTGTCACATACAAATGTAACAAAAGGAAAGAGTGAAGTCAACAAGCTTTGTAAATTTTAACAATAATAATTTATTTCCATAGAAAACAATGTAATAATAGAAAATAGTACTTAAGGTTTGTGAAAATATCCAAAATTTATTTCTACAATTGAAAAATATTAAGTTCTATCACTATACAGTTCCAATTGAATCCAGGTTCAAATCTTGATGAAAGTTCCGATATGGAGGCAATGAAGTCAGATGATGCCTGTCCTGATGGTAACAGATCCTCAATTGAATCACAGTTTATGTTTCCATATAGAATTCCAGGATAAATTTCCACTGAATTGTCTTTTGTCCCAAGACTTTGATGAAGAAGTACTTATTTTCCAGAGAATATAAATTATTCTTAAATAACAAATAGCAAATAACTAAAAAATAGTAACAACACCAAAATACCTGAGTTCCTCAAGGTATTTTTTTATGACTGAATAAATTTAATACCAATTGGCTATTATAAGCCTTGACAATAGATCTCATGGTAGTTCATGTGACAGATGACATGATTTCTAACTTGAACATTGCAATGAAACAATTGGCCTTTGTCATGTAGTTTTAATAGCACTATTAAAAAAAATCGGATTCTCATGCTAGAAATGAATAAAAAAAAAGAAAACTGTTTACAACATGGTAACACATGGGCTGGTGATGACCATGGGAATATTCAATCATTTCTATGTAGTGTTTATGAATTTGCAAACCAAAGTCAGCCAAAAATAATGATTACATTCTAACCAGGTCAAGTGAACTTTCTGAAAAGAGTTCAAATCCAATGAAAATTATCACTGCAATAAAATATGAAAAAAAATAAAATAAAAAAGAGAATTTAAAACTAACACACAAGCAATTTAAATTACATATTCGTAACACTTCCCCCCCATAAAGAAAAATTAATGTAATAAAGCTTTCTTTTCACCATAAGTAAATTATTCAAGAGATAAAATAAAATTACATAAGAAAACTTATGAGTTATATAAAATATACATGGAATAATACATGGGGAAAGTGTATCTGCAATCAAATTGTCTTTTCATTTGATGTGCTTAATGTTAAGATTACATTCTTGCAAATACAAACTCCACCTTAATAATCTTTGATTTTTTTTTTCATCCTGTCGATGAAAGTATGTGGGTTGTGATTACTATAAACAACAGCTGAGCAATTTCTTTGGTGCTTATTTAATTTCTTAGATAAATAACACTGGGTGATCAACACCATTTCATTTTTGTTATCTTGAATCAAAACTGACTGCTCCAACCCCAACATCACTTGCATCAATAAATAATTTAAAAGATTTTTTAACCTATCAAAAGCCTCAAGACATTTTTCAAACCAAAGAAACATGTTTTTCTTACTTAATAAGTCTGACAGGGGTTCGGCAATATTAGAAAAATTGGAACAAATCTTCCTATAGTAGCCAGCCATACCCAGAAATCGCATCAGTTGCTTCTTACTGACAGGGAATTCAGATATTGCCTTGATCTATTGGTTTAGCTTGTCCATGTCCCATGATAAGTGCTTGAAATGTTACACAAGCACACCAAAACTCACTTTTCGATAAATTGTCACATTTACATCAGTTGGTCTGTCAAAGAATCTCCGAATCATTGTAAGATATTCTTTCCAGGTGTCATTGTAGACTATAACATCATCAATGTAAGCTTCACAATTATCTAGACTAGAGGTAATCATATTCATCAAGAGTTAAAAAGTACTTTGTTAACACTTCATCATAAATTCAATTTTTGGAAATGGATATGAATCTGTTCTTGTCACACTTTACCTTCCCATAATCAGTGCACATAGTTTCCGAACAAGTATACATGGTGAACTCTAATCACTTTTACTGACTCTTTGAAATCATTCTTCAGCAAATACTGAATTTCCTTTTTCAAGTATTCCTGTTTGAGAGGGCACATTCTGTATGGGTGTTGTTTTACAGGTTTTGAATCTACAATTTCAACGTCATGCAAAATTTTGCTTGTCATCATAGGAATATCTAGAAACAAGTGCTCATATTCAAAAAATAACTATACACTCATTCCTTGTTGTAAATGCAAAAGTTTCAGGTCCAGATGTTTCATAATTTCCAAATTCCAAAGATTTGTTGCTCCAAGATAAACAATATCCAATTGAATTTCTTCACTTAAATGCTCTTTTTGTGACAGGTACAACTAAATTGCATGATTTACCTGGCTATTGCTTTCAATATAACAGTACTCAATATACTGGTACTCCATTAATTTATTTAGATCTGAGTACTGTTATTTTAATTTAACTCGTTCATTTTCTTCTTTACTTTATACGGGTTACAAAAATCTAATAGAAGAAAATTTTGAAGAATGAGCAAGAGAGAATGAACTGTATTACAAGATCTCAAGTAATGTTCTGTGAAACCATAGTTTTACTTTGTCTTGATTACTGAGTGCCAAATTCAAGCATAACAAGCTGGAAAATTCCAGACATAAAATTTGACCTTTGACCTGATTGGACAGATTTGAGAAAGCCAAATTGAGTAAAAAGCTTGGTCAAAGCTTTTTCTATGGTTTTGGTTTTAATATTCCTCAAAGGATTGCCTCTTGGAATCTTGTTGATGCACACATAATGGTCAACAAATATTTGTTGCCTGAGTTGGTCTTAGGTAAGGGACCAACACAATCTACCATAATTCTGCTAAATGGTTCGTCAAATGCATGAAGAGGCCTCAGAAAAGCCTTCTAATTGGGTTTTCCTATCATTTGGCAAGTATGACAAGATCTACAAAATTTACAGATATCACTTTTGATTTTTTGCAATAAAAGTGAGTCAAGATCTAGTGAAACGTTTTATTTATCCCTAAATGACCAGCCAGAGAAGTTTCATGAGCCAAACTATTTCCTGTCTGTAAGATTTTGGAACTACAAACTGATAGTTCACCGACCACTCACCACTAGCAGGTACCTCAGGAGGTCTCAATTTTCTCATAGGAATTCCATTATTAATGAAATAACAGACAGGTACTTCAGTGGCTTCAGTTTCACTAATGGCCCTCTGAAACAAACAGGATACTTCAGGATCATTTTCCAATTTGTCAACATGTAATTATCACCCTGATTAGATAAAAGAGAATGAGTAGTCAAAAGATGATCACTGTGATCAATATATTTTGATTGATCCAAATTAGAAGTGAAAGTGACCTCACCAAACGCCTGACCAATACATGTGTCAGCTGAAGGAATATTTTCCTTATCAAAATCATTCTCAAGAGCTTTCTTTGCCATAGCTCTGGTAACTGCACAAGCTGGGTATAAATCAGGGTGTTGTTCTTTAATAGGATTAACTGTCTGATCCAAAAAAGGCAGTTACAAGTGGATTAACCACAACGTTTTCTCTAGCTAGGTCATTACCTAGTAACAATTGAATGACCTCAACCAGTAAAGTTTACACTATACCAATGGTCACAGGTCCTGAAACTAAGTCTGATGACAAATTAACAGAATGGTGAGATACAATTAACAAAGCTGCACTCTACTCTCTGAATGAGAACACTCTCATTAGAACAGGACTTCTTAGAAAAAGGCAAAGTACTTGATAATAAAAGACTCAGAGAGACTACTGTATCCCTTAAAATTTTAATAGGGATAGGATTGGCCAAATCATGTAAGAACCCTTTGACATGAAGGGTTCATAATTCTCAATTGTAAAATCAAACTGGGGTTTATTAGACCCAACAAATATATTGCTTTCAATACATGACAGTGACCTTGAGCTCTTAGAAATAAGAGCGACTGGGATAGGTCTAGCTTGATGCCTATATTTAAATTTGAAGCAAATAAGACATGTTCATTTTTCTTGCAATAGAAACATGTAGGAATGGACAAGGAATTTGAATCAAGTTTATTAGAAGTATGTTTTTAAAAAATTGTGCCAGATCGAGTTTTAGGAGTCATATTAAGCTGAAATACCTTTCTGCTAGTAGACTTCTATGTGAAAGATTTGCTTACAACAGGAACTTTATGAACTACAATATACTTGTCAGCAGCAAGAGCAGCATTTTCCAAGGTATCGATTTCATGTTCTTCAAGCAGCCATCAAGTCCAATGCTCCCTTGACCATTTCAAATTTTCAGCAATTTTTTCAAAATAAATAAAATATTTGTCTAATTCTCTATAAGTAGGCACTAACCTGATATTTCTTGTAATGTCAAAACTTACATTTGTATGTGGAGTGAAATTGTGCTTTTCACTTGCCAGCTCCATTTCATTCATTTTAATTTCAAATTCCTTTTCATCCTTCTCTTTTTGCATCTGTCTCTCTTTCTCTCCCTCTCTTCTAATTGCATTCTTTCTGTAATTCCAATTTCATTTGTTTACTTGTCTCTCTCCTGTTTTTCAAAATGTAATTCTCTCTCTCTCTCTCTCTCTCTTCAAACTGCAACTGCTTCTTTCTCTTTCTGACGCTCGAGCTTCCTTAACTACAATTCCATTTTATATTTTTTTTAATTCCATTACTTTTATGGCAGTCTAATAACAACTTACTGACCGAAGCCAAAATACATTTATTAAAAACATTCTTCTCTACCAAATATTTAATCAAAATGTTTTTAATTTCTTGTTTTGTCAAGGAATCCTTTGATCATATTTTCTGGCAAGTTCAAGCAACTCATTTTGTTACTGCTCCTGAGTAGGGCTAGAAATAAAAGTTTGCACTTTTGATGGCATTGTGAATGAAAGCCTATTGTTGTAACTAAAGATTTCAAACAAAATGTAAAATAGTACATGTACTTGGGATTTAAAAACATGGGGAATTTGAATTTCAGAAAACAATTTTCTGAAATATTTTAGCACAAATTCAAATATCCAAGGACAAGCAACACAATTTTCTCTTGTTACATGTAGGCTCATTATGTTCTAATCAGGTCAAGTGAATCTTTGGAAAAGAGATCAAATACCATGAAAATTATCACTACAATAAAATATAATAAAACAAAACTAAAATAAAAAAGAATTTAAAAGTAGCACATTTATTAGGGATATCAGTAGAGACAGTCCCATGTCACATTTACCAGTGTTCTACTGGGTAACAAGTTATTATAAGGGATACCATTAGTGGCAGTTCCATGTCACATCTGATCTAAAACTGAACACAGAACATTATACAAGTTAGACTTTCATAAGACCTACCTTGTAACTTTGATTTATAAAACATTCGTCAAAACAAGAATCTGAATGGGCTTAAAAAAGAAATCCCTTTTTTGGAAGAAGCATTCTGAAAATGTCTTCAGGCTCCATTATAAAATGTATTGCTTAATTTCATCACCAGAAATGTAATCAAGGAAAATCCATCCTTAAAACTTGTCAATGCAATATATGATCTCAAAAACGTACCAAACAGTAAATTGCATTTTCAAAGATGGATTGGGGTTTTTTTGCAGTAAAAAGCATTTTCAGCATATAATGGGCTATGCATGGTGGCCACTATGGGAAACTACTGCCCAGCTTTCTCACATTCTAATGCTGGTCAAGCACAACTCAAACAGAGGTGACATATACAAGTGATCTGTGCCACTTGATCACCCTGAAGTATCTTGGTCCGGGTATTCAAGATCTTCATTGGGAGTGTCATTTATCTACTGAAAACAATTATACACAGTCTGAAGATATTCCTCTATGACTTATTAAGGGTCTGTATGCATTATATATAATAGATACACACACACACATGCATGTAGACTATATGTATGGCCTGACTCAATGAAATTGAGAGTATCCTACAGTAATTATGTTGTATGACTTGCTGTGTCCTTCTACCATCAAAACTATGGATAGGTTTGGTTTCCACATGATACCATTTATGAAAATAGTTGGATTTTAAACACTGGTATTCTGCTTCGTATCAATGAGACGATTATTATATAGCATTGCACGACAACCTGCTTTACATCAATGATACGATTATTATATAGCATTGCACGACAACCTGCTTTACATCAATGAGATGATTATTATATAGCATTGCACTACAACCTGCTTTACATCAATGAGACGATTATTATATAGCATTGCATGACAACCTGCTTTACATCAATGAGACTAAATGCTTTGTGAAAAAAGAAGTTTAATTTATAACATTCCATGACAACCTGCTTTGTATCAGAGACAAGTTTAATGTAGAACATTCCATGACAACCTGTTCTGTATCAAACAGACAAATTTAATTTATAATGTTCAATGACAACCTGCTTTTAATCAAACAGACAAGTTTAATTAATAACATTCCATGACAACCTGCTTTGCATCAATGAGACAAGGTCACTTTATAGCATTCCATGATAATCTGCTTTGCATCAAAGATAAGTTTAATTTATAACACTCCATGACAACCTGAGTTTATGGTCCTTGATGGCATTACATATTATGGTAGCTGTAGTTAACCCTATATATAATACAAACAGCCAATCCGAATTAGCCTTCAAAAGTAACATTATTTGGACTAAATGCAATCAGAATTGGCCAGTCAAACACAACATCATTTGTGATTGCTCTAAACAGTAGCCACTAGGGGTTGGGAGTGTATGCAGACCGCACTGGGTGACACCATCAGAGAATTGTAACACCAAAATGACTGTCTATAAAATTATTGAATTTTTGTGCAGGAAAGGGGTCCATGGGGGTAACACCATAAGTTACCACACCTGACTGTCTATAAAAATTAAGAATTTTTGTGTAGGAAGGAGGTCCATACAAGTGACACCATGAGTTATTGCACTGGGTGATACCAACCCTAGTGATGCAACTAGGTGTAAATCAAATCAGAATTGGCCATTCAAAAGTAACATTGTTTGTGAATGGTCTAAATCAAGTCTGAAGTTTGAGACTATACTGATTTCCAGAAAAGACCAATATCTCAAAAAAATACAACTTAAGTGCTCATTCAAACTTAACATTACCTTTGCCACAATTCTTAAAAAAACTTGCCATAAAATGAATCATACATGATCAACAGACTTTGTATGTAACTGTATTATTTTATATTCAACATACATATACTTTGTATATACATGTAACTGTATTATTTTATAGAGCGGCACATTAGTACTGGGTCAGGCCAAGGTTTCACTAATTTTTCCCTTTTTTTACTCAAATTAAGTTTTTAAATTATCTTATTCTATTTTTATCTATTATGACTATTTCTGCAAAAGGTAGGAAATAATACAAGGTATGATATGATTTAAAATTGTATGCCACTGAGTACTTTTATTCAACAAATTTTAGGAAATCTTATTTCCTTTTGGAAATAAAACCAGACATTTGAAAAATACTTAATATTGTGACTATATTTTCATCTTAATGGCTGCTTTTATATGCAGTGAAAAATGTAAATCTGAAAAACTTTTAGATGTTTTCTGAAAATGGGATAAATACACTGTTATGTTTATTGAAAATGGGGCAAACCCGCTGTTACAATATTTATTGACAATGTTACAAATCTGCTGTTACATCATGTGCTGGCAAATTTGGCAAAGAGAAGCTCCTGAGCTGGAGTTTAAAACCAAGTTAATAATATACCAATCAGAAATGATCCATGTTATTCACCCTACATAAAATTTATGTAAACACTGATGACCCTGATATACTGGTGAAGTATGAATGTGATATATATATATATATATATATATATATATATATATATATATATATATATATATATATATATATATATATATACACACACACACACACACATACTTGTAGGTAACTACAGTGTTAGACTATGTCCATCTGCACAATTCATTTCTTTATAACAAAATAGTAGACTTGTTAACTTGAACACCTACTTAAATAATTTTAACAATCAGCAGGGGTTATGATTTTAAAAAGAAAAGGTCTGTCTAAACTTAAGATTTTATAGAATAGCAAATAAAAATCCTATCAATATAATCCAGATATCTACATTTTCATATAACAGGCTCTAACAGAATCTGGATGGATGTGTGCACACAAGGACAGCAGCAAAACAATGTACCTTTCAGCTATCACAGTGGGCTAATAATAATAATACAATGTACATTTCAGCTATTACAGTGGGCTAATAATAATAATGTAATGTTCCTTTCCGCCATCATAGTGGGCTAATATTAATACTTATTTCCACCAATAAGTGGACTAAAAATAATGAGACAATGTGCCTTTCTGCCATTAAGTGGGCTAATAATAATAAAACAATGCAATTTACTGCCATTACAATGAGCTAATAATAAAAAGACAAGGTACCTTTCTGCCATTAAGTGGGCTAATAATAATGAGACAATGTACCTTTCTGCCATTACAATGGGCAAATAATAATAAGACAGTGTACCTTTCTGCCATTAAGTGGGCTAATAAAAAGACTGCCTTTCTCCTATTAAGTGGGTTAATAATAAGACTGTCTTTCTGCCATTAAATGGGCTAATAATAAGACTGCCTTTCTGCCATTAAGTGGGTTAATAATAAGACTGCCTTTCTGCCATTAAGTGGGCTAATAATAAGACTGCCTTTCTGCCATTAAGTGGGCTAATAATAAGACTGCCTTTCTGCCATTAAGTGGGCTAATAATAAGACAGTGTACCTTTCTGCCAATACAATGGACTAATAATAAAAAGACAACGTACCTTTCTGCCATTACAATGAGCTAATAATAATAAGACAATGTACCTTTCTGCCATTAAATGGGCTAATAATAATGAGACAATGTACCTTCTGCCATTACAATGGGCAAATAATACTAAGACAGTGTACCTTTCTGCCATTAAGTGGGCTAATAATAAGACTGCCTTTCTGCCATTAAGTGGGTTAATAATAAGACTGTCTTTCTGCCATTAAGTGGGCTAATAATAAGACTGCCTTTCTGCCATTAAGTGGGCTAATAATAAGACTGCTTTTCTGCCATTAAGTGGGCTAATAAGAAGACTGCCTTTCTGCCATTAAGTGGGCTAATAATAAGACTGCCTTTCTGCTATTAAGTGGGTTAATAATAAGACTGCCTTTCTGCCATTAAGTGGGCTAATAATAAGACAGTGTACCTTTCTGTCATTAAGTGGGCTAATAATAAGACAGTGTACCTTTCTGCCAATACAATGGACTAATAATAAAAAGACAATGTACCTTTCTGCCATTACAATGGGCTAATAATAATAAGACAAAGAATACCATGAATGACATAGTAAATGCCTTGACTGTTTATTAGTTTTCTTTATAGATACTATTATGGCACATTCGACTGGAAATTATTGACCAATGAGTCTTGATGGTGTATACCTTAAGTTACATGGTCCTGAAATGAACTTGCAATGCAGAAATTATTTTCTTGTTCGACTTACCATAGCTGTGGTTTAAGAACTAACCTTTAGAATTAATGAGAATCTTTATTATACTAAGTGCAAACCTTCTACAAAGTTTGGTCTTGGAATATTGCTCTACAACAAAACCCATAATGCTGACCTTTGAATTTTTAACCCTACAATTAATAAGTCTCTTTTATTCCTAAAATGCAAGCCTTCCATAAACTTTGGTCAAGATATGTGGTCTACAATTAAAATTATGCAAAAAACATTTTTAAGTTTTAAATTTGTCTTCATCTTTGAACTTTCGACTCCAAAATTAACAGGCTTTTACCTTTTTTCAGGTCATCAAGAAAGTTTGTGATGAATAAAAAACATGTCATCATGTGCAATCCTAACCATTTAAGTAACAATGGCCTTTACATATTATGACATCAAATTTAATTGGTTTCTTCCCTATTGTAAATACAAGACAGTTTAATAACTAGAAAGTGTAAAACTCCAGTTACTGTGCAGAAATCAAATTAGTAAGAGACAACATATATTTTAACTTGTGGTAATTACAAGCCATGTATGTACTTTCCCCATTTCACATATGCACAAGCAAAAAATTAATCTCTTAAGTCACATAAAAGCTTCAACATTTTAGGGTTTTAAAAGTTCATGTGGTCTTAAAAATTAAGGCTGGTTTTAATTACAACATGCTTGTACATACAAGATGTTCTCATCATCTACATTACCTTCAGTAAACCAAAACCCTATAGAAATCAAAACTTTAGTTTGTTTTTGACGAGATTCACCTTACTACAGGTGGAACAATATTGAAGTGAGAGAACTATTATAAGGTTTAATCATTTACCCAAATTTGAGATGTTTCTCTTGACCAAATGACCTCAAAAGTCACTGGATGTAAACTTTGTAAATAATTTGGTGTGAACATAGTCTGTTACTATTAACAGTAACAGAAATTCCATTAGATAAAAGAGATGGATGCTAAACCAGATATCAAGAGAATGAACGTCTTCCAAGCCATTAATCTAAGCATTGAAAATACGGATTCCTGTTAAGCAACACTGCACAAGATCCAAGGGATCAATACGATTTGAGATAGTTACAATTCTAATCTATTTTTTAAGATTTTAAGAAATGACCAGGACTCCTCAAAATATGTGTGATTCTAAATATAAATGTTTTAAGTCTATTTTAATCTCTTTACTCATAATAGAACTAATGCAACAGTCATACAATATTATGGGGAAATACTAGAGCAATCATATTTTATATTGAAATTATTCTGTATTGTTTGAAGTGCAACACATAAACTGTCCAACTATATCAAAGAATGTAACCAATCATGTATTTCCTCTCAGGATTAGGGGACCAAGTGGTCATTAGTGCTCACCTTTACATACAGATCCTTCAGCTGTGTCCACACAAGTCTGAATCTTGGCTAAAAACAAGAAAACAAAACATAGGTACATGGGTATGTGCGACAGCTTGCCAGCAGCTTTCTAAAGGTCCCATGTTCTTCCTACACTGACTGCCAGGTAAAGCCTATAAAGTGCTGAAAAATGGCCTCTGACTGGTCTTTAAGATGAAAAGACCATAACAGCCAAATAGAAAAATTGATTAGTTATTAGAAGAAATACAATTTATTCTTAATAATAGCATGCTACAGACTTTGAAAAGTCCAAAAGCTACATCACAACTTAATAGCCTGATAGATTTATTTCAGTTTTCTGTATAAATAATACATGATTGATGAATAGGTACCTGTCATCTGACAAAAAGACATAAATGAAATATAATAAATAACCATTGCACATTACACCATTACTTTAACTGTCCACTTACACTCATTTCATAGTTGATGTACTTAACTTGTATGGTTTTAACACTTAACTATATATCATTGCAAAACAAATATTTTTATTTTGTGAAACAGAAAAGTCAACATTTAAAACAAGCTGAAAACACGGAAAAGTATGAAAGGAATTAAAACCAAGCATTAAAACTGCATTGAATAAATGCAGCAGATTTTGTATCTACATCAATGGAAAAGATTAATTTCTTAAACTATTTTAACAATGTGTTCCAAAACAAAAAGATTTGAACTCAGTAATCTAGTCCTAAGTCTGTTACCAGTACTATTATGAGTTCATTGAATTTTTAGCAGCTTTATTCTGTTTTGAGATTTTCAAAAAATTCCTTCCCTTCTTGATTTTGCTCTTTACCGATTGGGCATGATATGCATTGCTGTTAATCCTTGACAGATAAAACAATGCAACAGATTTTTGTCTTTTACCGATGCCCAACAAACAAGATGCTATTTGGATCCAAGCATTATAATACTTCAAGACAATATTGCTGTCCCCTACTCTTCTGCAGGTCAGTGACACTATTGACATTTAAGCATGTGTATCCTTCCTTCCCTCCATATGGCACACTTTTGTATTCACTCTAGAAAACAAAACGATATTTGAGATTAAGGGCTGAGACTTAGTGTTTGTATGTCACCATTAACATAACATATTCAGGGTACCAGTGAATAATTAAAGTCACACTTTGCTTTCAAGCCATTTCAGAATGAAGAATGAAACATGCATCATTATTATAAAGTGCATCACATACCAATTTGGGGATCCTATTTCAAAGCCAAGGTCACATGTCAATTGTTTTAAAAAAATGGTTTTTGCTCACATGTTCCATTCTACTCTAGAGCTGTCTGAAACCTAGCATGATTGTGCAGTACCATAAAAAGGTGTGTCAAGTATAACATTGGGGTTCTTGTCTCTAGGTTAAGGTCATGCTCAGTAATTTAAGTTCTGCTCTATAACTTAGAAGTGTTTGGGATTATGTAAAGAAGCTTGTTATATTTATAGTTCATCATAAGACAGTGTTGTGTTATCAATCAAGGATCATATCTTGAAGGTCGACATCAAAGTTTAATTTTTTAAAGTTTTCTGTTACATTTACTTGATTGGTTTCCGCATAATTGAACTAAATATATTGAAGAATGGTACAGAATTTATATCTTTAATACAAAAAGACAAAAGCAATTTTCACACACTAAGTGAATAGCTGGACAATTCCTTTCACAACTGAATATTCTTAAAAAATGATACCTCAACATCATACATAAAACCTTCAATCTAATACCAGGTAATGTGGATGTGTTATAAACATGTTGTAGACATGCTGTATTGGAGACAGTCTTGCAAATCTAAGTAGCATTAATAAACAGAAAGTAATAGATATAAAATAAGTATATAAAATCACTATTTCTCAAAAGAATGTCAACACTATTTCTTTAAAATTACATCCATATATACTTGATATATACATTACAAAAAAAACCCCTGGTATATGAAATTTAAAAGGACTTAATCATGTAAGACCAATCAAGGTTAATGTATTGAGTGAAAACTGGCTGCTACGCTTGAATGGACTTGGACAGGTAAGGCAACAATGACATGCATCAGACTGTTGAAAATAATTATTACTAACTTTCTATATAAACTTTGATACATTTTGACTGGGGCTGATGAAGAACTACATGTAAAACCTAGTCTTTTTCAAATTCCATAGTTAACTGGTTATACTGTCCAGGTATTACCATCCATGTGACAGTGTCATCTGTCCAGGTGTTACCATCCACGTGAGAGCATACATGCAACAGTTGTACCCTGTCAGTGTTCCACTGTAAAGGTGATATCATCCATGTGACAGTATCACCACATCCAGGTTACACTACAGGTGATTCCATCCATGTTACAGTATCACCACATCCAGGTTACACTTTACAGGTGATTCCATCCATGTAACAGTATCACCACATCCAGGTTTAAACTCTACAGGTGATATCATCCATGTGACAGTATCACCACATCCAGGTTACACTACAGGTGATTCCATTCATGTAACAGTATCATCACATCCAGGTTAAACTCTACAGGTGATATCATCCATGTGACAGTATCACCACATCCAGGTTACACTCTACAGGTGATTCCATCCATGTGACAGTATCACCACATCCAAGTTAAACTCTACATGTGATTCCATCCATGTGACAGTATCACCACATCCAGGTTACACTCTACAGGTTATTCCATCCATGTAACCATATCACCACATCCAGGTTACACTCTACAGGTGATTCCATCCATGTGACAGTACCAAGTTATCCAGGTTATACTGTCCAGGTGACATTACTCATGTGACAGTTTCAACCTGTCATTGTTACCCTGTAAAGGTCATATCATTCATGTAACAGTATCACCATGTCCAGGTTACATGTGACAGTTTTATTCTGTCATTGTTAGGGCTCATTGAGTGACTAAGTGGACTAATGCAGTCATATTTACCAAGCATTGTCATGAGTGACCAAGTGGTCTAAAGCAGTGGTCTCCAACCTTTTTATTGCCACTGACCAGTCAATGTTTGATAATTTTACCATGGCCCGCTGAGACATGGGGACGGTGATTGTTTATATTTTAGATTGTTTTGATTTAATAACTTTAATTGTATTTAATCATGCCTTCAAAATAAAATACAGTTACACCAAAAAATGAATATAAAGTGATTTAACATTTTAACTCACTAGAACACTAAATCAATGAAAACCCTGAAGTTGTTTATTTGCAACTAGACGATTCCATCTGGGGGTAATAGGAGACAATGACACCCGAAGTGTGTTGCTTATGTCCAGTTTATTCTGTTGTTTTGTTTTGGTTGCTGTCACTGCAGAAAACCCCGCTTTACACAGATAGGATGACGGAAATGGCAATAGGGATTTAAGTGCTATGGTGGCAATCTCAGGGTATTCTGCCATGACTTTAATCCAGAACACTGGCAGAGTTGTTGTCTTGAACATAGTTTTAAGGCCGCCATCATTTGCAATTTCCAGCAGTTGACCTTCTTCTTGCACAGACATGCTAGATTCACCTGGTTTGTTGACAAATGGGTTGCAGATTCTTTCCCTACCAGTTTGTGGGTCAGTTGTGGTTGGGAAGTAGCACTCGAACTCTTTTAAAAGCAAGCACTGGCAATCATGAACCAACAGAGAGAATGAATGCTCAGGCTCAGTCTCGCCTAAAATCATCGCTAATGTCTGAAACATGTCCAAAGTGCCTATGTTCACGCGCCGTCCCCACAACTCCAGTTTGGCTTTAAATGCACAAGTTAAGGACGTGTGCTTTGATGTGGTTAATAACTTTAATGAAATCAATCAATACGCTGTTATATTCCAGTGAATTTTTAATAGCATTTCCTTGTGAATGATACAATGTGTAGATTCATTCTCATGTACAACATCTTTAATCTGAGCAGTTAAACCAGAGCAGTTAAACCAGACAGTCTTCCAGTCATGACATCAGCTCTGTTTGTGCATATGCAGACACAAAAGGACCATTTTAGTTGTCCTGATGCAACCATCCAGTGACATGCTCCTGTTGTGTTGGTTGGCAAAAATAAAACACATAGCAAATCCTCATGCACATCCTCCTGATATAGATATCGCATATAAACAAGTAGCATTGCCTTGTTGTCGATATCTGTAGATTCGTCAACCTGGGGTGCGTACCACGGTGATGCATTAATCCTCTCCAACAATTGTGTCTCAATGTCTTCAGCTATTTTCTCAATGCACCTAGTCACAGTGCTAGCTGACGAAGGTACATGTGCTATCTTGTGCAGCCTCTCCTAGAAGTTCATGGCAAATGTCTTTAGTGGAGGGCAGGATCAATTCTTTACCAATAGTGAATGGCTTTTTAGCCTTAGCAATACGGTTAGCCACCAAATATGAAGCTCTCAGTTGATTCTCCTTTATTGATGTGGTGGCCCTCAAATATTTCTTCTGTCCTTGGTGTTCCCATTTTTTTCTTTCAAAGTAAGCCAGAGGCTTGTCTTTTAATCCTGGGTGTTAGATGTTCAAGTGGCGAAGCAGTTTTGAAGGTTTCATTGCTTTATTAGAGAGCTGGTTGCCGCAAACTATGCAGAGCGCGGTTGGTGTGTGAGAATCACCTGTCCTGATAAATACATATTTCAAGTAGGACTCATGGCATTGTCTGTTAAATGTTTTATGTTTCTTTGATGTTGAAGGCTCTTTTTCTGTCTCTTCACTAGGTGTTTTCTTTTTTCCAAGGAAACTTTCTAATGACGTCTGTTTCATACTCATTTTTGCTAATTTGTGGGTTAAATTTGAGCAAACACAATATATACGTATACCAAGCACTCTTAAACAAGTATCGGTGAACAGAGAGAAGAGTGATACACACCTCTCCACAAAAGCCGCTCATTTCCAGACATGACCTAAAACAGCTCCGATATCACGATATTTTGCGCCTGCACAATACTGGTGCGGCTTTAGGTGACATCTCTCAGCTCCTGGTTAACCTCTCGTCCATGGCAAGTTGCACAAACCCGAGAGAAATAAAGTCAGTAAATAAAATGGAAATAATTTAATGTTCCTTGGGCGGCCCAGTGCCATTTGATCCATGGCCCAGTACCAGTCTGCGACCTGGAGGTTGGGGACCACTGGTCTAAAGCACTCATATTTACCAAGCATTGTCATCTCACTTACATCAGCATTGGTTCAAGTCTTGGACTTGGCTATTGTGGGTATGTGAGAAAGCTGTCAGTAGCATTCCATGGGTTGGTGGTTCTTACCAAGGTTTTCCTGGCTTTTTCTTCTACAAGTTAACAAGTAATTACGGCAGACATATATAAACCCCAACAAGTCACAATGGCAGACATATATAAACCCCAAAACAACAACTGTCATTGTTACACTATAAAGTGAAACCATTAATTTGGAAATATCACCACGTCCAAATAGCACTGTTGAGGTGATACCATCTACATTAAAGTTTTACTCTGTCAATGTTAACATTTTTAAAGTTATTCATATTCACTAAATGTTATTTTACACAACTGTGTACTTTTCCTACAAGATGAATTTGCAAGCACTATATCAATACTCTAATCACTTCAGCATTTAATACAATATGTTATTTTGCAATGCTGAATTTATGTGGGCAGTAGACAAAGCTGGCAGAAAACATAAATTTTGATAATATGCTATAAGTAACTATTCTGAATGCTTTATATGCTGGTTTCTTGTCCTTCCCTTGAAAGTTTTAAGAAATAAATAACTTTATCTAATATCAAAAACATCCAGCACATATCCATCAGCTCAAAAGTGTCTACTGATTTCTTGCCTGCTGATCCGACACAAGAAAGGTATACCAATGTCCTGGTAGGGACATGGATGTAGTCATGGTTCGGATTCAGTTTGTCAAATTCTATCATTGCTATTTCACTCATGTCAACCATTTGTACAGTGATTTCACATCACTAAATACCTGGAATTTGTGTTGAATGCATTATCAGGACCCCTCATTATACGGCTCCTTCATTGTATGGCACTGATAAAGAGGATTATAGCATACTTAAAAGTGTCATTACTTTAGTATCTGCTGGTAGACACCATTTGAGATGAATAAGAAACAATTGACAGTACAGATGTATCATGATTCATCTCTACAACAGTCAATGTCTTTGACAGTGTTCTGAATGGATCCTGGAGAGATAACAGGGCCCCTAATTAATCCATACAATCACCCATCATGGGAAAAGAAAGTTCAAGGCTCTGTTCAGGTCATAGTCAGCAGCAAGGGAAACCTGTACAAGCTGTTCTCGTGGGATGGAGTCCCCCACAACATCACGGAGAGATTCCACACAGTTTTCAAGGCGGGCTGCATCCTCAATTGGTGGAATGTCTTCTGAAGAACTGGAGGTTGTAAGATCATTCTGAAATAAACAACAAGAACAGAAAGAGGAGTCTGAAATGTTCAACAGTAACAAAGTTCCAATGCAAGCTCATGCTTAGATATTCAACTAGAACACTAAGACCATACAGAAATGTATGACTACAACATTAAGATCATACTGAAATGTATGACTACAGCATTAAGACCATACTGAAATGTATGACTACAGCATTAAGACCAATCTGAAATGTATGACTACATCATTAAGACCATACTGAAATGTATGACTACAGCATTAAGATCATACTGAAATGTATGACTACAGCATTAAGACCATACTGAAATGTATGACTACAGCATTATGACCATACTGAAATGTATGACTACAGCATTAAGACCATACTGAAATGTATGACTACAGCATTAAGACCATACTGAAATGTATGACTACAGCATTAGGATTATGCTGACACATACAACCAGAACCACAAAATCATGCTGAAATGTACAATCAGAACCACACAATCATGCTGAAATGTACAACCAGAACCACAAAATCATGCTGAAATGTACAACCAGAACCACACAATCATGCTGAAATGTACAACCAGAAGCACAAAATCATGCTGAAATATACAACCAGAAACACAAAATCATGTTGAAATGTACAAGAACCACAAAATCATGTTGAAATGTACAACCAGAACCACACAATCATGCTGAAATGTACAACCAGAATCACAAAATCATGCTGAAATGTACAATCAGAACCACAAAATCATGCTGAAATGAAAAAACTGAACCACAAAATCATGCTGAAATGTACATCCAGAACCAGTCATGCTGAAATGTACAACCAGAATCACAAAATCATGCTGAAATGCACAACCAGAACCACAAAATCATGCTGAAATGTACAATCAGAACCACACAATCATGCTGAAATGTACAACCAGAACCACAAAATCATGCTGAAATGTACAACCAGAACCACACAATCATGCTGAAATGTACAACCAGAACCACACAATCATGCTGAAATTTACAACCAGAACCACAAAATCATGCTGAAATGTACAACCAGAACCACAAAATCATGCTGAAATGTACAACCAGAACCACAAAATCATGCTGAAATGTACAACCAGAACCACAAAATCATGCTGAAATGTACAACCAGAACCACAAAATCATGCTGAAATGTACAACCAGAACCACACAATCATGCTGAAATGTACAACCAGAACCACACAATCATGCTGAAATGTACAACCAGAACCACACAATCATGCTGAAATGTACAACCAGAACCACACAATCATGCTGAAATGTACAACCAGAACCACAAAATCATGCTGAAATGTACAACCAGAACCACACAATCATGCTGAAATGTACAACCAGAACCAAAAAATCATGCTGAAATATACAACCAGAACCACAAAATCATGTTGAAATGTACAACCAGAACCACAACATCATGCTGAAATGTACAACCTGAACCACAAAATCATGCTGAAATGTACATCCAGAACCACAGTCATGCTGAAATGTACAACCAGAACCACAAAATCATGCTGGAATGTACAACCAGAACCACACAATCATGCTGAAATGTACAACCAGAACCACACAATCATGCTGAAATGTACAACCAGAACCACACAATCATGCTGAAATGTACAACCAGAACCAAAAAGTCATGCTGAAATATACAACCAGAACCACAAAATCATGCTGAAATGTACAACCAGAACCACAAAATCATGCTGAAATGTACAACCAGAACCACAAAATCATGCTGAATTATACAACCAGAACCACAAAATCATGTTGAAATGTACAACCTGAATCACAAAATCATGCTGAAATGTACAACCAGAACCACAAAATCATGCTGGAATGTACAACCAGAACCACAAAATCATGCTGGAATGTACAACCAGAACCACACAATCATGCTGAAATGTACAACCAGAACCACACAATCATGCTGAAATTTACAACCAGAACCACAAAATCATGTTGAAATGTACATCCAGAACCACAAAATCATGTTGAAATGTACAACCAGAACCACAAAATCATGCTGAAATGTACAACCAGAACCACATAATCATGCTGACAAGTACAATAATATAGTTTAATAATTCCAATATAATATGCTGAAATAAGTAACAATAAAGCTAGTTTAGTTAAAAGGTAAATTTAAGACACAACTTTAAATTATTACAGCAATGATTTCCTACTTCAAACTTGCTTTTCTATTGCTTGTTCTAATACAACTACTCTGACATTACTCAAATAAGAATGACAATCAACATCTCTACTTGCAAAATCTTGGTCCTGGAAGCCTTGGAACTGGGAATGGTTATTTTAAGAGACGTAACACTTTTTAGAATCTTAAACGATACATTCAATTACAGGCAGCAAAGATTGTGAAGCTTAATAAACCAAAACATAAAGCACTAATGAAGGAAACCTCAAATTAGAATGACTTAACTGACTGAAAAGAAACATAATGGAGAGAAACTGGTACATGAAGTCCATGCATGGGCAGTTTCCTCCAAGGTGCTGGACAAATAAGTAATTTTTAAAACCATATTCTATGAGGTAAAGTAACTGATAAAACCAGATCACGGGCCAAATCAATGACCACCACTTATGTAGCCTGCCAAATTGGCCATGCAGAAGAAATACAATACAACAGCAAAGTCATAAAACAAAGTCAACAAATACTGCATGTTAATTTCAGTTTCAGAAATATCATTGATGGTAGACAATCACTTCTGGATTTTCTAGCCTATTTTTGTATTAACAAGCATGCATTACACTGAAAATACATGGATAGCAGTTTGACTTACACTGACTCTCTCAACAAACGGCATGGTGTTTATCATTTCATCCACCTCTGATATACTGGAGGCTGAACTGGGGACGTCTGTGTAGGAATGATTGGTCAGACTATGGCTTCGTGAATCCAATCTGCAAGCAATGACAATGTCAGTACAATTATTTCTTACAAAAATGGTCTGGCTGGATGAAAAATGATAAATGCCAGATTTTTGCCCTGCCTAATGATGCTTATTATGCATATGATGAAAATGATTATTGTAATCTCTGGAGGCAGTGAATTTATTACCCGATCATTTACATGAATCCCACATTTAGATCAGCCTGAGTCAACTACAATCTTGAAGTATTGGATTTATTACCTAATGGAAGATCATTTACATGAATCCCACATTTAGATCAGCCTGGGCCAACTACCAAGGTGTGTATTGGGCAAGGCACTTTACTCAAATTGCCTTGGCATTAAATAGCCGACTTTGTGTTGCTGTGCAATAAAACACTAAATCAACAAATTATTCAGCATAATAAAGTATGATTTATTTTCAGGAGTCTCAATTTTCATGGTTTTGTAAAAAAAGTGACTTTTATGTAGATATGTTAATTCATGGTTTAAATACCAAACTGAAGAACACAAAAGAATATATCTATGCCAACAGTGCTACCAAATATATGAACACAAATCATTATTCTAATTGTATTTTTGTCTGAGTGAATAACATCAATGGAAGATTATGCAGATAAGAATGCTAGAACAATACTACAACCTCTATGAGCACAAATAAAACACCTGTTCAGACGAATCAGTTACACCGTTTTCATGAGCTCAACATCATGGGAAGCCAATGCCACCAATTAGCAATGATGCTAGTTAAACTGACAGTGGAATCACAAATTTGTGCCTGCTTCATGTGCAGACAAAACTTCAACCATTAAACTTGACAAAAAATGAAGATATGAAAAAGAGCTAAAATCACGCTTCCACAACTGGTACGCTCAACAGGTCATGGAGGACATCATGGAAAAGGAAGAGGTTTCTGTGTTGATTAGCGTGCTGTATTAATGGACCTTGCAATCTCATCAGGCCAATTCATATTAAATGAATAACTGCACACAACATGTGAAATATCAAACCTAATTATCACCAGTTTTGAAAAAGCTGGATTTGTTTATTTCTGCAGTTTGGGGATTATTTACCTAACAAACATTTATATGTTCTGTGATAATATTTACACTATCTTTCAGGAGACTGTGTAAGCAAACATTATTAGAGTACAACATGCTTCTTTGATAATATTTACACTATCTTTCAGGAGACTGTGTAAGCAAATATTATTAGAGTACAACACGCTTCTGTGATAAATATTTACACTATCTTTCTGGAGACTGTGTAAGCAAACATTACTAGAGTACAACACGCTTCTGTGATAAATATTTACACTATCTTTCTGGAGACTGTGTAAGCAAACATTACTAGAGTACAACACGCTTCTTTGATAATATTTATACTATCAAAATAATTATAAAACTGAACTAAACAAAATAACTTGGGAGTATGACCACTACCTTGAAAATCCTGTCTTCTCACACAAAATATATATTAAAAACTTCTTTTGGTCTATTTTGGGCCCAAGGCATAAATCAGACTAAGGTAGTCTCCACTTGAAACAACTGGTGTCAAATTATCATCTTATACTAAAATGGATGTGCTTCATAGATAAAACTGCATTGAGTGCACTGGAGGGTGTGCTCTTATCATAAGTAATTAGGTATTATAAAAGCTGGCTTTTTCACAACAACAGGAATATATATGAGTTGACATCCCTTTATCCTGAAGTTAGCCCTGTCTCCAATCTTCTACTATACATGAATCAGTCTCAACTTGCATGTGGGATATGTGCTAGATCAGCATATGCTCTATGCATGAATGTGTTTTGAAGAGTGTGTGTGTAAATATGTGTGTATGAATGTGTGTGTATGTATGTGTGTGCATGAATGTGTTTTGAAGAGTGTGTGTGTATGTATGTGTATGAATGTGTTTTGAAGAGTTTGTGTGTTTGTATGTGTGTGTATGTGTTTTGACGAGTGTGTGTGTATGTATGTGTATGCATGAATGTGTTTTGGAGAGTTTGTGTATGTATGTATGTGTGTATGTGTTTTGAAGAGTGTGTGTGTATGTATGTGTATGCATGAATGTGTTTTGGAGAGTGTTTGTGTATGTATGTGTATGAATGTGTTTTGAAGAGTGTGTGTGTATGTATGTGTGTGATTTAGATTTTTAATGTAGCTTCATGTCCAACCCAGTCACATTATCCTGACACAAGGCTAACCAGTCCATAATTTTCAACCTGAGTGCCTAGTGAGGTAGCTGTAAGTACCATTTTACCCCTGACCTCCCACATGTGAGATGCTCTAAACACTAGGTCAGCAGAGCAGTGTGTTTTTGGAGAAAAAAAATCTCATAACCATATAAAACTTGCCGAAATTGTGTAACCTGAATTGTTATGAAGATGCTGAAGGGGATGGTAACCTGTTGCACTGCTGATATGATTCTTGCCACTCACACAGCAATTTAGGTCTCAAAAGTAAAAGTATGTTCTCCCTGAATTCATAACCACACCCTGAATAATGTCAAGGTACAGTTACAACAGCTGTGGGGACCATGTAAATCACTATTCATAAGAATTTCATCTGCTTATCTGCTTGTAGGCTGGGCAGATAACCTGTTGTATCTAAGAGAATGGAGAAAATGTCTTCTCTGAGTGATAGGAACAAGTGAGGCCTATAATTCTATACCATTTTCTTTAGACACCATTTAAAAATGCCACCAATGCCCCAGAGACAAAATGTATAAAAACTGAAGTCTCAAGACAAAAGATCAATTCCCTAGGAGTGGGGATTGTTTTCTGGTCACAAAATTACCAAACTATCATGGCATAACTGAAAAGTATAGTTCAATGGACAAAATATGTTTTTCACTGATTGCTGTAGCTTACATCAACTGGAAGCAGGTGTTGTAGTAGAGGCGAGTCATTAATGCTCTAGACAGATTCAATGCATTCCAAATTCAGCTAAATTAAAGTCTACAGAAGATACATTTTGAAGAAAGGGCCAAAGCCCATGGACAAAATGAGATGAAGTTCAAAAGAAGGATGAATAGGCTTTTATTCCATGAGGGCAAAACTGTCGTGTAATAAGCACTACTAATGGCTAAAGTCCCATTTACTATGGCCTTTGCATACAGTAGACTGGTGTGTAATAAGCACTGTTAATGGCTAAAGTCCCATTTACTATGGCCTTTGCATACAGTAGACTGGTGTGTAATAAGCACTACTAATGGCTAAAGTCCCATTTACTATGGCCTTTGCATACAGTAGACTGGTGTGTAATAAGCACTGTTAATGGCTAAAGTCCCATTTACTATGGCTTTTGCATACAGTAGACTGGTGTGTAATAAGCACTGTTAATGGCTAAAGTCCCATTTACTATGGCCTTTGCATAAAGTAGACTGGTGTGTAATAAGCACTGTTAATGGTTAAAGTCCCATTTACTATGGCCTTTGTATAAAGTAGGCTGGTGTGTAATAAGCACTACTAATGGATACCTGTTATCATTTAACTGAAGTCCTGTCAACTTGCCAAAATGGAACTGCATAGTCCAAAACATTGATCATTCAGTCTAGATGCCAATTTCATCCATTACATGGATAGGAGGATACTCTGCAGAGTGTTATGCGCATTTAATTTAATTGTTTGCTTTTTTAGCTTTATAAGTTTCTTTTCATTACATGCTACTGTATTTAACATTGTATGCTGGACATGACCTTGTTATAAACTGAGTTCATTTCTGCCTGTCCCGACTTTTGTTTTTTAATTTTTTTATGATTCTATTTTATGTCAATAATTAATACATGGCTAATTTATTTTCTTTTTTTATGTATAATATCTGCATCTTTATTAATAGAAAAAGTAAATATGTTGATTTGGATGAATTTTACAGGTTAGGGTTTTGATTCTGTTGTTGTTGTTGTTTTCGTTGTAGGGTTTACCGCCATTTTTCAGCACAAGATAAGCTATACATGGCAGCCAGTATTAATGGTGGAGAAAGAATCCTGGAAAACCCAGGGAAGAACCACCGACCCACGAGAAGCTACTGGCAGGCTTTCTCACTTACTCATGTTAGCCGAGTCTGGACATAGACAGAGGTGAGATGGCAGTGATCCATAATGGTCAGTGCTTTAGACCACATGGCCACTTGGGGCTTCCTGTATGGAGAGTAGATATATGACTTTATTTTTGATTACATAATTTAGATTTGTGCATTCTGTAGACATCCAGATCATTCTAGAAAGTTATTATTCAGGTAATGTGTTCTTTTAGAAAATGCTGTGACCCGAGGTAAAGAAGAGAACTATATAATCTTGTGATTGTCAGGATTTGGTCATTCATACTTTAACATCTAGCACTTTATATGTTGTGACCAGGAGTTTTGAGCTGAAATCTTTTTTGTTCAAATTACTGAATTTAAGTGATTATTTTCTCTAAAAATACAAAAATGCTCTGAAAAAATTCTTGGGTAGAGACATTCACATTTACACTGAATTCAAACCTGGAATTATATTACTGTGCTTCAAAATAAGACTCTTGACACATCAGTACTCCATAAGCTTCCACAGATACATCATTATCTTCAGTTTTGTATTTTTTCTGGACTTAACCTAATTTTATTTAGGACTTTAAATTACAAGGGCTTGTGTCTGTAATTATTGGATTATTTTGGGATTTAATTCACAATACCATAAGTTGTTTCTTTTCATTTTCACTTTGTGTGTGTGTGTGTGTGTGTGTGCAATTGTTATTTTTAATGTAGCTTTACAATTTTTCAGTCATATCGCTATGTCTGCAGTTTGACAGTTTACAGTGATGTCTAGCACTGGGGGGGAAGCATCATGCTGCAGACATGTGGCATGTCCCACCCAGTCACATTATCCTGACACCAGGCCAACTGGTCCTAACACTAACCTCTTAATGCTAAGCGCCAAGTGAAGCAGCCTTTAGTACTATTTTTTAAAGTCTTTGGTATGACTCTGCCTTTAACTATTTTCTGTTACTTATTTTAAGAGCACAGTCTTGTAACAAGGGGTCTCATAAACATATGGCCCAGGATGAGATCTGTTCCATTCAAGACACTCAATAGAAGAAATTCCATTTTTTTAAATCTCTGAGAAAAAGGTATCCACTGCTGAAATGATTTTTATTGTATGCCTCTATGTGAGAAAGATGTGATTTGAACTCCATGCTTAAGTTGATGAAATCTCAGGACAGGATGAGATTAGATTTATCCTTGTGACAAGGAATTTAAGGGATTTCAGGTCAAATGACAACTCACCTAGTGCTTTTGTAGAATGTCTTCCAAGTAATTTAATGTCACTGACATTTAGATGGTTTAAAAGAATAACATAGTTCTGTCCATGAGGTAGTGATATTTGGACCGAAAAGACTGAACAATCACATTGTGTTCTTTGCATGCAAACCTAAGGAGATTCCAAGAAGTGTTACTGTATGCAAGCCTATGGTGATTCCAAGAAGTGTTACTGTATGCAAGCCTATGGAGATTCCAAGAAGTGTTATTGTATGCAAACCTAAGTGGATTCCAAGAAATGTTATTGTATGCAAGCCTAAGGGGATTCCAAAAAGACCTATAATTGTGAATATGAATATATGCATCATTGAAGACTAATCTGACGGCATAGTCCTGAACAGCAATGAAATCTAAATGGAAGTCAAAATAATTACATAACCAACCCAACTTCAAGTCTTTATGATTACACAATTAACCCAACTGGAAGCCCTAATCAATACACAACCGACCCAAGTGGCAGTATTAATGAATATACAACCAACCCAAGTGGCAGTATTAACTTCTTCAATGGTGGCACTCACCAGTTATTATGTACTTTTCAGAGAGTGATGTATGTAAGGTGAAGTTGTTTGCATTTTAAACATGCATAGTGGAGAGAATGTTTGCATACCTATATACTACTTTCATGTAATGTGGCTGAAATTTCTTTGGATATTGTACTTTTGGAAATTTTAAATGATCTTAAGACACTGCTAACTAAAATGACTGCTCCCTTGTGCTCCAAAAATCAACCTAAATTTGTCTAAAGTACACTATTCTTGGCAGCTATTAAAATATGGAAAATGAATTTTGCCAAACTAGATAATACCAGCTTCTAAAAGTGCAATGACTGAATTACCAAATACATAAAATGTAAAAAAAGTTATTGGCTCTTTTTTTTACAATTACCTCTGAAGTTCGAGAAGTGAAAATGAGCAAGTAGAGCTAGCACTTTTTTGAAAGGTGCACAGCTGGAGTAAGGCCAAGCTGTATACTCTCTAACCCATATTACACCCATCAATCATACATCAAAATAAAGGGAATTAAAGGTTCTTTGAACAATACCTAAGATATACAAAGTCTATTTTAAATAACCAGTATAACAAGTGAGGAAACCCGGGGAAACTTTTTTCTTTAAAATTTTAACCCTATGCTAAATACGAAACTGTAGAGCGCCACCAATGAGGTTTGCCAGTTTGCCACATCTGATTTGTTGGCAGATTCAGTCTGCCAATTCTGATTGGTTCAGTACTGTCACATGGTTAAAAACTGAAGGTTATATATTGGAATGGAAGACTTGTCAGATAAATGTAGAGCATGGTCAAATTCAAAACTAGAACTAACACCAGTGAAGTCCAGTGTACCTTTTAGGTAATGACATATAAAAATTGCTATAATAATAATAATAATAATAATAATAATAATATAGGACTGGCAAAAAATAATAATACTCTGAAATATTTGTACATTATTTAGGTGAAAAGCTAGTAAAATAAGCAATACTTTGGACATTTCAATGTCCTTGTTTTTAACAGTATGCAAAGGCAAACATTTTGGAAAATTACGTAGGAAATGTTGAGTAAGTAAATTAATCTTCTAAATTGTTATGCAGGTATCTCCCACCACATTGGTAACCTGGACTAAACGAATACAAAACAAATCTTCAACTGTCATCTGTTGGGGTCACTATGATTTCCAATCATTATTTCATTATTAAACATTGAAACAGACTATTATGTGCTGAGACATTTTATTGAAATGATCTTGGAAAAAGCCATTGAAAATTAATGTCAGAATCTAAATGCTACAATACAAAAATGCATGCAAAAAGTATTTCCTTTCAGGAGTATATTTGTCTTATCCAAATGAATATTTTGTACTGGTGACAGCTTTCCAGTTTCTTAGGTGTGTTACTCTCAAATAAACTTTTTTGTTGACTTTACTGTTGAGTGGAACTTCTTCAATGAACCGTCTCTAGCAAACAGGAAGTAGAGGTCACTTACAATATGTAACCAACCCATCTAGAAGTTTTAAAGAATATGTAACCCAATATTGAATTAAAATTTCAGTATGATCAGATTTCTAACATTTTTAATGAATCTATTATTTTCTTACATCATACTTATGTAAGAAAATCAAAATAAAATGATGTTTCAAAATTTAGCACTTTCCCAGACTACACAGCATTTTGAACCATTTTTCCAGGACTTTGTTTGAGCCATCTTCTAATTCAAGCACTTTCAAGGTAGTCCTTCAAATTTAAGCAATTTTCAAGATTATGCAAGCTGTTATACCTTCATTCAATCTTTTATCTTTCTTGCCAGTATGTGCATTTGAATCCACTGCTGAATAATCAAGTTTCAACACCATTTAAAAAGTGGGTTTGAATTATCTGTGTGAGATCCATAATGCCACATATGCGGTTTTTATATATCTCTAAGCCACATAGTTCAAATGCTTTGCAAGTAATTGTTAAAAAAATTGTACTCTGTTATTCATCAATACTTACCCTGTAACTGAGACAGTTTCCACCCCCATCTGTGGGTACTCTGTTATACATCACTACTTACCCTGTAACTGAGACAGTTTCCACCTCAATCTGTAGGTACTCTGTTATTCATCACTACTTACCCTGTAACTGAGACAGTTTCCACCGCCATCTGTAGATACTCTGTTATACAGAACTACTTACCCTGTAACTGAGACAGTTTCCACCCCCATCTGTGGGTACTCTGTTATACATCACTACTTACCCTGTAACAGAGACAGTTTCCACCTCCATCTGTAGATACTCTGGGAGATCTTGGTACAGTTCAGAACTGGTAACTTCTGGGTGTTCTGCCACATAGTTCAATATCAGATCCTGAAGATGTAAAGTGTAGTGTAAGCTATGTTCTTTAGACTATAATTTCAACTGAAGGATATTACAATAAACACTAAGAGGCATGAAGCTCTCTGGAATCTATTATACAATGAATAACTTAAAGCAACAGACCAAATGACCTCAATTCAACTGGATTTACACGGGTGCATGTGTACGAAGAAAAATGTTCCTATCTGACAAAAAAATTAGAAAAGATTTGAATCATCAGTATTGGCTTATGAAATTTTGTATGAATTATGATTTGATTATGAAATGCACTGAAGTAATACTGGGGTAATACATCAAATAAATTAATGGTATTATAAATAACTAAATGGTATTAAATTCATCAAGTTTTTTGAGAAATAATTTTAATTTCTGTCTCCAATGCATGAAAACATCTGAGAAATGAATATAATTTGGATTTTTTGTGATGTTGTTGCTGTGATTTGGATTTTAACATAGCTTTAACAATTATTTGTATGCCAACATGTGTCTATACAGTAGTACAAGTCAATGTGTCTCATTACAGCTGTATAAACTATCACATGCCCATACAGCAGTAAAATTGAATTATATTAAAAAGTGATGTTATAAAATTACAAAGTATAATTTAAACTCCAATCCCAGCTTCCAGATGTTAAGTTGATGTTCAAAGCTACAAATGTATAGAGCTTACTTTGAGCTTCTTAGCATTAAGTTGATGTTCAAAGCTACAAATGTATAGAGCTTACTTTGAGCTTCTTAGCATTAAGTTGATGTTCAAAGCTACAAATGTATAGAGCTTACTTTGAGCTTCTTAGCATTAAGTTGATCTGCAAAGCTGAGGAGGTAGAGGGCATTTTCATCATCTACATGGTGCTTAAGGGCTTGCTCACACAGAGACTTCAAACTCAAGGTCTGCAATAAATCAGAATATATGAATTGTAACCATTTTATACATAACAGACAACCAACAATCATTAATTTGTATAAATTACTTTATAAAACTCTTTTGATTTATTCATTATAGCCACATCTGATAAATTTTATAAAACATTTCCTGCAAAGAAGAAAAATGAGAGACATGATCACATGAAATATTGAGAAAAAAAATATGTATATCAACTACTTGTCATAAATAAAAACTTTAAATACTGACAGAATACTGCAATATGAGAGATGAAGAAAACCATATATGCAGCAGTATTAGTGATCTGGATTCCTTTTCTGTCTACAGTGTCTAAAATATATTCAACAACATCTTATATTTTCTCTTTGTCCTGTAAGTCATATCCTCTAATATGTCATCCTACAATATAAGTCACATCATCTTATATATAATCCAATAAGTCACATCGTCTAATATCTCATCCTATAAGTCATATTATCTATTATATCACCCTGAAAGTCATATCCTTTTATTTGTCATCCTGTAAGTCGTATCATCTAATATGTCATCCTCTAAGTTATATCATCTAAAATAATATCCAATAAGTCATATCATCTAATACGTAATCCAATAAGTCATATCATCCAATATTTCATCCTATAAGTCATATCATCTAATATGTCATCCTGTAAGTTGTATCATCTAATATGTCATCCTGTAAGTTGTATCATCTAATATCTCATCCTATAAGTCATATCATCTAATATGTCATCCAGTAAGTCATATCATCTAATATGTCATCCAATAAGTCATATTATCTAATGTCATCTAATATGTCATATCATTTAATGTCATCTAATAAGTCATATCATCTAATATGTCATCCGATAAGTCATATCATCTAATATGTCATCTAAGTCATATCATCTAATGTTATCCAATAAGTCATATCATCTAATATGTCATCTAAAAAGTCATATCATCTAATATGTCATCTAATAAGTCATATCATCTAATATGTCATCCAATAAGTCATATCATCTAATATCATCCAATAAGTCATATCATCTAATTTGTCATCTAATAAGTCATATCATCTAATATGTCATCCAATAAGTCATATCATCTAATATCATCCAATAAGTCATATCATCTAATTTGTCATCTAATAAGTCATATCATCTAATATGTCATCCAATAAGTCATATCAATTAATATCTCAAAGCAAATTATTACAATGACTCGGATAAAAATGTCAACTTTATTGAAATTAAAGCACATACTCAGAAGTTGATGAAAATATTTATGATGTTGCTTATTTGTTTGATGATTTTATTATACATGAATCCAATACCTATAGTAATCAATATATATATATATATATATATATATATATATATATATATATATATATATATATATATATATATAAAGAATACAAATCATATGGCGAATAACAACCCTCTCAAGCGTACTGGATCCACCAAGGGATCACGTCTGTCAGGGATTAATTAAAATAGATGCAATAAACTGACGACGAACAGTACGAAACTAGTAACTAACTAGCCTAAGCGCTTTCGACTCTTAATGAGTCTTTTTCAAAGGCAAATACAAAACATAGTTACGACAAACAAATAAACACAAAAACGTTGCGTTTGTAAACCTCTACATAGTTTTAGCACATGTGAAGATAGAAATGTAGAGGTTTACAAACGCAACGTTTTTGTGTTTATTTGTTTGTCGTAACTATGTTTTGTATTTGCCTTTGAAAAAGACTCATTAAGAGTCGAAAGCGCTTAGGCTAGTTAGTTACTAGTTTCGTACTGTTCGTCGTCAGTTTATTGCATCTATATATATATATATATATATATATATATATATATATATGTGGTATGGTATGGTGGCGCTCATCAGTTATTATGTACTTTTGAGTGATGTATGTAAGGTGAAGTTTGCATTTTAAACATACATAGTGGAGAGAATATTGGCATGCCTATATACTACTTTCATGTAATGTGGCTGAAATTTCTTTGGATATTGTACTTTTGGAAATTTTAAATGATCTTAGGACACTGCTAACTAAAATGACTGTTCCCATGTGCTCCAAAAATCAACCTGAATTTGTCTAAAGTACACTATTCTTGGCAGCTTTTAAAATATGGAAAATGAATTTCGCCAAACTAGATAATACCAGCTTCTAAAAGTGCAATGACTGAATTACCAAATACATAAAATGTAAAAAAAGTTATCGGCTCTTTTTTTTACAATTTACCTCTGAAGCTTGAGAAGTGAAAATGAGCAAGTAGAGCTAGCACTTTTTGAAAGGTGCACATCTGGAGTAAGGCCCAGCTGTATACTCTCTAACCCATATTACACCCATCGATCATACATCAAAATAAAGGGAATTAAAGGTTCTTTGAACAATACCTAAGATATACAAAGTCTCTTTTAAATAGCCAGTATAACTAGTGAGGAAACCAGGGAACACTCTTTTTCTTTAAAATTCTAACCCTTTGCTAAATATGAAACTGTAAAGCGCCACCTATATTTGAATTCAATACATGTTGTACACTGTTTTCAATTTAGATTAACATGCTGTATGCATTGAACTGCCCAACAAAGTGACCTGGCAGTGTATACTTTTCATGAAAATACTTATATATATATATATATATGATTGAAGTTTACTTGATGTATCTCTAATGCAAGTTTGCACATATTGCTGCTGGTGTGATTATTCAATGCAAAGCATGCAAACAGTATGCAAATATTGTTGGTGTGACTATTCAATGCAAAGTATGCAAACAATATGCACATCATGTTATTATCATTATAGAGAACACACCCAGTCCAAATATATCACAATGCCAAATATGTTTGTTAAATTCTAACATGGGGGGGATTTACAGTACAGCAATACAAGTAGATCATTTAGCACTGTTGTAAATGGAGTTAGATCCATTGCCTAAAGGCACACCTCGATTCAAGTGTGATTTGGATTTTTAATGTAGCTTTAAACAAATTTCAGTCATAAAGCTATGATGTCTGCAGTGTAGCAGTGTATAGTGATGTCTAGCACTGTGGCATCGTGACACAGATGTAGCATGATGTCCCACCCAGTTACATGATCCTGACACCAGGCCAACCAGTCCTAATAATAACCTCTTAATGCTGAGCACTTAGTGAAGCAGCTATTAGTGTCATTTATGTAAGTCTTTGGTACAGCTTGGCTGGGGTTAAAAAATGAGCAACCTCTCAAATCCGAGGCAGACACTCTAACCTCTAGGCTACCAGAAAGGCAGGAAGCAGTTGTCTAAGTACAGTTAGTTCAGAGAAGTAAAGGGAATATGTACAGTGTGTACTGTCCATGTTGTGTAGTAAAGGGCAATACATACAAGGTGTACTGTACATGTTGTGTAGTAAAGTGCAATACATACAAGTTGTAGTGTCCATGTTGTGTAGTAAGGGCAATACATACAAGTTGTAGTGTCCATGTTGTGTAGTAAAGTGCAATACATACAAGTTATACTGTCCATGTTGTGTAGTGATGGGCAATACATACAAGGTGTACTGTCCATGTTGTGTAGTAAAGTGCAATACATACAAGGTGTACTGTCCATGTTGTGTAGTAAAGTGCAATACATACAAGTTGTACTGTCCATGTTGTGTAGTGATGGGCAAAACATACAAGTTGTAGTGTCCATGTTGTGTAGTGATGGGCAATACATACAAGGTGTACTGTCCATATTGTGTAGTAAAGTGCAATACATACAAGTTGTAGTGTCCATGTTGTGTAGTAAAGGGCAATACATACAAGTTGTAGTGTCCATGTTGTGTAGTAAAGGGCAATACATACAAGTTGTAGTGTCCATGTTGTGTAGTAAAGGGCAATACTTACAAGGTGTACTGTCCATGTTGTGTAGTAAGGGCAATACATACAAGTTGTAGTGTCCATGTTGTGTAGTGATGGGCAATACATACAAGGTGTACTGTCCATATTGTGTAGTAAAGTGCAATACATACAAGTTGTAGTGTCCATGTTGTGTAGTAAAGGGCAATACATACAAGTTGTAGTGTCCATGTTGTGTAGTGATGGGCAATACATACAAGGTGTACTGCCCTTCTTGTGTAATAAGGGCAATACATACAAGTTGTACTGTCCATGTTGTGTAGTAAAGGGCAATACATACAAGTTGTACTGTCCATGTTGTGTAGTAAAGGGCAATACATACAAGTTGTACTGTCCATGTTGTGTAGTAAAGGGCAATACTTACAAGGTGTACTGTCCATGTTGTGTAGTAAAGTGCAATACTTACAAGGTGTACTGTCCATGTTGTGTAGTAAAGGGCAATACATACAAGTTGTACTATCCATGTTGTGTAGTAAAGGGCAATACTTACAAAGTGTACTGTCCATGTTGTGTAGTAAAGGGCAATACATACAAGTTGTAGTGTCCATGTTGTGTAGTAAAGGGCAATACATACAAGTTGTAGTGTCCATGTTGTGTAGTAAAGGGCAATACATACAAGTTGTAGTGTCCATGTTGTGTAGTGATGGGCAATACATACAAGGTGTACTGTCCTTCTTGTGTAGTAAGGGCAATACATACAAGATGTAGTGTCCATGTTGTGTAATGATGGGCAATACATACAAGTTGTACTGTCCATGTTGTGTAGTAAGGGCAATACATACAAGTTGTAGTGTCCATGTTGTGTAGTGATGGGCAATACATACAAGGTGTACTGTCCTTCTTGTGTAGTAAGGGCAATACATACAAGTTGTAGTGTCCATGTTGTGTAGTGATGGGCAATACATACAAGGTGTACTGTCCATGTTGTGTGGTAAAGGGCAATACATACAAGGTGTACTGTCCATGTTGTGTAGTAAGGGCAATACATACAAGTTGTAGTGTCCATGATGTGTAGTGATGGGCAATACATACATAATTTTTTTGTGGATGAAAGCTCTGATCATATAAAATTTGATGGCTTTTAAAAGACAATCTGTCAAAATTCAAGTAGTTTCCAATCCAGGATGAAGTTAAAGATTTTTTAAAAGGCTAACTGTGAAATTCCTGGACTTTTCAAACCATGGACATACAGACTAACCAGTGCACCACCTGTTTCAATTTGTGACTCTTACAGCAAACAGAAAGGTGCATGGACATTTTATATATCCCTGACAGCTGCTTTTGCTTTCTAACTTACATGGTAGCGGTCAGCAAGGGTCATGATGTCCACCAGCTGTTCTGTTGACAAATCATTTGTCTCCATCTGACCGCTATAGAGGTACTCAAGGAACACTCGGAACAAATCAGGATTGGTATCATGAACAGTGATCTTCCTAAAAAACAGATGCATATATTTCACTGATTTATACATATCAGTGTTTTTTCTAAGGTTGTGTTACTTCTAGTACCACATACCAACATGGATGGAAAAAGCTAGTACAATAACATATTTTACCTGTACAAATGCTAATGACTTATCAATGCATGGTCAATAACTTGCAGAGTGGAGAAAATTTGTGTAAATTGTAAATAAGAGTAAGAAAATGAAATTAATGAATTTCTGACCTTTACAGGTGTTGCTTTGAGAACTGACAGTGTCAAAAATCAAAACCACATTCCAGAGCTTTGCAAATTGTATCCTATCTGAAACTCAGCAAATTATTAGGTCAACATCATTAAATACAGCTAAAAGCACCTAATTGGTTTTGCACAAAGTACTTAAATGTATTCATTTATTTAGCTACATTTAATGATGCTAACTTGAAAATTTACTGAGTGACAAACTTGATAAAATTTGCTATGCTGTGTGGAACAAACTAGAGTGTAATCCATTCCACTCTCGGTCACCAGCTTAGTACATAAACAATTAACAACTTTGATTCAGAGTTCATTATTAAATAAAATAGTGAAGTGTTTCCATGCACTACATAAAATGTTTAGGTTTAGTGAGTGAAAGCATTCAGACTCAGCATGGTTAGATCACATGATCAGACTCAGCATGGTTAGATCACATGATCAGACTCAGCATGGTTAGATCACATGATCATACTCAGCATGGTTAGATCACATGATCAGACTCAGCATGGTTAGATCACATAATCAGACTCAGCATGGTTAAATCACATGATCAGATTTAGCATGGTTAGATCACATGATGAGACTCAGAATGGTTAAATCACATGATCATACTCAGCATGGTTAGATCAAATGACTTACAATCAGCTATAAATAAAATTGCTAAAATCGAGGACAAAACTGGTTCCCCAGCACTTGGTTATCAATTTGCTTTGAACAAGAGTAAATAAAAGCACCAATGGTATAAAAAAAATAAACTCCATAATGCCCAGTACTTTCTAAAAAAAAAACTTGTCAACTGCTATGACATGATTACAGGATCTTTGGTGCAAATGAAATGAAGTAGAAAGTGACTGCTTATATAACTTACACTCACTTTGCCAAATCAACCATCAAAGAACATGAGAAAGAAATTAAATATACAAACTATTTATCTTATGACATAGATGGTATTCCTTGCAAAATTTGGGATGGGGGTGGGGTGGGGAAACTGACATGAGCTGAACTAATGGGTAACTGTCATATTTAAATGACCATTGACACTCTGAAGACTGGCAATCATTTTCCACATATTACATTTTCACAAATTTAAAAGAAAATAAAAATTTTTGATTAATATTTTCAAGATAACATGAACTATTTGTTAAAACCTAGAGATCTCTATCTAGTATGGGACAGTAAAGCAACACTGCATAGAAAGCTATCATTTTGAAACATTTGCCAATGTGGCTAACAGATCTTTTTTATAAAACAAAGCTTTAGGGGAACAGCCTTGTGAAAGGTACATCTGTATTTTAGAAAACAAGATAAAAGTCACTGGACATAAGCAAGACACAGAACATTTACAGACCTGTTTACCCATAAATTTTCCTGTCAGTATTTTAAGCTATGCCTGTCAGTATTTTCAGACCGCAGTCAGTATTTTCAGCAAACAAATAGTAGATACTACCAATATGCTATAATTATCATTATGTAGTATTACACGACATAATGACTATACAATATTGTGTAAATAACTCTTAGTTTGCAAAGACGCTGGTATTCAATTAATTTTGTGTTTCAAGACACAAATATGCAGAAATTGAACACCACTGACTTAAACATCCTGTTCATATTATAGTGATAAAAACCACAAAAAATACAACATAACCAAATTTATTGTTGTTTACCTCCGTTACTTTCTCTAGAAATTCTGTTTTCTCAGCTTCACACGTATCCATAACATTTTAATTAAAGCCAGTTCTCTATTTTTAATAGTTAAGGACGACTTGATATAAAACATTATGACATTGTTACCACCCATCCACTTAGAAAATAATAAGTTTATCTAGATAGGTGAAGGCAAAATTATTTATCTGATAAAATCTAGTATCATCTTTGTTAATATTTACTAGAATGGAAATAAGGTTAATAAATTATTTTTCATTGCTTCCGTTAACTTGTCAGCTGTACTCAATGACAAATTCATATTTGCGATCAACTCACATAGAATCGCCTCAGCACGTGTTATTTGTTTTTGAAGTATGTTTTGATCACTGACTTCCTTTCCTTTAAAATTCATCATTGACAAAATGTTTCTATTTCCATTCACTAATGATTTCAATTTTGTATGATTTTCCGATTCCGTGAACAGTCATTTCTTCCACCATGTGCACAGGAAAAGTCTAAGTTGCAAACAGTGCAATGCACAAAATGTTCTCCTTTTGACGATGATTTAAGGCATAGCCACAGAGTAAAATAAACTGGTAGAAAATGCTGCTTTCTGTGTTAGACTTTCCATTTTCATCATCAGTTTCGTGCTGAAACTTTCTTGTCGGCATTTTCCTTTGTTTAAACAACCGGATGTTGAGAATGTCAAAATAAGTGACGTGGCACAAAATGCGGACGCGGATGCGGACCGAAGAGACGATACAACGAAACGGAAAAAAAACGGCTTAAAAAATTAATTTTAAAAAGTAATAAATTAATGCAACCTCAAATCGTATTTTTAGTTCAATGACCGTATGACCGTACGGATGGGCTTTATTCCGTACAAATACGGTCAAATATGGTCAGGTAAACAGGTCTGCATTTATATGTTGTCTTGTGATAAAGTGTTTTGAAGATGTTTCTCTAAGCAAAGACCGGAGTCCAAGAATTCCCAATCACATTATGTTAGGAATATTATCCTGCTACCTCGCAAATCCAGTCCTACTAAAGACCAAAATTGTCTTATCCTGTCTACTTTTAGCTAGACAAAGAGAGTAATTCTTGCTCATTACTTCCCCTTGATAACACCAGGTGTCACCACTTTTTAGCTTCACTGTGTGCTTCATTTTACAATTTCTGCCAATATTTTGTTGGGACTTCGTCTTGTAGGACAACCATCCCACCATGCTATTATTGACCTTACACAAGATCATTATGGGTTAGCATATACCTGACTTTATTTGTTTACTCTGTCTTCTACAGAGCTCTTAATAGAGAAATTCTGAAGTGCTGCTTGATAATTATCAACTGATAAGAGAATTTTCATCTGTAGTGGGGCTGGATTAACTAGGTAGCAGGCTAGTATTCCTAACTTAATGTGAATGGGGAATGTATTCGAAAGAGAAACATACTTATCTATGGATTCCTTCATTCCACTAAGAAGTGCTCTTTTGAACCATTCACAGTGGGTTGCTATAACAACACAGTGGGCAGGAATGTAGGTGATCTCCACATCTCTATCAGACTCCGTCCTCTCTACTGTTTTGCTGCCAGTGTGATCTATCACAGTGTCACCAACATCTGCAAATGACATATAACATAGAACTGATGTACTGTTTTGCTGCCAGTGTGATCTATCACAGTGTCACCAACATCTACAAATGACATATAACATAGAACTGATGTACTGTTTTGCTGCCAGTGTGATCTATCAGTGTCACCAACATCTGTAAATGACATATAATATAGAACTGATGTACTGTTTTGCTGCCAGTGTGATCTATCACAGTGTCACCAACATCTGCAAATGACATATAATATAGAACTATGTACTGTTTTGCTGCCAGTGTGATCTATCAGTGTCACCAACATCTGCAAATGACATATAATATAGAACTGATGTACTGTTTTGCTGCCAGTGTAATCTATCACAGTGTCACCAACATCTGCAAATGACATATAATATAGAACTGATGTACTGTTTTGCTGCCAGTGTGATCTATCACAGTGTCACCAACATCTGTAAATGACATATAATATAGAACTGATGTACTGTTTTGCTGCCAGTGTGATCTATCACAGTGTCACCAACATCTGCAAATGACATATAATATAGAACTGATGTACTGTTTTGCTGCCAGTGTAATCTATCACAGTGTCACCAACATCTGCAAATGACATATAATATAGAACTGATGTACTGTTTTGCTGCCAGTGTGATCTATCACAGTGTCACCAACATCTGTAAATGACATATAATATAGAACTGATGTACTGTTTTGCTGCCAGTGTAATCTATCACAGTGTCACCAACATCTGCAAATGGCATATAATATAGAATTGATGGAATTTTAACCGCTCATCTACGACATGATGGTGTCATCCATCATTACATGGAGTACAGGCAGGCAATGAACTCTAAACTCAAAAAAATACACCCAAATTTGAAAACATCCTACTAGTCTTTCTTCCTTGAATTCTAATGAAAATGAAAGGTTGAAACCAATCATGGAAATATTGCACACATATCTAACCTTACATCCTTCATGCCAGTAGCTGAGTCATAACAAAATGTAATCAATATACAGATTTAAATGAATTTACCTGACCACATAATAAATTATTCATCAAACTGTATAATTTTGCATGTTTGTGATGTAGAATGGGAACAATGTGCTCTCCTGCAAGTCAATAGAGGCACTTGATTGGTCCTGTCTGACTGCCATGGCATGTCCTTCAGCAAGGCATATTACCACTTGATCAGTCCTGTCTGACTACCATGGCATGTCCTTCAGCAAGGTAATTACCAATGGATCAGTCCTGTCTGACTACCATGGCATGTCCTTCAGCAAGGCATTTTACCACTTGATCAGTCCTGTCTGACTACCATGGCATGTCCTTCAGCAAGGCATATTACCACTTGATCAGTCCTGTCTGACTACCATGGCATGTCCTTCAGCAAGGCATATTACCACTTGATCAGTCCTGTCTGACTACCATGGCATGTCCTTCAGCAAGGCATATTATCACTTGATCAGTCCTGTCTGACTACCATGGCATGTCCTTCAGCAAGGCATTTTACCACTTGATCAGTCCTGTCTGACTACCATGGCATGTCCTTCAGCAAGGCATTTTACCACTTGATCAGTCCTGTCTGACTACCATGGCATGTCCTTCAGCGAGGTAATTACCAATTGATCAGTCCTGTCTGACTACCATGGCATGTCCTTCAGCGAGGTAATTACCAATTGATCAGTCCTGTCTGACTACCATGGCATGTCCTTCAGCAAGGCATTTTACCATTTGATCAGTCCTGTCTGACTACCATGACATGTCCTTCATTAAGGCTAATCACCACTTGATCAGTCCTGTCTGACTACCATGGCATGTCCTTCAGCAAGGCATATTACCACTTGATCAGTCCTGTCTGACTACCATGGCATGTTCTTCAGCAAGGCACATTACCACTTGATCAGTCCTGTCTGACTACCATGGCATGTCCTTCAGCAAGGCATTTTACCACTTGATCAGTCCTGTCTGATTACCATGACATGTCCTTCATCAAGGCTAATCACCACTTGATCAGTCCTGTCTGACTACCATGACATGTCCTTCATCAAGGCTAATCACCACTTGATCAGTCCTGTCTGAATTACCATGGCATGTTCTTCAGCAAGGCACATTACCACTTGATCAGTCCTGTCTGACTACCATGGCATGTCCTTCAGCAAGGCATTTTACCACTTGATCAGTCCTGTCTGACTACCATGGCATGTCCTTCAGCAAGGCATTTTACCACTTGATCAGTCCTGTCTGACTACCATGGCATGTCCTTCATCAAGGCTAATCACCACTTGATCAGTCCTGTCTGACTACCATGGCATGTCCTTCAGCAAGGCATATCACCACTTGATCAGTCCTGTCTGACTACCATGGCATGTCCTTCAGCAAGGCATATTACCACTTGATCAGTCATGTCTGACTACCATGGCATGTCCTTCAGCAACCCTAATACCTTGGGACTGTGCCATAAAACTCCAAGCAAAATTAAGCAAGCTACCAACACTTAAGAAAACAAGATTCATTCAGAAAATATAACTACCAAGAAACAAATATCACACAAACAATATATTAAAAATGTCATATCTATTCTGTAGCCAGTTATCCTATCCACTAATAAACCATATATTAGCCTTGTAACTTCCAACATGAAAATTAAAATAAAAAATACAAAATGTTCATTGAACACAGGTGTCTCATCACAGTGCCTCAAACTGACATAACACAAAAACTTAACTGAAATATTACAGACACAGAAAAACTGAGGTAAAGACAGACACACAAACATAGCCCTAAATGCTATAAATATGTTGTAGTTCTCTAGTTCAGATCAAAGAATTACAAGAAACAAATATCTCACCCTGTGCAACAATAATTTCAAAAGTCATATCTGTCTTGTTTCCCGACCTGAGTAGTTCCAAGGCCATTTTAGCCATCACACTGTCATGGGCAAATGGTGGAACACACAGGGATTCGACTGCGCTCAGCTGAAACAATATTCAGATGTATTAAACAATATTCATATGTATTATCGATAGGGTTTTTTTTAATTATGTACATCTTATACTGAAAATATATCTTGCAGGAATACATATGAAATGTGACCAGAGAACACAGATATCCCTGCACACATGGCAAAGTTGATGAGAGGATTTGTTAGAAAATTTGGTTTTTATGCGAATACTTACTCAATCATATTAATATTGGGAACTCCTCTATTCCTGTCAATATAACATAGGGACAATCATTAGGAACACCTCTACTCCTGTCAATGTAACATAGGGACAATCATTAGGAACACTTCTACGCCTGTCAGTAATACTAATGGAAAAACATTAAAAACCACTAAACTCCTGACAGTATAACACAGGGAATCACATCAGGAAGTAAACCCACTATTCCTGTCATTATAATACAGGAAATAACATTAGGAACCCCTCTTCTCCTGTCAGTATAACATTTGGAAAAGCATTAGGAACCCCTCTTCTCCTGTCAGTATAACATTGGGAAAAGCATTAGGAACCTCTCTACTCATGTCAGTATGGTGGTACTCACCAGTTAATATGTACTTTTGGGAGAGTGATATATGTAAGGTGTAGTTGTTTGCATTTAAAACATGCACAGTGGAGAGAATGTTGGCATACCTCTATGCTACTTTCATGTAATGTGGCTGACATTTCTTTGGATATTGTATTTTTGGAAATTGTAAATGATCTTAGCACATTGGAAACTAAAATGGCTGCTTGATTGTGCTCCAAACATCAACCTGAATTTGTCTAAAGTACACTATTCTTGGCAGCTATTAAAATAGGAAAAATGAATTTTGCCAGACTAGACAATACCAGCTTCTGAAAGTGCAATGAATGAATTACCAAATATATAAAATGTTCAAAAAAAATTTATCAGCTCTTTTTTATAATTTACCTCTGAAGTTCAGGAAGTGAAAATGAGCAAGAGGAGCTAGCACTTTTATGAAAGGTGCACATCTGGAGTAAGGCCAAGCTGTATACTCTCTAACCCATATTACACCCATCAATCATACATCAAAATAAAGGGAATTAAAGGTTCTTTGAATAATACCCAAGATATACAAGGTCTTTCTTAAACAGCCAGTATAATTATTGAGGAAACCTGGGGAAATTCTTTTTCTTTAAAATTCTAACCCCATTCTAAATACAAAACTTTAAAGTGCCACCTTAAAACAAATATAAAAAATTTATGCAATTATTTTTCTTATTTTCATATTATGATCTATGATCTTCTGAATAAAAAGGTACTCATGTCAGTATGGTGGCAAACACCATAATGTACTTCTGAGAGTGATGTATGTAAGGTGAAGTTGTTTGCATTTAAAACATGCACGGGAGAGAATGTTAGCATACTTCTATGCTACTTTCATGTAATGTGGCTGACATTGCTAACTAAAATGACTGCTTCCTTGTGCTCCAAAAATCAACCTGAATTTGTTTAAAGTATACTATCCTTGGCAGCTATTAAAATAGGAAAAATGAATTTTGCCAAACTAGATAATACCAGCTTCTAAAAGTGCAATGACTGAATTACCAAGATAAGACAATACCAGCTTCTGAAAGATAAATGAATGGATTACTAAATTTTAAAAAAATGTGAAAAAGTTATCAGCTCTTTTTTCTTACAACTTACCTCTGAAATTCAGGAAGTGAAAATGAGCAAGTGAAGCTAGCACATTTTTGAAAGGTACACATCTGGAGTAAGGCCAAGCTGCATACTATATAACCCGTATTACATCAATCATACATCAAAAAAAAAAGGGAATTAAAGGTTCTTTGAACAATACCTTTTTAAACAGCCAGTATAACTAGTGAGGAAACCCAGGGAAATTCTTAAAAATTTTATACTAAATACAAAACTATAAAGTGCCACCTATATATGAAGGGAATAACATTAGGAACCTCTCTGCTCCTGTCAGTAAAACATTGAGTAACATTAGGAACCCCTCAACTCATGTCTGTATAACAAAGGGAATAACTTTAGGAAGTAAACCCCTCAACTCTTGTCAGTATAACAGGGAATAACACTAGAAGTAAACCCATCTACTCCTGTCACATGTGATGTTGTGCTGATCTCAGATGGGTCTGGTGGTTGTCTTGTCTTGTGGATCACCAGAGTCAATTCTCATCTTAGTGTAGCTAAATCTAGGACTCATAAAAGATAATGGTTTCCATTATGTCCTAGATAAAACATTAATTCAAATGAGAGGATTGCTGTTGTTGCTGTTGTTTTGGGGTTTAACACCATTTCTCAGATACATGGCAGCTAGTATAACTGGTTAAGGAAGAAACTGGGATGAGAGGTTTGCAGCACATGGTATAATTTCCTTAGGTGAAATCTCTGTACAGTGTATCTTTTGAGATCTCAGAGTACACAGAGCATATTACACACTTTAGCCATAATGCTAGAAAGGTTACATCTCAAGGTGGATCTGTCCCAAAATTCTTGCACATCAGATAGGTCTCCCAATCATGAAACACATGGTCCTCTTTGATTACCTGCTGTCTGCAGTATATTCTTATCTATGTAGGCAAGTTACAATATTAAGATCACAGAATGGTCCAATCTGAATTGGAAATGCTTCAGGTCCAATGATAGGGTATGCAACTCACCTTTGCATACAGAATGCTCATACATAGTTGAGCCATGTCAAAATCCATGGAAGATTCCATTCAGGAAACAAGGTATGAGATTTTGAATTGAAAACTGGCTAATGGGTCTGAGAGATCTAATCATGTCCAATATTCTATCTCCCATGATGTCTAAAAGTGTCAAAGACCATGTCCATTATCCTGTCAACCATGATGCTTGAAAGTGTCAAAGACCATGGAGTGATAGTTTATGATAGGACCTGGGACTACCATTTCCTCTTCAAAAAGTCAGAAAAAAATATCAGCCAATTTTGGGACTGAGGCAAGCAATTAGATAATGCTGTTAACCTTGCATCAATACCTGAAAACCTGCCGTTTCCTTAGTAAGCCTTTATGGTGGAGTTATGACCTCAACCAAATTGACTTTTCCTGCATCAGTTGCATGACATACAATGGCTCAAAACAGGATTGCTCTGCAAAATTCCTATCTCAACATTTATGTTTGCACAGACTAAAAGTCTAAATTCCATTCTATACCAGACTCTCCTGACAAGATCCTAGCATAAAGAAAAATCGGTCTAGGTTGGAGCAAAACAACTAATTGTGTCTGCCTGATCAGTTTGGGCCTTGCTGAAATTTTCCATCATATAAGTCGTAAAAAATTGACCCATTAGTTGAGCTGGTGGTCATGAAGCAACATGGCTTACTTTACAGTCAACTTTAAGTGTGCAGGACCACTGTCTGATGACATACCAGATGGGATGGGTAATAAGATGTAGTTAATAGGTATATTCAGGTGGCTGGGCCAGCATGGACAGGTAGCAGGAGAGATCAACAAGGTCAGTAATATACCCCTTGAACCCAGAGATACAGTCCCAAAGGCCATACTCAGACTTATGCCTACTGGGTTGCCAAGAAATAGGTCCCAGTCGACTCATACTATCCATTAGATCAGAAATCAAAATAAACATCGCATCACACAAAGTTGTTACATCTGACCCAAACAATTTTAAACAAGAACTGGTGTCATTGCTGCCCTAAATAGGTGCCTTTATCCATTATGGGCGGTTAAGGTTTCCAACAGCCTGGACACTAAAGGTAATATCATCTTATCACATGTAAAAGGGAATTCTGTCTGCCTAAAGGGAATTTTCCAACAGAACAAAATTAATGTACGTTTCAAACAGGATTGGACTCTAATACAGATGTAAGTTCACCCTAAGGATAAGTCTGAAAAGAGACAAATTTGTGGACCTATTTATCCATCTTGAATATATTGGGGAGACAGAAAAGACATTGGGAAAATGGAAAGGACATTGAAAGTAATATTTAAAGAACACACAAGACCAAGTTCAAACTGATCTAAAGTATCATGGCACATACATAATGTTTGCCTAGGCCATATTGTAACTTAGAACTAAAGAAAAATACATAATGTTTAAATACATAATGTTTGCCTAGGCCATATTGTAAATTTGAACTAAGGAAAAATACATAATGTTTGCCTGGCCATATTGTAACTTCGAATTAAGGAAAAATACAGTGTTTGCCTAGGCCATATTGTAACTTAAAACTAGAAAAATACTAGATCAAGAATAAGACGGGGGAGGGAGGCTTAAGGAATCGATCTATGCACATAAACCAATGCTGAACATGACAGGGGCTGTGACAACCTGTTGCATATCTGGGACAATCTGTTAAAATTTCGCATCATTCTATCAAGAAATGTTAAGAGTCAGTAAATCAGTCTGCTGATGAAGTCTTTAGTACGAGGACAAAAGATTCAGGTCAGCTTTCTCAAAACTGTATGTGATTGAAAGTTTAAAACATTGTCAAATAGTGGGCATTGTACAAATCATCCTTGTACAGGTCTCTTGCGACATCATGGGTAATTTTATCATCAGGCAGGGGCACAGAACATGTTCTTAAGGCTTTGCAAAACAACTTGTACACTATCTATACCTACATGAAAGGGGGATCCCAAGTGGCCGAGTGGTCTAAAACACTGACTGTTATGGATCACTGCCATCTCACCTCTGCGTGAGTTCGAGTCCAGACTCTGATAAAGTGGGTAAGTGAGAAAGCCTGCCAGTAACTTCTCGTGGGTCGGTGGTTCTTCCCTGTGTTTTCCAGGGTTCTTCCTCCACTATTAATACTGGCCGCCATGTATAGCCTATCTTGTGCTGAAAAATGGTGTTAAACCCTACAACAACAACAACAACCTACATGAAGAAGTCGACTTCCTCCAAACAGGATGTTGGCAAGTGTAATCATAGCATTGTTACTTAAAGGATCAAGAGAAGATCTCTAAAAATGTGACCTATCATATTCAGAAGAGTAACTTAAGAATGGGTGGGACACTGCACTAATACCGCTATCCAGGGGGAGATTAATCTTGTTTGACTCCCATCTAAGTTGGAAGACCACTTTTATTGATAAAACTAATCTGAGAGGGCTAAAATAGCAAGACAGGGTAATATAATCATATAAGGTATATAAAGAAGAAAAACAAAACATGATCAAACAGATTCTATGAATTGAAAAATCAGTAATGTTCTATAAACAAACCTGGATTTTTCTTGCATTCAGTGGAGAACCATTTAAATACAATCATTATAGTCAGATTACTGAATTTTATTTGTTTTTTATTTTTTTATGGGATGATTACAAATTATTTAACTTGCACCAAACTGCTCCTAAAATAGGATATTTTAGATTACTTCAAGAATTACAACTTTCAACATTTTAAAATTTCAAACTAACAACACTTGCTAAATGTATTTGTATATAGAAAGGCTGAGCCTGTACATGAGCAAAAAGAAAAACAAATATTACAGCAAGCATGTGGTCCCAGTATTGAAAGGCTAAAATGTCTTAGTGTCATGACAAACAATCTAATGAGAGGTTAAGAAAAAGTTAGCAGAAGAAATATCTGTATCTGAACTAAATTCCAAACTGTCTACTACTGTACCACAGAATTGTTTTTTAAATGATTCATTCCAAACATGAACAAAATCCATCAATGGAGTTTAGGAAATATAAGCAAATAAAAAACAACAAACCCATAATGTAGTATATTATGAAAGTGACCTTGTCCAAATGATCAGATGTACTGACTTAGATTCAATATTATTCATGTCAAGTATGATATCATGGCTTTAGGAAATATATGCCAATCCAAGGCTGCAACCCAAACTGTTAAGTGTTGACAATACTGATGCAAAAATGTGCCTGCTTAGTCATATGCTAAAAAAAAAATCAACATCACAGTGACATATGACAATAAGTGTAGCAAAGAAGACATTGCCCCAAACTCAGTGCCATGTGCAATACAAACAAGAATGACAAGACAAACACAGGAGTGAACAAAAATGCAGTGCCATTTGTAATGCAAAAAGGACTGTCAATAGAAACACCAGAGAGACCTAAAATCCAGTGCCATTTGTAATGCAAACATGAGTGCCAATACAGACACCAGAGTGACCTAAAATCCAGTGTCATGTGTAAAGCAAACAGGAATGTCAATACAGACACCAGAGTGAACAAAAACCCAATGTCATGTGTAATACAAATAGGAATGTCAATACAGACCTAAAACCCAGTGCCATGTGTAATACAAATAGGACTGCCAATACAGACACCAGTGACCCAAAACCCAGTGCCATGTGTAATGCAAACTGTAATGTCAATACAGACACCAGAGTGACCCAAAACTGAGTGCCATGTGTAATACAAACAGTAATGTTGATACAGACACCAGAGTGACCCAAAACCCAGCTCTGCTGATTCTTCAAATAGCAAAGACTTATAAAAATGGCACTAGCAGCTGCCTCAGCTGGTTCTCAGCATTATGGGGTTAGTTTTGTCATGATAATGTGGGTTAGACAAGATGCTACATCTCTTGGACATTATGCTCCACCACTAGAAACCACTATAAACCACCATGCTGCATACATCTATGACTGAACATTTTTATAACTATGTCAAAAATCCAAATCACACTCATACTTAAATCATCAACCTAAATATGTGAAGTAAAAAAGTTAAAATTTACCTGTATATACCTTGTATCTAAATATGTGAAGTCAAAAGTTAAAATTTACCTGTATATACCTTGTATCTAAATATGTGAAGTCAAAAGTTAATACCTTGTATCTAAATATGTGAAGTCAAAAGTTAAAATTTACCTGTATATACCTTGTATCTAAATATGTGAAGTCAAAAGTTAAAATTTACCTGTATATACCTTGTATCTAAATATGTGAAGTCAAAAGTTAAAATTTACCTGTATATACCTTGTATCTAAATATGTGAAGTCAAAAGTTAAAATTTACCTGTATATACCTTGTATCTAAATATGTGAAGTCAAAAGTTAAAATTTACCTGTATATACCTGGTATCTACATTTTGTGTACTAGAAGATGAGGCCTCAGACGTAATGTCCTGGCCACCTTGCTGTTGCTGTTGTTGCCGTGGCTTACTCAGCCCTAAGGCAACAAGAGAGGAAGTGAATTGGTCTCTATGTACAGTATCACACACTTGCTGAACAAGGGGCTCTAGAGTCGGATGGTTGTTTTCAACTTTATATATACCCCATGCCTGAAAAAAAAAAAGTATACAAAATATTTCTAGGTAACTAACATCCAGCTTTCTTTTCTGCTCAACCCATTACTCTATTCTACACCATGATGTATGCCAAATTGGTATTTACCTAACTCTATTCTACACCATGATGTATGCCAAATTGGTATTTACCTAACTCTATTCTACACCATGATGTATACCAAATTTGTATTTACCTAACTCTATTCTACACCATGATGTATGCCAAATTGGTATTTACCTAACTCTATTCTACACCATGATGTATGCCAAATTGGTATTTACCTAACTCTATTCTACACCATGATGTATGCCAAATTGGTATTTACCTAACTCTATTCTACACCATGATGTATGCCAAATTGGTATTTACCTAACTCTATTCTACACCATGATGTATGCCAAATTGGTATTTACCTAACTCTATTCTACACCATGATGTATGCCAAATTTGTATTTACCTAACTCTATTCTACACCATGATGTATGCCAAATTGGTATTTACCTAACTCTATTCTACACCATGATGTATGCCAAATTGGTATTTACCTAACTCTATTCTACACCATGATGTATGCCAAATTGGTATTTACCTAACTCTATTCTACACCATGATGTATGCCAAATTTGTATTTACCTAACTCTATTCTACACCATGATGTATGCCAAATTGGTATTTACCTAACTCTATTCTACATCATGATGTATGCCAAATTGGTATTTACCTAACTCAATTCTACACCATGATGTATGCCAAAATGGTATTTACCTAACTCAATTCTACACCATGATGTATGCCAAATTTGTATTTACCTAACTCTATTCTACACAAATATGTATGCCAAATTGGTATTTACCTAACTCTATTCTACACCATGATGTATGCCAAAGTGGTATTCACCTAACTCTATTCTACACAAATATGTATGCCAAATTGCTATTTACCTAACTCTATTCTACACAAATATGTATGCCAAATTGGTATTTACCTAACTCTATTCTTCACCATGATATATGCCAAATTTATATTTACCTAACTCTATTCTACACCATGATGTATGCCAAATTTATATTTACCTAACTCTATTCTACGCCATGATGTATGCCAAATTGGTATTTACCTAATTCTATTCTACACCATGATGTATGCCAAATTTATATTTACCTAACTCTATTCTACGCCATGATGTATGCCAAATTGGTATTTAACCTTTTCATCACTAAGTAACTTTGTAGGCATAGAGTCCTCAACACTAAGTAACTTTGGAGTTATAAAGCAAAATGACTTGTGGACTTTGAAACAACATAACTTTGCCAATGTTAAAGATATCTGGCTGGATTAAGTGTCAAAATCAAGGTTAAAAATCAAACTGTATGACTAATTCAATAAAATATGCATATCTATTACAACTGTTAAAATGCAGTTACAAATAGGTAACACAACAGGTAAATTCAAGTAATTATTTTATTTCCTCTTAGAAAACTTTTAGAAAGTTCTCAAAACTTGTTCAATTGACCCTAGATGTACTAGTGAATAATCACAGTAGCAATACAAGTCTTTCTTTCATGGTGTCCATAATATATAAAATTCTATAAAATGAACCAAATTGATCTCCAAGGTGAGATCTGTCCACACACCTATATCACTTCTGCCATGTTTGATTGTCACAATGAAGTTTGTTAAACGGACAATTTTTCCAAACACTTCATCTGAATAGAATATTTGAAAATATTCCAAAGCTTTCCTGGAGCCATCTAACACTCGGGTGTCCCCAACTCTGTCAGAAAACTGAAACAAATCTCTTTGGTTTTCCGGCTTCATCCAGACAATACCATGTGGAACGTACAATTCCTCTGATTCAGAACCTTCAAAGTCCTCTTCATCATCATCACTGTCACCCACAAGAGCATTCCATTGTTTCTCCATACGTCTTCTCTCATTTTCATCCAAATTTACCAGGTCAAAATTATTCAAATTCTCTGATAACTCTTCATTGAAGTTTCTTCAAACGCCACCATTTTGGATACAAATTTCAACATTAGGAAAACATGTTAAAAGTTCCTACTTTGTTTGATATTTCTAGTTATATACAAGCTAAACTCATGAGATCATCCAAATATAACATCTACATTACAAGATGGAAGTTATTAGAGGTACCCCGAAAGTAATTTAGTCGGGTACTATAATGTTAAAGAAGAACACTGCCCCAGACCGAAAAGTCGGTCCATAGTGTTTACGGACTTGCTTTCCCCTGACCGGTTTTACGGCCCGCAGTGATGAAAGGGATAACATACTCTTTTCTATACCATGATGTATGCCAAATTGGTATTTACCTAACTCTATTCTACACCATCATGTATGCCAAAATGCTATTGACCTAACTCTATTCTATACCATGATGTATGCCAAATTTGATATTTACCTAACTCTATTCTACACCGTGATGTATGCCAAATTGCTATTGACCTAACTATTCTACACCATGATGTATGCCAAATTGGTATTTACCTAACTTTTCTACACCATGATGTATGCCAAATTTATATTTACCTAACTCTATTCTACATCATGATGTATGCCAAATTGGTATTTACCTAACTTTTCTACACCATCATGTATGCCAAATTGCTATTGACCTAACTCTATTCTACACCATGATGTATGCCAAACTGGTATTTACCTAACTCTATTCTACATCATGATGTATGCCAAATTGCTATTGACCTAACTCTATTCTACACCATGATGTATGCCAAATTTGATATTTACCTAACTCTATTCTACACCATGATGTATGCCAAGTTACTATTTACCTAACTTTTCTACACCATGATGTATGCCAAATTGGTATTTTCCTAACTCTATTCTATTTACCTAACTTTTCTACACCATGATGTATTCCAAATTGGTATTTAACATACTCTTTTCTGTATGATGATGTATGCCAAATTAGTATTTACATAACTATATTCTACACCATGATGTATGCCAAATTGGTATTCACTTAACTCTATTCTACACCATGATGTATGCCAAAGTGGTATTCACAACCCCTATGCTTTACTGTTAGAAATGCTGTGATAACCTGTTGATCCATTCATCTGTCTGTCAATTAATGTACCAGTAGATCCTTGCAAACTCTCTTTCCAATTTGAACTCTTGTTGCGAAGCCAGTGCAAAGTTAAAACTTGAAGAACTAGAGTCAATACAATCTTAAGGCTTTTAAAAACAAAACATGCCTTTTCTATACATTTGCTTTTATTCTTTGCTATCTGCTTTCAAATTTCTCCATTTATGCATTGATAAACAAAGCCTAGATACACACTCTAACAGTGCAGAAGATAACTGACTTGTCAGCTTCTAGCCTCCTTTCCACACAACAAGGTTTTCTATGACAGGTGCAATAAACTTATTTTTTAATTCATACAAGAGGTACTCATTTTTAAAAAAAACCCCATAATTTTGCTTCAAAAAGTTAAAAAATAGAAGTGAGGAGGAAAATGACAAAATGAATGATGAATGAAACAAATCTTTATTGTCTTATGTACTTTCATATCTGTGACTTTATTTTCTTATGTACTTACATATCTGTGACTTTTTTGTCTTATGTATTTACATATCCGTGACTATTGTCTTATGTACTTACATATCTGTGACTTTTTTGTGTTATGTACTTATATATCTGTGACTTTTTTGTCTTATGTACTTACATATCTGTGACTTTTTTGTCTTATGTACTTACATATCTGTGACTTTTTTGTCTTATGTACTTACATATCTGTGACTATTGTCTTATGTATTTACATATCTGTGACTTTTTTGTCTTATGTAAATACATATCTGTGACTTGTTTGTCTTATGTACTTATATATCTGACTTTATTGTCTTATGTAAATACATATCTGTGACTTGTTTGTCTTATGTAAATACATATACACCACTCCCTCAAAAACTCGCGCCCGGATAACTCGTGAACCCGCTTATAACGCGGTGTCCGGCATGGCTCCCGATTTTTTTCCAAGGAAAATATATTTTAAAATGAGTAAAACATGGAAAAATGTCGTGATAAGAAATTGTAAATTGGCAAATTTAACCTTGATACATAGTTCGTTTTTATCATCGAACATGGTGATTACCGTATTTTCTGGGGTGTAAGTCGCTACTTTTTCGGTTTTTTTTTCTTCTTAAAAATGACGTGTGCGACTTATATAAAGGAGCGACATATATGATAAATAAATTTTTTTAACGACTGTGACTGATGGGCAGTGATGCTGTGCTTTAGCGAAATGCATCTGCCGGTATACAGGCAAGCCAATTGCTGGAAACTTTCATACGGTACACGTAATTTCATAAATGATTATTTAAGATTATCAAATTAAATAGTCAAATAATATTTAGTTATATATGTGTTAAAATTTGTTGTTATTAATAAATAAAAAAATATTGAAATAACGATTGCCATTGTATTTCCTTTATTATTCGGCATGTACATCTTAGAACCTTTTTGTCTCTAAATTCAGTTGTTGTAAATTTCAGCACATTTTCCCACCCAAGCTGCTAGTCAAAGTCCTTTGAACTTGCCGCCCAGCTACTGTGTCATGTTCTTTTGATGTACTCAAATAAATACAGAATGCCGAACTGGGATTATTTGTTATTTTAAACAACGAATTATGTCCCTGTAAAGCGTTTCCGAGACCACTGTTAGCACTTCATAATTTACTTTAATAGTAGTTTATAAAAACACCCAATCATTTTTTTCGTTTGGTTTTGCAATGGCTTGTTTAAAAAAAAAACAAAAAAAAACAGCATGGATATTTCCTTTGATGATTGCTCTAGTTTTAAACTCTGGATTAAGCCAAGACTGGCTTCAAGGGAAGAACTTCAAAGTACCGGTAATTAATAAAAAAAAATAACTGGAAGGCTGGTGAACAGTTTCAATTGTTAGGTGAATTCACAAGGTCTTTGTTAAGGTATTAAAATCACTGTAGCGTATAAAGTGCCTTTGAAGTTCGATTGGGTAGTGGAAATAGCTGATATATAAATACCTACCGTTCATACAATGGAGCATTAATAAAATATAGTTTCACAATAACGTTGTAAGATTTAAAACTGTTATATTAGCATAAGTCAATAAGTTTAGTTTTAAATTAAATTCGTGCCATTTATCATGGCACCAACAACTAGAAAAAATATGATGCAGAATTTAAGTTGAATGTCGTAGCATTTGCGAAAGAAAACGGAAATGGTGCAGCAGAAAGAAAATTCAACGTAAGCGATAAGATTGTGTGTGACTGGGGTAAAAAAGTAGATAAGTTAAGGTCAACAAAAAAAAAACCAAGAAGGGAAATCGTAGTGGCAAAGCAAGTTGGCGAGTTCTCGAGGAGAATCTATGAAAATGGATTGTGGTACAGCGTGCTGCAGGTCATGGACTTTCAACAATTCAGATACGAATCAAGGCAAAGTCAAAGTCTATTGTAATACTGACTTTTATATAACTCTTAAACAATTGTATAATATTTCTTATATGAGTTGGAAATTACCAAGTCGCATGCAATGGTTGGCAGTATCAAAGACGTGATTATGGTAAGTGCGGAGGAGCGACTTATACGGCGGAAAATACGGTATTGCCTGTAAAGATAGAATCCATATTGTGAAATTTGCATTTTTTCAAAATGTAAAGTGATATTTCTCAAACGTGTCACAAACCGCAAGTGTTATCGTGTTCTACTTTATGTCGTTTTAAATTTTTAGACTCATTAAATTCATGTTAGTAATAGTTAAACCTTGTGCATTTTTTTTCTTCCATTTTACTTCTACTGTAATAAAAATCTACACATCGTTCGATCGACATTTTTTTTTCGAAATGTGTCGATCTTTTGTATTTGAAAAAAACCTGTCTACTTTGGATCAAACAATAAAATTAGAATGTATACCATTCACCACAAAAATAAGTGACGTAATACATGTGTGAAGTACATGTGCTAAGCAAACGGAAACCAGGAGGAATAATGTTTAGGTGATTTCCTCAATATACTGTAAGTTATCCTGAAATTATTGTTACTCTGTGAGGAAAAATTAAACAAAGTACACAGATATGAAAAGATATTTATCCACTGTTAATCTTAGTGCGATTATTAATTGAGTATTCAACATGCCAAGCCACCCACCCCCTTTTTCCTATGCGTCGATCCCATTGTTATATTTGTTGTTTGTTATAGGTCCCTTGATAACTCGCGCCCTCGCTTATATCGCGGTCGATGTTTTTGGACCCCAATGTCCGCGAGTTATCGAGGGAGTGGTGTATGTGACTTTTTTGTCTTATATACTTATATATCTGTGACTTTATTGTTTTATGTACTTACATGTCTGTCACTTTCTTGTCTAATGAACTTACATGTTTGTGACAAAGACACAAGCACTAAGTATATATAAACTCCCAAAAATGACTATTTATGACCAAGCAGACTGCACATTGTTGATAAAAATGGATTAAAAATGACAAGCTTCCAAAAGCATTCTACATACAGTTGGAGCATGGCTGCATGGATTTATTTTATACAATGTGTATACCCAGAATTCAATGTATCAATAAGCAAAGCTAATTTGAATCAACTTGAATCTCTCATTTGGTTAACTGGCAAGTTTAGAGTTGGTATTTTAGGAATCAGTTTGGGTGGAAAAAAATAAATGCTTTATACATTACAAACTGTTACAGAAGTATCATCTTTTGAAATTATAATATAATTTTTATTTAAGTCATTTGAGATGATGAAGTTATATCTCAAATCATGTCATTAGTTAGAACTATAGCAAAAGTACATCTACTTTTCATTGTTGTCAATCTCATTCATTCATGACAAGGTTAATCTAAAGTGATATCAACGACTAAGCTGGAAAAGAATGGCATGTGAGTATAAATGTGGTTTACATAAATAAGCATAGAATTCATAGTACACTTGCTCAGTAGAAAGCTGTCCTGCATGCCCTAGCATTTCATTGGTTCAAAGGGAGATGAAGGTCAGAACTAGTTTTATTTACAACTGAATTTATGTTGAAATAATAAGATTTAATTATTCACGAAATTCAGAATTGTTTACCTGTAATGCAAAATGACACTATACTATTAAAGTCACATGCAACATGTTTATTCTTTCAGTTCTACACATCATTATCACAAGTCAGAGAGGAATTTGTAATATACATGTTTGATATAGAACAGTGAATACACTTTGATTTAAACAGTAGTTTCAGGTTAAGTGGTTTCAGGTTAAGTAGTTTCAGGTTAGATAGTTTCAGGTTAAATAGTTTCAGTTTAAGTGGTTTCAGGTTAAGTAGTTTCAGGTTAAGTGGTTTCTGGTTAAGTAGTTAAAGGTTAAATAGTTTCAGGTTAAGCAGTTTCAGGTTAAGCAGTTTCAGGTTAAGTAGTTTCAGGTTAATTGGTTTCAGGTTAAATAGTTTCAGGTTAAGTGGTTTCAGGTTAAGTGGTTTCAGGTTAAGTGGTTTCAGGTTAAATAGTTTCAGGTTAAGTAGTTTCAGGTTAAGTGGTTTCAGGTTAAGTAGTTTCAGGTTAAGTGGTTTCAGGTTAAGTAGTTTCAGGTTAAGTGGTTTCTGGTTAAGTGGCTTCAGGTTAAATAGTTTCAGGTTAAGTGGTTTCAGGTTAAATAGTTTCAGGTTAAGTAGTTTCAGGTTAATTGGTTTCAGGTTTAGTAGTTTCACAGGTTAAGTGGTTTCAGGTTAAATAGTTTCAAGTTAAGTGGTTTCAGGTTAAGTGGTTTCAGTTTAAGGGGTTTCAGGTTAAGTAGCTTCAGGTTAAGTGGTTTCAGGTTAAGTAAGGTTTAGTGGTTTCAGGTTAAGTGGTTTCAGGTTAAGTAGTTTTAGGTTTAGTGGTTTCAGGTTAAATGATTATGTTCAATGACTCAATTCATTCAGATTATGTGAAATTCTTTCAAGGACTTTCAAGGACTTCAGTGCTATTCTTTGTTCACAAGATTAGACTGAAGCAATAAATTTGGATTAATAATTCTGTTAAATTCAGTTTTATCTTGGTAACACATAAGCAATATAAAAGCTTCATTTGGATTACCTCAAAACTTTCTGAACTATCTGTGGTTCATGTGACAAGAGATGCCACTTGAGCTGGCTTGATCAATAAAAGATGTGCTTCAGTTCTGAGATTTATGCATGCTTTTGCATTTCTCTCCAAAGTTTATAGCTCCAGCGATCCTGTGCAAGATATTCCCAATGAGGACTTTAGGGGATCTTTTAAGTGTTTCTTCTGACCACCTTCAACTCACTGCAGATCTTCTTTTGCAGTAATTCTGCTGACATCATGGTAGTGTGGCCTACCCTTCTTAACTGTGACTTCATCAGCTTGCAATGCTTGCCCATTTATGAGCCTCAGTGTATGAAAAGCAGACCTGCTATATTATCATCCGTTTCCTCATACAGCCCATGTGAAAATGGTTCATCTTCTTGGCTTAGTATCTATGTAGCTCTACTCCAATATTTTCACATGGTCTGCCAAAGACCACATTTACTAAGAAATTCTGGCTTTGGATGCATCATGAATGTTCACTGAATGTGTGTGTGCTACCGAGAAATAGTCCACTTCCACAAGGGTTTGGCCATTTAATGTGATGGTAGGCTTGATGCAAGTTGATGCAGGTTGATTGTGAGACTGAAACTGTCACAAACCAATGAGAAATGGTCCATGTTCATACTGTGCTTAATGTCAGACTCAGACCAGGTATTTAGGGAAAAATCAGCAAGTCACTTCCTGTAAATTTAACTTCACCTACAATCTGTAACTGAAAAACCTGAGATCAATAAAGTATCTGATGTTGATCCCAGTGTCTTAGTCACATAACACATTAGAACACATCATTGGTGATTAGGAATAGTTCATATTACTCAATGCTGAAAACAACACAAGCATGCCATCATGGAATTTTCAAACCATAATGATAAATTTCCATGATTGTCCAAGGCCTGACTGAATCAAAGGCTTCTGTTGTATACAAGTTTTAGTTCTGTTCCTGGCTTTTCTCATGGAGTTGATGAGCTGCAAACAGAAATTTGTGTGGCACTTCATTCTTTCCCGAAGCCTCACTTAATCTTGATTCATGTGGCACACAATTCAGCTGACTTTTTGTCAGGATTCTGCTGTTTATCAATAGCTCAGATGGTTGTCACAGGATTGCTTTCTGCTTGGATGCAGCCATGTACTCCTGGGATATAGTTCCTTGAGTCCACACTAAGTGGAAGTGTTTAACCAGTTTCTGTGCCATGTGTGAAACATCAGCTTTGTAAAGTTTTACTGGCATGGCATCTGCTCCATGTACTTTGCCATCTGACATTGATCATTTGTTTCTACAATTTCAGTCAGTGTTGGGGGGATCATGAAGTGCAGGGCATCACCTTAGTGAGCAGTAGGCACTGATGGCCATCCACTAATTTCAGACCTGTGTCCAGACATTTCAACATAGTTTTGCCACTGAATTCCAACAGGCCTCTATGAAAGAGTCAGGATGACCAGGCCTCTATGAAAGAGTCAGGATGACCAGGCCTCTATGAAATAGTCAGGATGACCAGGCCTTTAGGAAAGAGTCAGGATGACTCTGCAGCTTTTCTTGTGAGAGACAGATTTCCACATGTCTAGTGTTAAGTCGCAGTGTTTTCTGCTTGTTGGAAGACTGCCATTGAAACAAAGTCCAACATGGAGCCTAAAGACATGACATTTTGGACCTTTTGTTGCATATCATTAAATTACTTCCAGTCCATCCATAATGAGGAGGGTTTTGCTATTCCCATTGCAGATGTCTAGATCTATTTCTGAAATGTCTATGTACTTACACTAGGATCCTGCAACAGTCTGTATAAGCAACCTAATATGTCAAACTTGACCAGACTGTAGCAGGGACTTATTAACACCAGATTGTCTTTCTTGATTATCAAGGTAATATAAGTCAGAACTCTAGACCAAGATGTTGATGGAAGAGGAGGAGAAGGACAAGCGAAAAACTTCCTTGAAAGGGAGAATATTCTCTTGACTTCATGAAAACTTTGTTGTCTCAAGCTGAGTGTGGCAACTTTAATGTCTCTTGACTTCAAGGTCTAGCAAAGATAATAGAGCTTGCATGAAAACTTTGTTGTCTCAAGCTGAGTGTGGCAACTTTGTCTCTTGACTTCAAGGTGTAGCAAAGATAATAGAGCTTGCATGCAAACTTTGGTGTCTCAAGCTGAGTGTGGCAACTTTAATGTCTCTTGACTTCAAGGTCTAGCAAAGAAAATAGAGCTTGCATGAAAACTTTGTTGTCTCAAGCTGAGTGTGGCAACTTTAATGTCTCTTGACTTCAAGGTCTAGCAAAGATAATAGAGCTTGCATGAAAACTTTGTTGTCTCAAGCTGAGTGTGGCAACTTTAATGTCTCTTGACTTCAAGGTCTAGCAAAGATAATAGAGCTTGCATGCAAACTTTGTTGTCTCAAGCTGAGTGTGGCAACTTTAATGTCTCTTGACTTCAAGGTCTAGCAAAGATAATAGAGCTTGCATGAAAACTTTGTTGTCTCAAGCTGAGTGTGGCAACTTTAATGTCTCTTGACTTCAAGGTCTAGCAAAGATAATAGAGCTTGCATGAAAACTTTGTTGTCTCAAGCTGAGTGTGGCAACTTTAATGTCTCTTGACTTCAAGGTCTAGCAAAGATAATAGAGCTTGCATGAAAACTTTGTTGTCTCAAGCTGAGTGTGGCAACTTTAATGTCTCTTAACTTCAAGGTCTAGCAAAGATAATAGAGCTTGCATGAAAACTTTGTTGTCTCAAGCTGAGTGTGGCAACTTTAATGTCTCTTGACTTCAAGGTCTAGCAAAGATAATAGAGCTTGCATGAAAACTTTGTTGTCTCAAGCTGAGTGTGGCAACTTTAATGTCTCTTGACTTCAAGGTCTAGCAAAGATAATAGAGCTTGCATGAAAACTTTGTTGTCTCAAGCTGAGTGTGGCAACTTTAATGTCTCTTGACTTCAAGGTCTAGCAAAGATAATAGAGCTTGCATGAAAACTTTGTTGTCTCAAGCTGAGTGTGGCAACTTTAATGTCTCTTGACTTCAGGGTCTAGCAAAGATAATAGAGCTTGCATGAAAACTTTGTTGTCTCAAGCTGAGTGTGGCAACTTTAATGTCTCTTGACTTCAAGGTCTAGCAAAGATAATAGAGCTTGCATGAAAACTTTGTTGTCTCAAGCTGAGTGTGGCAACTTTAATGTCTCTTGACTTCAAGGTCTAGCAAAGATAATAGAGCTTGCATGAAAACTTTGTTGTCTCAAGCTGAGTGTGGCAACTTTAATGCCTCTTGACTTCAAGGTCTAGCAAAGATAATAGAGCTTGCATGAAAACTTTGTTGTCTCAAGCTGAGTGTGGCAACTTTAATGTCTCTTGACATCAAGGTCTAGCAAAGATAATAGAGCTTGCATGAAAACTTTGTTGTCTCAAGCTGAGTGTGGCAACTTTAATGTCTCTTGACTTCAAGGTCTAGCAAAGATAATAGAGCTTGCATGCAAACTTTGTTGTCTCAAGCTGAGTGTGGCAACTTTAATGTCTCTTGACTTCAAGGTCTAGCAAAGATAATAGAGCTTGCATGAAAACTTTGTTGTCTCAAGCTGAGTGTGGCAACTTTAATGTCTCTTGACTTCAAGGTCTAGCAAAGATAATAGAGCTTGCATGCAAACTTTGTTGTCTCAAGCTGAGTGTGGCAACTTTAATGTCTCTTGACTTCAAGGTCTAGCAAAGATAATAGAGCTTGCATGAAAACTTTGTTGTCTCAAGCTGAGTGTGGCAACTTTAATGTCTCTTGACTTCAAGGTCTAGCATGCAAACTTTGTCATCTCAAGCTGAGTTTGGCAACTTTGATGTCTCTAGCTCAATCTGTGATGATGTTGGTGAAGACTGTCTAAAGTGGTGGGCAACTATACCAGCAGACTGTGATGATGTTGGTGAAGACTGTCTAAATTGGTGAGCTACCATACCAGCAGACTGTGATGATGTTGGTGAAGACTGTATAAAGTGGTGGGCAACTATACCAGCAGACTGTGATGATGTTGGTGAAGACTGTCTAAAGTGGTAAGCTACCATACCAGCAGACTGTGATGATGTTGGTGAAGACTGTCTAAAGTGGTGGGCAACCATACTAGCAGACAGTGATGATGTTGGTGAAGACTGTTTAAAGTGGTGGGCAACCATACCAGCAGACTGTGATGAAGTTGGTAAAGACTTGTCTAAGGTGGTGGGCAACCATACCAGGAGACTGTTATGATGTTGGTGAAGACTGTCTAACGTGGTGGGCAATCATACCAGCAGACTGTGATGATGTTGGTGAAGATTGTCTAAAATGGTGGGCTACCATACCAGCAGACTGTGATGATGTTGGTGAAGACTGTCTAAAGTGGTGGGATACCATACCAGCAGACTGTGATGGTGTTGGTGAAGACTGTCTAAAGTGGTGGGCAACCATACCGGCAGACTGTTATGATGTTGGTGAAGACGGTATAAAGTGGTGGGCAACCATACCAGCAGACTGTGATGATTGATGGTGAAGACTGTCTAAAGTGGTGGGCAACCATACCAGCAGACTGTGATGATTGATGGTGAAGACTGTCTAAAGTGGTGGGCAACTATACCAGCAGACTGTGATGATTTTGGTGAAGACTGTCTAAAGTGGTGAGCTACCATACCAGCAGACTGTGATGATGTTGGTGAAGATTGTCTAAAGTGGTGGGCAACCATACTAGCAGACAGTGATGATGTTGGTGAAGACTGTTTAAAGTGGTGGGCAACCATACCAGCAGACTGTGATGAAGTTGGTAAAGACTTGTTTAAGGTGGTGGGCAACCATACCAGCAGACTGTTATGATGTTGGTGAAGACTGTCTAACGTGGTGGGCAATCATACCAGCAGACTGTGATGATGTTGGTGAAGATTGTCTAAAATGGTGGGCTACCATACCAGCAGACTGTGATGATGTTGGTGAAGACTGTCTAAAGTGGTAGGCAACCATACCAGCAGACTGTGATAATGTTGGTGAAGACTGTCTAAAGAGGTGGGCAGCCATACCAGCAGACTGTGATGGTGTTGGTGAAGACAGTTTAATGTGGTCGGCATCCATACCAGCAGACTGTGATTATGTTGGTGAAAACTGTCTAAAGTGGTCGGCAACCATACCAGCAGACTGTGATGATGGTTTAGACAGTTTAATGTGGTGGGCATCCATACCAGCAGACTGTGATGATGTTGGTAAAGACTGTCTAAAGTGGTGGGCAACCATACCGGCAGACTGTGATGATGTTGGTGAAGACAGTTTAATATGATGGGCATCCATACCAGCAGACTGTGATTATGTTGGTGAAGACTGTCTAAAGTGGTGAGCAACCATGCAAGCAGACTGTGATGATGTTGGTGAAGACTGTCTAAAGTGGTGGGCAACCGTACCAGAAGACTGCCTCAATTGGGATGTGATAACTTACATTCAGTAAACAGGTTCTCCCTTGGAGTGGTTTGTTTAATCTCACATTGGTATTGAGATACTAAACTGGGTAATGGTATAATGAGTGTCTTATAGCACCACAGTGGGTATGCTGACCTACAAGAATGATGGGTTTGCTTCCTTTGGCATCAAGAACTTGACTGACTGAAGTGTTAAACTGTTCATGTTGCAATCTGAAACAAATTCCAGAGACCCGACATGCAAAACAGTGCCATTTTATCTTCCATAATGTCATCAAGTTTTCTAAGATGAGCTAGGTTGTGGGATATCTGATCCACAAAACTGGCCCTCGCTTGCGTAGTGCATGACAGTATCTGAGTTGACTTGATTTAATATCATTCTCACACACATATAGACCATTAGTTGAATTCTCTGTCCAAATATGATGCTTACACAGAGGTGAGGAAATAATCTCACCAATGCCAGTTTAACCATTTCTCAAAATTCTTAATTTTGAGTTAATTTTTTTAACTATCGATAAAAAAAGGTTCAAATAAATTTATAACGTTGGCATATCTGCTAAATGTGCCATGTGGCACTTGATCCACTCAGTTTTATGCCACTTTATTGATGTATTCATTTATTCATTTTTTTTTGGAAAATAAGTAAAACAAATTCTGAATTTGGAAAGTGATACATTTTATTCAGTTTTGACTTTATTCCCACCAATAAAGTGAAGAAATTTTGGGAATTATTCAGTGGTTTCTCAACAAATTCAGATATTATCCATGGATGAAATCAAATTTTGCAAATTTTAAGAGTTTTCAAGGCAACACCTCAGAGATTTGTCTAAATCAAACAAACCATGTTTTCACCATAATAATACTTTTGGTATCAAGATCATCAAATGCTCTTTTGACAAGTCCTGGTTCTTTAATAATAGCAAAAATGTAAAACAACATTAATAATAATAATAATAATAATAATAATAATAATAATAATAATAATAATAATAATAATAATGCATACAAACATTCTGAGGTCACCTGTGTTACAAGGCCAATTTGGCCTTTTCCAGTAGGCGGCTTCTTAAGGCAGGTTTGACTGTACTGCTAAACCAACTTTTATGACATCTGACCATGTTCCACCAGTACAATAATAAAAATCAATGGTTATTTTTTCATAATTATATCAATATTTTGTGATTATACTTACAATTTTAGAAGTTCCTAATTTGAAGAGGTACTTCCATTCTCTCTTAGTCAACTTCACTTCTAAATCTGACATTATAATTTGAAGCCGACTTAAAAAGGTGGGTACCTGTAAATAGAGGTCATAAACATTAATGCCAATTTAACAATGTGGGTACCTGTAAGTCAGAGGTGATAAACATTTTAGGCAATTTAACACAATGTGGCTACCTGTAAATTACAGGTGATAGTTTAGGCAACTTAACATGGGTTCATGGCAATTACAGATGAAAACTTTCAAGCAAACACTGACACATGATTCAAACAAGTAAAATTATGACAAAATTCAAGTACTTTTCAAGGACTTTTTTTATTTCCAAGGAGTTTTTGCATTTTCCCAATAAAGTTCACTTACATAGGTATAATAAACAAAAAGTCAAACTAACAAAATATTTATTAACAAGTTCTTCCTCTGTACCTAATTTCTCTTCAGCGCCTTTATCTCAGCATCCAGCTTATTACTAAGACCTTCATAAAGTCTAAGTTTCTCCTCAGCTCCGTTTTTATTAGCATTGGCAGGGAGGTGTTCAAATGTGGACAAGGATGGAGGGGTCTTAAATGACCTTGCGGTCGTCCACAAGCTAGCATTTTTTGTTTTGATATTCTGTGTTGAACAGTTGCTTTATGCCTACTATGTATATTCCATTATGTTTTGTAGATGTCCTTTATTGGTTATACCTAAGTATAAATTATTTATTAATTTCAATTTGCACAATTCATGCCACAAAATATATATGAATGAGTTTGCAATAATGCATAGGTCTAGCCCACAGAGCCAGAGGTTGATTACATAACCCACATATTAGCCCTGCTAGATGGTGACATCTGCAGCTGGGGAGGGGGGTTAAGCCACAAAAGCAGACAAGGGGAGAAGGTGTCAACCAATCAGGGACATTCAAATCATGTATGCTCTATTTTATCTTCACTGATTTAAAGTATGGTTCTCATTCTTTCATATCTATAGTAATGCTAGTCCTTCAACAACTCTCAATGGCTGTATGCCTTTTTTGACCATTTTGACTGGACACACTGTAAGATAATGTTCAAGTGACAGAAATACCATGGGATAACCAGAGATCAATAAAATCATATGAAATGGTCAAGTTATCTCCCCTGCAGGGATGCTGCCAGGATTTCAGGATTTAATCAAAGTGTGTGTGTGTGTGTGTGTGTGTGATCTCCAATGAGGAAGTGGTGGCAGGAAGAATAGCCATTGTTAATTATCTCCCTAACACTTCAATATCTGTCACTCTTACTGTTCCACTCTGTTAAGGCTCTATTGAAACCAAATACTCAAAAGAGATGTCATCTCTAGTTGTATAGAGATTATTACTGTGATGTCATTGGACATGGTCACATAGTTGTGGTGGGGTTTTGGTTGGTATGGCAGAAGACCATAGGCTTACTCCATACTTTACAGCTGATTATGATGTTGTCAAAGAATTAAATTTTTCTAATAAGTCAGTTGGACTCGGATTATATACTTGATTCATAGTCAATGAACAGGTTCAAAAAATGAAGTGTTTAATTTGGAGCCATGTTCCTCCATCACATTCAATATTTAAATATACCAAAGGTAAAATTAGAAAAGTTGCATCCTAAATTATTTTCATGGCTACTTTAAATGTTATTTATTGTGAGACTTTAATGCCAGAACTCGTAGGTTCAGTGATGTTTGGGTTAAAAAATAAATTTCTTCCCAAACAACTCAATTTGGTGCAAATTACATTATTTTTTAATGACACTGAGAATTCTTGATTTGTAAAAATTTCACAAGAAACAAACAAACCAGATCAGGAAATTGATAACACTTGGGAAAAACTGAGGAATATGCAGAAATAATGATAGTATTATTTAAATGGAACATATGGTTACATACGAGTGCTGGTTCTACAACTTCATAAAATACATCTTGTACAACTATTCTGTTGTTTCTAACAACACTCTGTAATATGTCAATAATTTTTGAACACATGAAGTTGACCCAATTTATACCTTAGTCTCTTGCTAATTAATAGTTTTAGATTTTACAACAAAACTACGCACATTTTACTTTTATTAGACCTTTAATACATGATCACAAATATTTAGATTGTAAGAAAATAGAAGTTACAATTTTATTAAAAGTATTGGTACCAGTAAAACTAAAGGAGATGGTAAAGAGAATCATGAATAAACAGATTAGTAGTGTAATAAAGAATCCAGATATCAAAATGTCATCAATTATTTTTTCATCAATTTCATCATCAGTTGATGACAAAGCTTTAAAATGTTATCTACTAGATAACAGTAATCCAATTTGTAATACAAATACCAGATGATGGCTTGGAACTAAGTACCAAAAGGTCTGCAGAAAATATCAACATCCTCAAAATATACATAGTAATAACAAAATACAAACAGGACAAATTTTATCTCTTGCTTTGAGTTTACACAGTTTAGTCAGTTTTTTATGCCTAATGTCATTTAATTTTTCACATAGCATGTACTTCATTTGGTAATACATCTGCATGATGAAAGTTATTCTCTTTATTCTTTTGTTGCCATAGTGGTTCTGCCAACTATAGATCTACACACACTTAATTATGTTGTATGTTGTTTCTATGATCTTCATTATAAGCATTATTATGTTGTTTCTGAATATGATCCTCCTCCTCTGTGTACGAATATTATTCTGTGTTGAGAACTCCCTTTCATTGCCTGCTGTCTGAAGTGCATAAATATAAAAAGTTTGAACAAGTTACTGTTCTTTATGGTTGTGCAATTTTCAACTTATCATCTCACATGTATGGCCCTATGGCCATGGGTATTCTCTTCGATAACTCGTTCCAGAAAGAAATGTTTTCACTAACATGAACTCTGCCAAAGATTCACTTCCATGAATCAGTGCTTTGCTGCCTCTAATGCCAGTTTTGTTTTTTTTTCATAATGCTGATTATGGTTTTAAGTCCAGCATTCCCATAGACTGCTTGTTTAGACATGAGAATCTTGAATAAATATAACTGCCAAAATTGACATCCTGTCCATCCAACATGTACATCGAAAAAACAATCAACATCAATTTTGTGCTCAAAATCACACACTGGTATTTCCAGTGACATTCCCCAATAACCAACAGACTGATACACATGAAATTCATTGTCATCATAGCTATTATAAGCCAGTATTTGCTGACTGAAAACATCTGATGATGAACCCTGCTGTGATTCAGCCATATTGGTTTCCTGTGTGGCCCTTAATTGAAACAAGCATTTGCAAAACTAACATGATGAAAATAAGGTTAAAACTCCCATAAATACATGTTCAGGCCAATGAACCAATCAAATTTAGTTTAACAGCCATTCATGTCGAACTGATGTATCCAGCTATTTTAATGTTTGCCTTCCTGAATCTGGATGTGGCATTGAGGCGCTGATATACTGCTACTGGCAGTTCGAATTACATCATGAAATGCACTTTTAAAGTTAAAAGTTGAATAAAAAATGCATATTGCTCAAAGCACTTTTTATATCTGTGATGTTGATATAATTTGCAGAACGCAAATTACTGCTTTAAAATTACACAAATTCATGCAAATTACTCATGTGTACTGGCATCATTTTCCAAACCACCTTTTATATTCATGTTAGACCACTAGTAGAGGGTTAGATGCAATTTTAAATGTATATATTCTTTTTTTGTACAACCCCACCAGCGATTTCTCATTTTGTTAACCCAACCCACAACAGAAGTGATTTTCCTAATCAACCTCCCACAGTCTGAATCAAATCAGTTTGAAATACAATCTCCTACAGAAGTTTTTTTTTGAAGTGCCATACCGGTGGGATATATGTTTTACTGGAACAGCCCTTAAGACATACTGGTCAGGACTAAAAATATATGCAACGTTCATGCATTTAGTTTTTTATTTTGGTGCAATTTTATGGTTCATGGTAATTTTTTAAAACTTGCAATACACCTCTACACATAACAAAAAATTCTTTTGTATAGCCCCTGCATGACATGCTTACAAAAAAATACAGACCAAATGATCATACAATGAAACTTCATTCTCAATAAAAATGAAACTTGATAAGATGTAAGCTGATGGCTGAACAAACTTAAACCTCACAATTTTTCAAATTTGTATTTAAAATTAAAGGCAAATGCTTTTGTGAAACTTGAATGATGACTGTTATGACTTGATGGTCTTAAACAAAGCAATATTAAAGACTGAATACCATCTCACTTTACAAAATTCAACAAATTATTTCCCTATAATATGAAGTGAAAATGTAAAAGGAACTTACAGTAATGTGAATTAAACCCCAAACAGCCCAAAAAGTTTAAACATCAGTAGTTATAATAAAAATTCAATTGGTGTTCGAAATAAGATCCAGCAGTGAAGGTGCTAGTGTGCCTTCAGTGGCCTATAAAATGATGAGACAAAGAGTCTTTCAATTAATCATAATATAATCCAAGATGTCTTTGTTTGAATTCACTATAATTCCCAGTTAATGTTTCTGTCCAAGAATATTAATTAGTAACTCATATTTCCAGTGAGTAAGTTAATTTGAATACAGCAGAAATGATATACAGAACACAAGCTCTTACAGCACAAATAAATAATTTCTCCAGTAAACAATATTTTATATAAAAACCAAGACAAAAAATGAATATCTGGATAAGAGCCAAAAGTTCATTTCTAGAACAGTCTAAGTTATAATTGTCTGTTACTAAAATTATACTAAATCACACAATAAACGTAATCTCCTTGAGTCAGATAATATCCTTAATATTTATCATACACTCACAGAGAAATATAAACTAAGTATTAGTTGTTTACAGACTATAAAGAAATCTGATTTTGGTCAGGTAGACAACGAACTTGATTTAGGACATGGGACGTCCCAAAATACAAATTTAGATAACCCACAGCATATAATGACAAAAGAAACATAATAAATAATGCAAATGAAATATACACAATAATAACATTATGGGCTGGAGATTTGTAAGCCATATCTTTTCTTTCTTGTTTTTTTATTGTTTTTTTTATAAATGTTTGGTGTGTTTTACTTAAATATGCATGTTTTTATGCACTAGTAGATGCTAGGTTGACCTTGACATTTCACTGACCTGGATACTGCTAGGCAAAGGGTTCTATACACTCACCTGGTCAACAAGACTATCCAGGCCACGAGATATGTACCGGACCTTCTCATTGTCACTCATACTGCTAAATGTGTCCCTGAAAATTACATAAATTCATTTAGACCCAAATACAAACATTACAACTATTAATGAAAATAATAAGGACTCCTTGGAACACTCCACTATCATAATGAATGCTACATAAATAGACCATGGAAAACTATAATCCAAATTGTCCAACTGAATGAGAACATTCTTCACAATCTTGACTCAGGAAAACAGAAACATGCATCTGGCAAAAGACCTGACAATTATCCTTTCAGCCTTAATCCTGGACATTTCTTGTAATTGTAGAAATGCCTCATTTTTGTAACAAATTCATCAAGAAATTTAGAGTAATAATATCATCCTGCATTCTACTTATTACCAATAGGTCATACTGTCAACCCTACGATATAACTAAAACCAATAACCGTGCCTGCAAAGATCTTATCTAACCTGCAGATTTTACAATCCTCCTGTATTCTCTTCATTTTCAACAAACGTACAGGTAAAGATCTAAATAAACAAAGGAAAAACATTTTTCTCATTAATTCTTCAAAATTAAATACATTATAGTTTATAAACATGGTAGAGGCACTTTTTATCTTGGATTTCTGAATAGTAATTGACAACTAACGTCATAATCAAAAACTCACTTTCTGTTTAAACATTCATTATATACTGCCCATGATAATGTACAGCAATACAAATTGAATATGGAATGTTGATAATCAAATAACAATTTTTAAATTTTCATAAAAATGTTTCTTGGAGTACACAAAAATCTGTCTCCTCAACTGATAGAACGGATTGTAAGTGTAACAGTTGACAAGAGCAAGGCCATTTTGAAAACAGAGTGATGAGATGGTAATTTAAAAGATGCCAACTGATTCCACTAGTAGAATTATTCAGATTTTCATAAAAGAGTACAAAACCTGATGACCTATATTAGAGTGAGAAGCATTAACAGTACCTGATGATTACTTTGTTTTGAATCTGCTAACTAAATTGCAAGGATACAAGGTTATTTTGATTAAGTTGGAAAACATAGGGCAGGAAAAATAATCTATGTCGGTGCTTTGTACCAAGACAAGGAAATCCCTGTCACAGGGTTAAACTATGCCACCTCGTGCGGGCTTCTTGACTATGATTTGTCTAAACATCAACAAAGATTCTATTAATCATACCAGTGAGATCAAACTTCTTCAAAAGTATGGGTTGTGATGATTAATGCTTCTTCAGGAGTTATGGCTTAATCTGACAGTAATGGCCTGGTATGTCGTACCAGTCGAACAAAACTTTATCATGACTTATAGGTAAACTTAACAAGTTGCAGTAGTTCAGCAGGTAGTGAAACAGACTTGTAATCAAATGATCATGTGTTCAATATCAGCCCAGACCTGTCTGGGTCCTTGGAAGGGCTCATAGCGCTCCACTCAACAGCAACAATTTATTTTTTAAAAAAAAAAAAAAAAGAAAAGATATATGGTAATGACCAGCATCCTGAGTTATGGGCTTACCTGATGGTAACAAGTCCAAATAAGGAGACCAAACTTACTTTTTCTGTACAAAAAGGAAGAACAAATTTGAAGCTCTGTCATTTAACCTCTTCAGTTTTTTCAGCTCTCTCAGATGTAAAGCCTAAAAAATAACATACAACACAATTAGAATCATTCATGTTCTTTTATTTCATTCATTTTCGATCTAGTAAAGTGCTTAATGAGGTCCAAATTTTGTGGACTTGTACTTTTATTCTGAAATGAAATATGGTACACACATACCCAATTTAGTTTGTTGCACTGGTAAATATTCTTTTCTGCTTCTTCGGTACCTCTGAAAATGGGAAATGGTCCACATAAGCCAATGCATCTAAATACTCATCATTTTCTTCAGAGATTTTTATGCTAAGAACAGCGTCAATTCCGTGTTGTGAACAAATCCCCTCTCACAATCAGCCTGCTTTTTATAATGAGAGAACCACTGAAATTTGGCCAATTTAACCAAATTAGGGGACTGGACTGAACATATTTTTCCAAAACTTGATCATGCTGTTCTTTTGACATTTAACTGTGCAACCATTTTCATTAGTGAATGGATTATCTTTCTTGAACTCTTGACAGAAAATACATAGCTTCCCTCCATTTTAGTCATTTCATGAACAAGATGTAGGTAATCAAGCATGTGTCTTGGAATTTATGTTCCTTTTCTTATTTTTTTTCTCTGCCTCTGGTTCCATGTGTTGAGGATGAGGTATTTCCATGACAATTTAGTCATAACACCTCAATAGTTTCTGTAAACACTGCTGATCTCAATCATAGAGATGCTTGCATTCAAACATTAAATCTATCTTACTACAGCCTGACTGACATCAAAGGCAACATGGATGACTAAGATTTAATTTAACAACTGTTATATTTAACTGTCTTTAATAAAACAAAACAAAGCACACAAAAAAATGCACACTCGGTACACCAAATTGCAGAAACAACAAATAATTTGCATGACCATATAATATATATTGGTTTTCAAAAGTTGTGTTTTTTATTATTGTTTCTGCAAGAATCCTGCGATTGCACAGCCTGACAATATCTGACACTACCTTGTTTCATGAAAAGTTATCACTGCTAATTGGAGCTTAGTTTGATGTACAGTCTTTTTTCATGAAATCTTATCAACACTTATTGGAGCTTGGTTTGACATTCACTGTCTGTTTCATGAAATCATATTCCTACAAACTGCAGCTTCGCTTGATGTACATTGCTCTGTTCTATATGTGAGATGCAAGCTTGTTAAAGGCAATGGTAAAGGAAAAAAATTTTGTCATCTGGAGAATGAATCACTTTCATAACTGTAAAATAAATGGCCAACAGCATTAGATCAGGTTGATGTCGCACTGCTGACGTCATTTGTATTTACTACTGGAGAGTGTACACAGGGAGACAACGCAGTCACATCACACACATCACATCCTGTTCCCACTAAAGTTTTTATATATAGCATGTATGTAGGTCATTCTGAGTGATTTCTCTTTTATGGTAAAATAAACTTGGTTGACATTTATTTACAATAAAGTGACCAACATCTTCCACACACAGGTTTCTGAAGTTGTTGTACTGTCCTACTGTATATGTATAAAACAACCTATTAAGGCTTATACCTATTACTGGGTTATAAACAACCTATTAAGACCTATACCTATTACTGGGTTACAAACAACCTATGAAGGCTTATACCTATTACTGGGTTACAAACAACCTATTAAGCCTTATACCTATTACTGGGTTACAAACAACCTATTAATGCTTATACCTATTACTGGGTTACAAACCTATTAAGGCTTATACCTATTACTGGGTTATAAACAACCTATTAAGGCTTATACCTATTACTGGGTTACAAACCTATTAAGGCTTATACCTATTACTGAGTTACAAACAACCTATTAAGGCTTATACCTATTACTGGGTTACAAATGATGGTATTCTGTAAATAAATTCTGTACCATACTAAGCGATTCAGTAACATTACATGTTTAGGAGAATGACTGCCATGGAGTTTTAATGTCAAGTTTGCTTCACATATTTCTGAAGGAAAATATGGATTCTCTTTCAGATTTTCAGAGGTAAGGTAATATTAGTAGATGCATATTATTTCTGTAATGCATTATGTTGTCAGAAACAATCTTTATATTATTGTAGAAGAAATGGGTTGTGTTCATAAACAAGTTTCTAGCTAGACTTACCACCAACAGTAATATACATAATGAACACACTGACTCATTTTGCAAACAAAATGAAAAACACAAGATAGGCATCTAAATTTGTTTTCTGTAAAAGAACACTGAATGAAACATTATCATGCAAGTGTTCTTTATTGGCAGACAAGGATATAATGCAGCCTAGTTTATTTCTCTAGACAACAAAAGGAAATTTGGTACTAAGTCAGTACCAATTCAGCAAAATGATTCAACAAATCTCACTGTCAGTACTAAGTCAGTACAAATTCAGCAAAATGTTTCAACAAATCTCACTGTCAGTACTAAGTCTGTACAAATTCAACAAAATGTTTCAACTAATCTCACTGTCAGTACCAAATCAGTACAAATTCAACAAAATGGTTCAACTAATCTCACTGTCAGTACCAAGTCAGTACAAATTCAGCAAAATGTTTCAACTAATCTCACTGTCAGTACCAAGTCAGTACAAATTTAGCAAAATGTTTCAACTAATCTCACTGTTGGTACCAATTCAGTACAAATTTAGCAAAATGTTTTAACTTATCTCACTGTCAGTACCAAGTCAGTACAAATTCAGCAAAATGTTTCAACTAATCTCAGTCAGTACCAAGTCTGTACAAATTCAACAAAATGTTTCAACTAATTTCACTGTTGGTACCAATTCAGTACAAATTTAGCAAAATGTTTTAACTTATCTCACTATCAGTACCAAGTTAGTACAAATTCAGCAAAATGTTTCAACTAATCTCACTGTTGGTACCAAGTAACACAAATTCAACAAAACTTAGAATTACCATTGGGTAATACATATTCTACAGAAAACTTTACGTTACGGTTTTTTCAATACATATTTTCTCACAACTTCTTGTAACCATTAAACATTGATCTTTTCTAATATTGGAACCCTAAGCTACTACTATAATTTTAAGTCTATTAATGTATGAAATACTAATATCATTTAACTATTATAATTTTAAGTCTATTAATGTATGAAATACTAATATGATTTAACTACTATAATTTTCAGTTTATTAATGTATGCAATAATAACATGGATTCACTTGTATATTTTTTAGTTTATTTATTTATGCTATCATGGATTCATGTGTATATTTTTTAGTTTCTTGATGTATGTCAATTACTCATGGATTCATGTTAACATTTTTCAGTTTACTAATGTATGCTATGCTTGCTGTCATGTAGTCACGTGTGCATTTTCCATTTTATTTTCATGGATACTATGCTATCATGTGTGATTTGGATTTTTAATGTAGCTTTAGCAATTTTTGAATCATACAACTGCAATGTCAGCAGCATGGCAGTTTATAGTGATCTCTAGCACTGTGGCATCATGCGGCACCCTTGTAACATAACATCGCACAAAGTTGCATCCTGTATCCAGGCTGACCAGTTTTAACTAACCTCATAATGCTGATCTCATTGTGAGGCAGCTGTTAGTACCATTTTTATAAGTCTTCAGTATGACTTGATCGGGGTTCAAGCCCATGACCTCCTGCATCTGAGGTGGATGCTCTAACCACTAGGCCACCAGAGTGGTACCCATGCTATCATGTGTACATTTTTCAGTTTATCATGATCCAATCTTGATACAAAATGACTGGCGACACCCAGATTTAACCGCATGCCGAGAAAAAATGCCACAAGTTAAATGCAAAAATTGAAACTAAGCCAAAAAGCTTTGAAATGTGGGACACACTGACCTTCTTTCATCTATCTCTTTTTACCCACTTTTTAAATCATATTCCACTGTCAAACCTAGAAAGCAATTGACTCCGAATTATTTAACTCTTTATAAATGTAGTTTAGTTGGAGGTTGGGCTGAATGGCAGCCAATATATCTGGTGAAAGAATATCATGGGAACAGCCACCTACTCAAAGGAAGCTACTGGTAAGATTTCTCACATACACCACATTGGTAGATCTTTCCCTGGAGAAAAGAAAATCCAGAAAAGACTTTCTCCCCTGAAGTTTCCAACTGACTCATCCAGTGAACAAGAGGGAGCTTTGAACTGATTGCTGAGGCTGTACCTAACTGATGAACATAGGAAAAGGTACCATGGGGTGGACAGGGTGGGTATGCTTCTTTGTTTCAAAGGGCCCCTAGCGGCTGCCAAGGGCCTGTGTTATTGCTCTCCATGGAGATGATGAAGCCTCAAAAGAATGTTTCCATCTCAACATATGTAGACCCTAAATGGGTCTTGCTGTGGTCCAATAAGACCCTAAATGGGTCTTGCTGTGGTCCAATAAGACCCTAAATGGGTCTTGCTGTGGTCCAATAAGACCTTTGAGATTTCTAAGGCAGAATCCCAGTGGAGGTGGAAAAGTTCCTGATGGCATGCCACCAATATGGAAAGGATATGATGCAATGCCAACAAATGCTGCTAGAGACAATGACTCCTCCTTTCAGAAACAAAAGTAAGCCACTAAAAAGAGAAATGATCATCATGAGGACAGGTCTTAAGTTTAACTGGGAGGCAAGTTCATTCCCCAAACTTTTAATTCCCCCAAGGAAGGTTAGGGAGACTTTATCGGGCCATGAATGGATGGATCCTTTAGATGTGGGAAGAGTTATCAGTATGTGCATCATGATAATCCAAATACAAATCCACAAATGTAATGGCAATCCATTAACTTGCTGGACAAGTTGCACCAGTGAGGTTTGCTGGATGGACAGTTATACACCCATCGCTACAGGGTTATAAGGTTAGAGAACCTATACTTTACTTAAAGAACAGAATGCTGTCACCATGATTTTGTCTCAATCTGTATTATAATCGTAGCAACTGTAGCACATCATACTCCTGCCCCAGTATAGTCTATTTACAATAGCAGTGCATTCAGCATTAACAATAATTTGGTTTAAACTGCCCGTTTGGATGCACTTAGAACCCAAATAAACCCGGAAAAGAACAACAACCCGTGGCAAGCTACTGGCAAGCTTTTCACATACCCACATTGGCCAAACATGAGATTTAAACTCACAGAAATTTGTATAAAGACTTAAATCATTATGAGCTAGACTGTACATGTGCCAGGTATTTACTTTCCGAAATCAAGGGTGGGGTACAATATAGAATGACTCCAATTCAATGACTCCATCTTCAACGGTTAAAACAAAACTTAATCAAAGTCAATGATGTGTACAATATGGGGCACAGTGTCCTATGTTTGTGATAGGAGGTGGGTGGGGTGTAATATTCTTCAAGACCAATCTCATTTCATGATTCCAGGTATAACGATATTGATACCACTTCTCAAAAACTGTGATCATAAAGTAAATGCATAATCTCATGCCAGCAAATTGTGAAATGTAGTCACAATGGTCTTTTTTCTTTAAGGCTTTCACAGAAATGTATACAAACATCCAGTTTTTCATGTTTCAAACATTAACAAAGTTAATATATATATATATATATATATATATATATATATATATATATATATATATATATATATATATATATATATATATTGGGTGCAGAAAATCTAAGCTAATCATACAAATTTACCCAAGAATTTACTGATTTACTGTGTTATGTATCGGCTAGTTTAATGTAACACAAAGAAAATAGTGAACACAGCAAGCTTTGTAACAAAAAAATTTTGAAAAGGTAAATATATGAAACAAGACTTACGATTTACAAAGAAGATACATTTTTTTTTCTAAAGTTGTGGGAAAACTCAAATGTCCAGTGAATAAACAGTTCTAAATTAATACAGTCTGAATCTCAGTTCCATTCCAAGATGGCAGATGTGATGTGAGACGAAGGTTAACACAAGATGTCCAGAAGTTTCACTGTGAAGCACAATTTATGTGTATTGCTCTGTTCCAATTTAGATATAATTTCAGCAAATGTATTTGCTTGAATCTAGTAGTGTATTTCTCCAGGGAAAATAATTATTTAGAAAGTAGATGAAGTACAGCTACCACCACTAGCAATACACATGTTGTTCGTTGTTCCTCATATGTACGAGCAAACAACTATTTCCAGCACATAAATACCTTTCAAGGTAGTAGAAATTCTATAAGATGTTATAATGTGACTCAAAGATATGACCAACTAAGATTGACTATTACTTACAAATAACTGAGCATTTAAGATAAGCTAATACATCAGACCATGCATACACACACAAAGGATACAAGTGATTTTGAAATCACATTTGGGTATTACAAAAGCGTAAACAAGAATGATGTGGTCACAGCCAATCACTTATACAGCTTTTCCGGACTGTTTATTTGCAATGACAAAACCTTCATGCGAAAATCATCTTTAAGCGAGTCACAATTACATTTTAAGTAAACACATGTTTCTAACAAAATATCAGACCCATGCAAACATAATCATAATCATAATACTAATTAAATTTAATGATATAACATGAAAAAAAATAAAAAGAGAAATAAAAAAGAAAAATTCAAATCTTAACACACATGTAATTTAACTACAAAATTGTAACAACTGATAAACATAACCAAGAATTGACAAAGTTAGCTCCCTTTGATACCTGCACCAGGGGCATGTGTTATTGCAACCCATTCAAGACTCTTGTCTAGGATAAAGCATTAAAAAATGGTTTAGGTTGTACAGATATGTTTCTGTATGTGTAGTCATATATCAATGCTGTACAATATTCCCTCTACTTCATAGCAATAGGTCAAAAATTAACCGAACAGGGTGACCAAGAATTTCAGAAAAACACGTTTTATTAAACTGTACCATTCAAAATAGAACACGTATAGTAGTTTAAACTAGATTTTTTTAAGTACAAAACATGTAAAACAAAACTGATCTGCCATATTTCATTCAATATGCCCACTCCAGCATTCCTAAACAGCTCTAAGGTGTTAGTGTAACTATCAAAAACTATTACTTACATTCTTCAGTGTTTTTCCCAGAATGTTGCTGATGTGTCCTGATCCTTTTTTGCTCTTGTCATGTTTGCTGTCTGCTGGTTTTTCTTTCTCTGATGTGTTGATAATCTGCTCCAAGGCAGCTTTGATGTCTGATACAAACTTAGACACCATGTCCAACGAACTCTCAATCTGGAACAGCCATATAGTGCATATACTACAACTTGCCCTCAGACAGATTTTTTTTTGCACATTCTGTTCACTCACTGACATGGTGGAAAACACTAATACATTTATTAGAAATTGCATTCTTTAATAATTTAAAATGTTATTTTGGTCAACTAACTTTTCTCCAATTTTAAAAAGAACACTTATACAATTATTAATTTACATAAAGTCCTTTAAAATATGAACTGCCATGGAAAGTCAGGTATATCAAGTAACTTTACTGCAGCCTTTCCTTTACATCAGCTTAAATGTATATCATATGCCTGGTTTTACCTCTGGAACAAGGTAAGTAGCTATCTCATGTCTTTCATCAACACTCATGGCAGATGTGTGCTTCTTGCAAACTTCCAGAAACTTTTCCAACTGGCTCAAAAAGAATGGAATCCTAAAACAATGATGACAAATAGTTTATATTTGGTCATATCAAGTGAACAATGGATACATTTTGTCAAGCAGGCAAAATAACACAGCACTTTCAGAAATGGTGAGGTCATGCATGAAAATATTCAAGTTTTTCACCTACAAGATAAAATATATCCATTATTTACTTAAACCAAGCAAATTTTCTTTAAATATAATATATTTGAATATCAATATGTATAGCTCTATGAATGTATATGTATGCATATGTGTATATATATATATATATATATATATATATATATATATATATATATATATATATATATATATATATATATATATATATATATATATATATATATATTAGCTATCAATATAACTGTATGTATGTATATGTATGCATATATATTTATAAATACTGGCTATCAATTTGTATAACTATGTATGTATATGTATGCATATATATTTATAAATACTGGCTATCAATATGTATAACTGTATGTATGTATATGTATGCATATATATTTATAAATACTGGCTATCAATATGTATAACTGACTGAAGAATTAGATTTCTCAGTATCCATGTGATAATGTCAGCTTCTATCAATTATGTTCTGCTGTCTGTATCTATTTACACAAAAAAATATCAGTAGTAACCAATTATTTTATAGTAAAATATGTTTATTTGATAAATACTTACCCATATATAATAACTTAGAAGAACTACTTCTATCTAGCAAATCCAGCCCTCCAATGCTAAAAACCTACAGCTAAAAATTATATGCCCACATAGATGGTGGTTGGGCAGAGTGATCTCCCCTTGGTACAGGGATTGGCACCAAATCTAGTGAAATCGTCAGTTACAACTAGAGCGAAAGGAAAACTCTGTAAGGATGTAACTGCGGGAAGGCTGAGAGGGTGTATGTATGTTATAATTATTATATGAAACGATACATATGTGCAATGTGTTGATATGATTCAAGATACACAGCCCATGATATGATACATTATCAATACACACATTAACACTTTCCCAGCTCCAATAATCTGACATACTTCATAACATTAAAAATTATTGTCAGCATAACTATCATTAGTCAGGATTTACCATAGAAAATCCTCACTTAAAGATTAGTCAGTATTTACCATAGAAAATCCTCACTTAAAGATTAGTCAGTATTTACCATAGAAAATCCTCACTTAAAGATTAGTCAGTATTTACCATAGAAAATCCTCACTTAAACATTAGTCAGTATTTATCATAGAAAATCCTCACTTAAACATTAGTCAGTATTTACCATAGAAAATCCTTACTTAAAGATTAGTCAGTATTTACCATAGAAAATCCTCACTTCAAGATTAGTCAGTATTTACCATAGAAAATCCTCACTTAAAGATTAGTCAGTATTTACCATAGAAAATCCTCACTTAAAGATGAGTCAGTATTTAACATAGAAAATCCTCACTTAAAGATGAACCACGCCAGAAATGGGCTCTTTTCGGTGTTCTAGAAAGCCTGTATTTTAAATATGCGTTTGTAAAATTGTGCTGATGCAAGGTTAAATTAAAACATAATGCTTGTTTCAGGGCATAATGTGCCAATCAAATTTAGTTCAACAACTATTAACGTCATGTGACTAGCAATGCAAATGGTGAGTTTCAAGTCAAATTTCAGCAAATCTGTAGTTTCATCTTATTTGTCAGCATTTTAAAGTCATACAGAATGCAGTACTTAGAATTTCTGAGGAAATAAATCATTTTCCTATCGATTTCATATGGTACAATCTAAACAATTTGCTTGCCTAGCTAGTATGCAGCTACCCTAAAAGGACACCATATCATGTTGGCAAATTCCAACTTTTTGATAATCAATTGACTCTGAACCTTCACCCTAACATCAATGACCAGATATCACAAAATGGGGTGTCACGGGTCTTAAGAAATTCAAGCTACTTGATGCCAAAAAAAAAACTGTTGCAATAAAATAATTACTAACTGATAATCACTAGCACTGAAGCAAAACAACTCTGACCAGAGGCTTACTAAGTAAGCTAAGAGGGTGTCTCGGTAAACTGTATGTTGGATCACACAGACACTTAGCATGAACAAATAGTGGCAGTTTAAAACGTCTGACACCTAACTCTATTCTACCATCTATTCTATTACACCATTTATATACCTAAGGTGCCTAACTGTGTTAAGACCGTGAAGTGAAATATCAAAGGTTAGGAAACATCAACAGTGATAGGAAGAAAAGTTGGACCTTTGAACTTGCCTGAGGTAGAAAACTTCCAAACTACTTGTATGGATTTTGTGAGACCTCTCCGCTGTAAAGAAAGTGTGCTACATAGCATGAGCAGAATTAGTAGATTTCACGGGAAATCGTGCCAAAGGAAGGTCACTCTGCCCAACTGCCAAAGACTAAATTAAGTAAATGTCAAAAGAATGGATCCAATTTCTTTGTCATAAGATTATCAATATCTCTTGACCAAAGGGAAACAATATTTTGGGTAATTCACTCCAGTGTTATTTTTGGAAATCTTCAATGAGCTACAAAATTTATTTCTCCTGGAAAATCCAATAATTTAATAATTCTTGTTAGTTATTTGGGGTTTGCCTTGTGATCAATGTCCGAGTAATCAAACTGGCACATTGCTTCACATAACTATGTAGCTCTATAATAATTGCCAGACAATCGCAATTGTGGATTACTAACCTTGACCTTGTGTACTTGATAATATCATGTCTCTCTTCACGTGACAGCTCTCCTTTACGTCTGGAGAACAAGTCACACATCATTAGAAGTTTAGAGATTGCTGAAACATCAATTAATGCAATTGAAAATCTCATAATGAACCAGCTTAGAGTGCATGTGGCATTTTTCGGGTTCTTTCGATACAATAATCTCATTTTACTACACAAACAACACAGAATCTAAAATATGGATTAAATTAACCACATTTATCTTAAACCCTAGTTAACACATTTTTGTAAAAAAAAGAATTAAGTTAAAAAAGAACCTGCAGTATATTAATACATTACACAGAATAATGACAAACAAAAGGCCTTTATGGCATACAGAATAGTGACCAATTGTAACAAAGGCCCTTTATGGCATACAGAATAGTGACCAATTGTAACAAAGGCCTTTATGGCATACAGAATAGTGACCAATTGTAACAAACAACTTTATGGCATACAGAATAGTGACCAGTTGTAACAAAGGCCTTTATGGCATACAGAATAGTGACCAATTGCAACAAAGGCCTTTATGGCATACAGAATAGTGACCAATTGTAACAAAGGCCTTTATGTAATACAGAATAGTGACCAATTGTAACAAACAACTTTATGGCATACAGACTAGTGAACAATTGTAACAAAGGCCTTTATGGCATACAGAATAGTGACCAATTGTAACAAAGGCCTTTATGGCATACAGAATAGTGAACAATTGTAACAAAGGCCTTTATGGCATACAGAATAGTGACCAATTGTAACAAAGGCCTTTATGTAATACAGAATAGTGACCAATTGTAACAAAGGCCTTTATGGCATACAGACTAGTGACCAATTGTAACAAAGGCCTTTATGGCATACAGAATAGTGAACAATTGTAACAAAGGCCCTTTTGATATGAAATAAGTGGAACATTTAAAAAGTTCTTCATTCAGAAATGAGAGTAATTCATGCACAAAATGGTCAATCACACTACATTTTTCATTTCATTAAAACAAACAAAAAAATTAAAATATTGCTTTAATGCTTGGCTCAATATTTCAATCTCTTCTTATGACAGCATTTTCTGAAAAAGTTCCAGGCTAGTGTGTTTGTTGAAAGAGGACCATTATATTCAGTTTTCTTTTTTCCAATATCATAGAAATAAAAAAAATGTGACGTTTCTTCTACCTTACAGCTTTTATATTTTAGTTCAGTTTAAAATTCTCCATATTTGACCAAGATTATACAACTTCAATCTTTCTTCATCACATCTGTGCAATTTTTATCACGTTGCCCAAAAACCATGTTGACCAAAAAAGATGCTTAACATCAATAATACAAAAATTAAATTGTATGAAGCACACGCTACAACTAGTTATGCAGAAATTTTATATTTCATCTGAGCACATGCAAGCTGGATACAAGTTATACAAATTTCTAAATGTTTTACGAGGGGGAAAAAAATACTCAATTTAATTGGTTTACATTATGCATTTTACAAGGTCAATGACATCCATGACCTATGACACCAATACCAGTAACATCAATGGTCAATGACATCCATGATTAATTTACTACACAATATACCTTCTATATCAAATGTATTTCACCTAATTAACACTAAAAGTAACTGGAAGAGGAAATGCATGAATATGTCTAACTTAGATATCCTGTAAGGGAAGAATGGCTAAATTCACTATATGTAGATAAATCCCTCTCATAATAAAAGATTTTTAAAAATTATATTTCTGATATTCTAAGCAACGTCTGTTATATCCTCTTTTCCATCCCTCACGAGATAAAAGAAAAATGTCATATCAATGTCTCAATGCCATGTGATTCAAGATGTCATATCAATGCCTCAATGCCATATGCTTTATGAAGAAAGAGATGTCATATCCATGCCTCACTGCATATCCTTCATGAAGAGATGTCCTATCCATGCCTCATTACCATATGCTTCATGAAGAGATGTCATATCCATGCCACATTACCATATGCTTCATAAACAGATGTCCTATCCATGCCTCATTGCCATATCCTTCATAAGCAGATGTCATATCCATGCCACACTGTCATATCCTTCATAAGCAGATGTCATATCCATGCCTAATTACCATATGCTTCATGAAGAGATGTCATATCCATGCCTCATTGTCATATCCTTCATAAGCAGATGTCATATCCATGCCACATTGTCATATGCTTCATGAAGAGATGTCATATCCATGCCACATTGTCATATGCTTCATGAAGAGATGTCCTATCCATGCCTCACTGCATATCCTTCATGAAGAGATGTCATATCCATGCCTCATTGCCATATGCTTCATAAAGAGATGTCATATCCATGCCTAATTACCATATGCCTCATGAAGAGATGTCATATCCATGCTTCATTGTCATATGCTTCATAAAGAGATATCCTATCCATGCCTCATTGCCATATGCTTCATGAAGAGATGTCCTATCCATGCCTCATTGCCATATGCTTCATGAAGAGATGTCCTATCCATGCTTCATTGTCATATGCTTCATAAAGAGATATCCTATCCATGCCTCATTGCCATATGATTCATAAAGAGATGTCATATCCAAGCCTCATTGTCATAACCTTCATGAAGAGATGTCATATCCATGCCTCATTACCATATGCTTCATGAAGAGATATCATATCCATGCCTCATTACCATAAGCTTCATAAAGAGATGTCATATCCATGCCTCATTACCATATGCTTCAAAAGAGACGTCCTATCCATGCCTCATTGCCATATGCTTCATAAAGAGATGTCCTATCCATGCCTCATTACCATATGCTTCATGAAGAGATGTCATATCCATGCCTCACTGCCATATGCTTCATAAAGAGATGTCCTATCCATGCCTCATTGCCATATGCTTCATAAAGAGATGTCCTATCCATGCCTCAGTACCATATGCTTCATGAAGAGATGTCATATCCATGCCTCACTGCCATATGCTTCATAAAGAGATGTCATATCCATGCCTCAGTACCATATCCTTCAAGAGATGTCATATCCATGCCTCATTGTCATATCCTTCATAAAGAGATGTCCTATCCATGCCTCATTGCCATATGCTTCATGAAGAGATGTCATATCCATGCCACACTGCCATATGCTTCATAAAGAGATGTCATATCCATGCCTCAGTACCATATCCTTCAAGAGATGTCATATCCATGCCTCATTGTCATATCCTTCATAAAGAGATGTCATATCCATGCCTCATTGCCATATGCTTCATAAAGAGATGTCCTATCCATGCCTCATTGCCATATGCTTTATAAAGAGATATCCTATCCATGCCTCATTGCCATATGCTTCATAAAGAGATGTCATATCCATGCCTCATTGCCATATGTTTCATAAAGAGATGTCATATCCATGCCTAATTACCATATCCTTCATAAAGAGATGTCATATCCATGCCTCATTGCCATATGCTTCATAAAGAGATGTTATATTCAAGCCTCATTCCCATATGCTTTATAAAGAGATGTCCTATCCATGCCTCATTGCCATATGCTTCATAAAGAGATGTCCTATCCATGCCTCATTACCATATGCTTCATAAAGAGATGTCCTATCCATGCCTCATTGCCATATGCTTCATAAAGAGATGTCCTATCCATGCCTCATTACCATATGCTTCATAAAGAGATGTCCTATCCATACCTCATTGCCATATGCTTCATAAAGAGATGTCCTATCCATGCCTCATTGCCATATGCTTCATAAAGAGATGTCCTATCTATACCTCATTACCATTTGCTTCATAAAGAGATGTCCTATCCATGCCTCATTGCCATATGCTTCATAAAGAGATGTCCTATCCATGCCTCATTGCCATATGCTTCATAAAGAGATGTCCTATCCATGCCTCATTGCCATATGCTTCATAAAGAGATGTCATATCCATGCCTCATTGCCATATGCTTCATAAAGAGATGTCCTATCCATGCCTCATTACCATATGCTTCATGAAGAGATGTCCTATCCATGCCTAATTACCATATGCTTCATGAAGAGATGTCCTATCCATGCCTCATTGCCATATGCTTCATAAAGAGATGTCCTATCCATGCCTCATTGCCATATGATTCATAAAGAGATGTCATATCCAAGCCTCATGCCATATGCCTTTCATGAGATGATGTCATATCCATGCCTCATTACCATATGCTTCATAAAGAGATGTCATATCCATGCCTCATTGCCATATGCTTCATAAAGAGATGTCATATCCATGCCTAATTACCATATGCCTCATGAAGAGATGTCATATCCATGCCTCATTGCCATATGCTTCATAAAGAGATGTCCTATTCAAGCCTCATTGCCATATGCTTCATGAAGAGATGTCCTATCCATGCCTCATTACCATATGCTTCAAAATGAGATGTCATATCCATGCCTCATTGCCATATGCTTCATAAAGAGATGTCCTATCCATGCCTCATTGCCATATGCTTCATAAAGAGATGTCCTATCCATGCCTCATTACCATATGCTTCATAAAGAGATGTCATATCCATGCCTCATTGCCATATGCTTCATAAAGAGATGTCATATCCATGCCTCACTGCCATATGCTTCAAGAAGAAACAAGTCATATCCATGCCTTATTGCCATATCCTTCATAAAGTGATGTCATATCCATGCACCATTGTCATATCCTTCATAAAGAAATGTCATATCCATGCCTCATTGTCATATGCTTCAAGAAGAAACAAAAGTCATATCCATGGCTCATTGCCATATACTTCATGAAGAGATGTCATATCCATGCCTCATTGCCATTTGTATCATATAATGCTTATGGGCAAAGAATGGGTCTTACACAATCACCTCTCTCAATGTGTCAATGAAAGAGTGGGAATGAGTGACCACCCTTTTTTGTTGGCAACCTTTTCTTAGCCATGAAGCCAGGTTCTGTCATTAGGATCATGAACAATCTTATCCAAACTAGAAATAGTTTGGGTCCATCAAAACTCACTTGCTCTGCTTGCCAAAGCTAAGGCTATCAGAAAATATGGTTATGACACCCTGGCACCTGCATGCCAAATCTTTCAGAAAACATGTTTGCAAGATAGTAGCAAGGTACTGGCTAAAGACTCAAACTGATCTGAATTGAATCATGTTAAATCCCACATGGTCATGGACCAGTCTTCTAGGTCCAGGATTAGAGAGACCATAGTCTAATCTTCTAGGTCCAGAATTTGAGAGATCATCATCCAGTTTCTAAGTCCAGGATTTTAGAGATGATGGTGGGCAGTTTTTGCAGCTACACCTTGTCACAAAAAAAGTTATTGAATGGATGCAACCAAACATGCTGCAAGTATGAAGGATGAACAGATAATATGGTGTGAATTGTCTGACCTCTTCACAAGTGGCATGGATATTGAGCTTGCAATGATTATATCTGGAAGAACAGGTACAAAAAGTCCCAGACAAGAATGCATATATCAGTTATTTTCACACCCATCTGTTTGAGGTAATGTCCATCATACTATCTGACATGATGAGGGCTAAATTTCCTTAGAGTTGAGCCTAGATAAAATTCCTTGAAACTAATGGTGAGGAGGGGCAACTGTGTAACTCTGTAACTTTATGCTTTTATTTATCACATATATCAAATACGACAAACGTGAAACTACTTGAATATAACAAGTATCCCAGCCATTATTTCTACTAAAACTACTTGAATATAACAAGTTTCCCATTCATTTTGTTCCTTTAAAACTACTTGAATATAACAAGTTTCACAATCATTTAGTTCTACTGAAACTTTGCTCTCTTAATTCCTGTTCAGTAAAACATACAAGTTTTTTCTTTATTTATGTGCCTGAAGGTAAAAATTCAAAACACACTGGATTTATAATTGCTGATTTGTTCTTGCTGCTATTTATATGTAACTTCCACTACCAAAGATTTCAGTATTGATTGTTGAGCCAAGTAGGATGCATACTTGTGAATTAAATTTATTTGCAGCAATTTCTACATTTCCATCTGATGATACTGATAAAAAATGGTGATAATTAATTGTTCCACATTTCACTTGCTGAATGTTGGTCATATTGTTGAGAATGACAAAAATAACAACAAGTACAAGCGACATGCTCTTTTGAGATTTTGCACAAGGTGTCGTGTCTCTGCCACACGTTTCCATGTGATCAGTGTTTAATCTAATTCAATAGTACATGATAATTTGCAAGGCACTCTGCTTCATCTCACAAAGTACGGACAGGTCATCAATCTCCTACAAGATATTTACTTTTTCATAACTCAGTTCAAAATTAAATAGAATTGTATTTTTCAGTTTTATAGCCTACCAACAGCTCCTTCTCTGACCGCCTGTTTGACAACATAACACAGTTTGGCTGGATTATCTATCAGACTTCTGTCCATCTGATGACTCACACCCTCCGACCCACCTTGACCTCCACCACCGCCAAACAGGTCAATTATTTTGTCTGCACATGCATGCATGTCATTCACCATGCTTGTTATTTCTGAAAAGATAACCTGTCTTATTAAGTCTGACATGAACATTTTAAAACCAAAATTTTCAAGAAAACTTGCTGTTCATCTGTTTCTAAAAAAAAAGTTTTTGTAAATGTTCTGGAGCAGTTAAAATATTTTACTCTTCCTGCTACAAAGAGCCATATATGACTGTCTTTTGGGAGGCTTAAAATAAAAAATGATTCCTTAAGCATATTTCCCTACTTACACCAACCACATACACTACTTTTTGCCCTACGTACACTACTGCAGCAATACTAATAGCAAGAAAATATGAAACTATATCCACATTTTGAGTAGCTACTGTCACTGACCCAAAGATACAGACGTTAAAATTATTTACTTCCTCTGGCTAGATACTGATTGTACTAATGAAAATGATTGAGTTTCCCAAACAATCCTAGGCAAACTATTGCTTTTTATTGTCAAGATTGTGCATCAATGAGCCTGGCAAGTACAACATCTTAGTAGATAATCTGGTTGCATTATATCCATGCTTGCCAATAAAGAATGTCTGTATGGTAATGTTTTAACTACCTTTGTACCAAAACAAATTTCAAAACTTGCTTTCCTTGTGTGTGTGTGTGTGAGTGTGTGTGTGTGTGATGAACTTTTGAGTCTTTTAAAAGAGTACATGTACAGCTGTGGCAAGTTTGGGAGGAAACAATGTCTATGAATTTTATCCTGCTTAAAATCAGTATTATTTCATAATAAAAAGTTTGTCTTTGACAAAAGAATTTTTCGTTACCTTAAAAACCCTCCAAAATATAGTAAACACACCGTTTAATATGTAAAGGAACTAAATAAATTATAACGATTCAAAAATTTAACTGGACAATACCATTAATTGAACCCCAATTATTGGAACAAAGACTAAAATGACTACATCAAATTGAGTTTACCAAAGGAAAATACGCAAATGAAAACAGTCTACAAGAACTGGTGAACATGTTGAAGATGTTAAATGCTTTATCAAAACTGAATGTAAATCCAGTTAATTGGAAATGGAAAACAAAAATATACCCTGCATACACATTTAAACACTGCCCAATCGTACAATTTTTAGTGAGAATAGAAATTGTGTATGACTGTTTCGTCTGCCTGTTTACAAACTCCAACACTAAATATAAGAAAGCCTGCCATAACATCTAGGCTCACTGTAACAATGATAATCACTGATCTTAGTTATCAAAGTGATTCATTCATTAATTATACCAACCATCTTTATCACTGCCTTTGACAGCTTTGTTTACAGGTCTGCTTGAACACATGATGCAAAGTGTGTCAGCTGTTTTAACTGCTGTCTACTGATAACACCTTTAATAAAAACACCTGATAATCAAGGTGGTGTCTTGGCCTGCAGGTTGACTAAACAAGCACCAGTGATTGATTACTGAATCATGAGAATTATAGTCATGTATGTTATTTCTGTTTGCCACAGTGCTGGGCGATAACCCCCCTGGATGGCTTACCGCCCTAGCCAGATGTCACTTTTTGGTGGCAATGCTCTCCAGGGAGGCTCTTAGACCTTGTGCTGGCTTTTATCCATGGTGCTTGGCCTTTCGAGATCACTGATATTACATACCTTAGTTTATATTCCCACAAAATGGAGGGGGGGGGACTTTTTTTTGTCCAAACATTTCTTGTACTATTTAAAATTATTGCAATCTTTAAAATATGGCAGCCAGAAAAGGGTTGAATTAATATGGTTAATTACTGCCAATTTTTATTTAACACCAGCAACTTGTCTCTGCCATGAAAAACCAATCACTGTCAATCAAAACTTTTATTTCTTTTTTTTACTTTTGTGCAAGTTTGCTGTTTGATTCAAATCCCTTGATGATGCTGGTCTTTTTTTACTTGTTATCATGAAACACTTTATTACCAGTGTTTCAACTTTTGTAAAGTGATAAATAATGTGTTCAAAATGATCAAACTATGAATTCTAATTGTCATTTGCTACCTTCAAGCACTGTATCACAATAAAGTATGGAAGGAATGATATAACAAATGATTTAATTGAATTCTGATTTGTTTTTATAATAATAATGAAACATGCAATCTAAAACACAACATAAATCACAGAGATAACGCTTTTGAAAAATATAAAGTCAGTTAGAAAATATACCACATTAGTAAATCATTTAAAATTACTACTTGGCATTTAGGACATTCATAAACTTCTTGTTTCTTAGTTTTAATGAAATCAGAATAGAGGGATCAGTTAGTTTCTTAGTTCTCATGAAATCAGGATAGAATCAGGGGTCATTCTTAGTTCTCATGAAATCAGAATAGAGGGGTCAGTTAGTTTCTTAGTTCTCATGAAATCAGAATGGAATCAGGGGTCATTCTTAGTTCTAATGAAATCAGAATAGAATCAGGAGTCATTGAGAATAAGCACTTTTATCATTTTGCTGAAATCTTCATACAATGTAAATGTAATGAACACCTGTCCTACTATCATTTGTCCATTGTGTCCCCCACCTTCTATGTAGATCTGATGAACACTTGTTATTTACTGGATCGACTGTGCCATGGTGTACCCCACCATCTATGTAAATCTGGGACAAAAATTCAACCAAGTCTGATTTACAACCTATAAAACTGTCCATGTTACTGAGTCATTTGCAATTAATTATCCAAAACAAACTAATTATCCAAAACAAACTATCCAAAATAAATTATCAAAACCAAACAAATTATCCAAAATAAATTATCCAAAATTATCTAATTATAAAAAACTAATTATCCAAAACAAACTAATTATCCAAAACATTAATTTTAAGAAGAAAATAAAAACAATTTTTCTGACAAAGACAGCCATATGCAAAAGCAGTAAAAGCCTGCTTTTTCAATCATTCAAATTAGCAAAAATGTAAAATCAACAAGTCATTCAAACAGACTGGTACTCTACTGGCCAATCAAAGATAATTGACAATTGCGTTATTTTTAAACTGTAGAGTATTGAAACCATTCATATTCATCAATAACAGATTGTCAAAATGGCCACAATATAGTAATATTGCTCAAAAGACAGGCATCAATTTTTTAGTACCAACCAGACAACAAAAAAGGTCGTTTCATGAAAATCTATGTTGATCATGAGGTAAAGCAATGTTGATCATGAGGTAAAGCAATAACAAAATTTTCAAGATGTCACTGTAGACACCAATGTTGCATGAAAGATCTGCAGCATTTTCAGTAAGATTAACTAAATATCACATCTTTTAGTACAAACCCCATGTCAATATCACCATCCATTCAGAAGAAGTAGCAATGACAAGATTTTTAAGATGGACACCACTGTGGTCAGATCAACATCATTTTAATTTAGCATAACAAGATTAGACACCATAGGTGGCGCTCACCAGTTATTATGTACTTTTGAGAGAGTGATGTATGTAAGGTGAAGTTGTTTGCATTTTAAACATGCACAGTGCAGAGAATGTTGGCATACCTATATACTACTTTCATGTAATGTGAATGAAATTTCTTTGGATATTGTACTTTTGGAAATTTTAAATGATCTTGGGACACTGCTAACTAAAATGACTGCTCCCTTGTGCTCCAAAAATCAACCTAAATTTGTCTAAAGTACACTATTCTTGGCAGCTATTAAAATATGGAAAATGAATTTTGCCAAACTAGATAATGCCAGCTTCTAAAAGTGCAATGACTGAATTACCAAATACATAAAATGTAAAAAAAGTTATCGGCTCTTTTTTTTACAATTTACCTCTGAAGTTCGAGAAGTGAAAATGAGCAAGTAGAGCTAGCACGTTTTTGAAAGGTGCACATCTGGAGTAAGGCCAAGCTGTATATTCTCTAACCCATATTACACCCATCAATCATACATCAAAATAAAGGGAATTAAAGGTTCTTTGAACAACACCTAAGATATACAAAGTCTCCTTTAAATAACCAGTATAACTAGTGAGGCAACCCGGGGAAACTCTTTTTCTTTAAAATTTTAACCCTATGCTAAATATGAAACTGTAGAGCGCCACCATAAGAAATCTTTGTAGACATGACTTTCAAGTTAGTAAGAGTAGTGACAAGACTTTCAAGATGGCTACCATGGTGGCCATATTGGAAGTCAGGCCAGGACAATTTTCATTTAAGACCAAGCAGACACCATCAAAAATGTCTTTTATGTTAGTATGACCTTCCATTCAGGAGAAGTAATAGCAAGACAATTGTAACTATATTCATTATGCTTATGACACTAATACTTACACGATCTCATTCCTTTTTAATATTACAAGCTAACATATTAGTAGTCTACTGAGTCTGCTGCCTGTGCATCATACTTACGGTGTTTAAGATTGGTGTTTTTCAGGAACGTTTGGCACAGGTCTACAAACTTGCCAAATCCATGCATCTTGTTCAGAGATTTGATACATGCCCTGGCTACCTCTTCCATCAAACCCTGGGGCAGACACTCTGCATATAGGTAATGCAACACAGTCTGTATGACACATTCCTGTAAACCAGTCAGGGGTGGAGGGCTGCAGAACCAGTTCACATCTGGTGTACTAAGACACAGCACAAGACTGTGAACTTTGAACTGAATATAGAATGAGTTAACATGATACAAAACTCAAGATGGACAGAGAACAATACTAACTAAGAATGGCTCCATTTTCTGTCAATTATATTTTCTGACAACACAAAGTCTGCAAAATATTTTGTTTAAAAGTCTAAGATTTGAAAATATTAACTTAATACAGCTTAATCACAAAGCTTAATATGAACCTTTCAATATTTAAAAAATTAAAATAAAAGACTTGCTACTTTATCCAGTGCAAAGAATATTTTCATTAAATTGTGAACTATTTGCTGACACCTAGCTGTGAACTATTTGCTGATGCCTAGCTGTGAACTATTTGCTGAAGCCTAGCTGTGACAACTGATTCCTATCTGACTGAATATCCACTTAACCCATCCAACAACCTACCTAGGTGACTCTTTAAAATAGTCTTGAACTAATAACATGGATGCCCCACCCCCACCCCAGCATACACATTCACATTCTGTTTGAAAGGGTAGAACAAGCTGTAGGAACAATAACTGAGAAGATGTATGCAAACTGCATGAACATGAAAAATATTCAAAATGATTAAGAAAGGGTTATTACTCTAAATAAAAAGTAGTAACTGGCAGAATGCATGCAAACTGAATAATTTGGAAAATATTCAATATTCACAATGGTCATTACTCTAAGAAAATGTGCCACATAAATAAGATGACAAGACAATATATCATATTCACCTAGTGTCAACAATGTAACAAATTCACTGCAATTCAAGCAAAGCCTACAATGAAGTGGAAAATACACTTCCTACCTAATGGACGTAGCTCATGTACTGCATCAGTCTCAAGCCACTTCTCAACTTTGCAAATGCATATTTTGTAACTTGATAATACCACAACATGAAGATTGTTGCATTTGACTGAAATATGGAATACAAATGACAGCCCTACTAAGAAGGTTTTGCTAGGGTTGGCAAGTCTGACATCAACAATTTGTAACGGCATTGTTTTCAACCCTTCAGAGATGCTTTTACCAGGTAAAATAGTACTGTATGATGGTGTTCTCTGACAACATGGTAAGTGAAAGAATACATGAGCCAAGGAGGCACAATGCACTTTTTTTCTGCATGGAAACTTGTAACTACCTTCACTTGGTAACTTCAGAAGGAATTACCTCCGAGTTTGCCTTATTAATGGCAAAAAGAATATTTTGGTTGACTGTCCACCATGGATTGAAAGACACTTATCACAGAATGGTCACTTCACCAGTTCATAGCAGACTCCCTGCTCCAACTATAGGGGACTACTTTGGTTGACCTATCTGCCAACAAGCTAAACAAGTTTTCCCTGACCAGAGGGCCGGGCAGTGGAAGGCTAAAGTCAGATTGTCTTTTCGCTTGGACTTTACACCTTTCAGGATTAACTTACATGTTCTACACTAAGTCAGACACTCCAGTCATCACCTAACTTTGAACATGCCTCTGTGGCCCTAACATTCAATCATCTTCACGATTCAGGATCATCCCTGGACCTTACCTCCCTTTGTAGTAAAGGGGCTCTCTCTTAAATACCCCCCTCCTGATTATCCACATTCTTGCTTGGCTGATCTCAAATGATCTATCCACAAAGAAATATTTTGATTAAAACTATCTATTGCAAAATTTAATCCAGAAGAAATCATGTTTGAGATATGTAATGTAAAACAGAAAATCTTTTGTAGCTGGTGAAGTAGAAAACATGTCAAATTTAGCTGCCCTCTATGAGCATAGTTACTGACTTTCTTCTCTTCGATTTCAAAGAGAAACAGTGCTTGGTATACAAAATTAGGGCTACTTTTCTCTTCCTTATCAAAGAGAAACAATGCTTGTTATACAAAATTAGGGCTACCTTTCTCTTCCTTTTCAAAGAGAAACAGTGCTTGGTATACAAAATTAGAGCTACCTTTCTCTTCCTTATCAAAGAGAAACAGTGCTTGGTATACAAAATTAGGGCTACCTTTCTCATCCTTTTCAAAGAGAAACAGTGCTTGGTATACAAAATTAGGGCTACCTTTCTCTTCCTTTTCAAAAAGAAACAGTGCTTGGTATACAAAATTAGGGCTACCTTTCTCTTCCTTATCAAAGAGAAACAGTGCTTGGTATACAAAATTAGGGCTACCTTTCTCTTCCTTATCAAAGAGAAACAGTGCTTGGTATACAAAATTAGGGCTACCTTTCCAACTCAAAATTTCTAAAGGCATCAAGACAGACCAGATCAGGTATGAGCTGCAAATACAAGTGGTGTCTCACTTTCTAAGTGGAATCTTTCTTGCATCTCGTGATATCTTAATAAACCCCATACTAACCTTTGGGTGATGCTTTCTTTAAGCATACTTCATATTCAAAGTAATTCTCTTCCTCTCCTTAAAATCCATCAAACAGTGAAACAACTTTCTAGTCCTATCTATGGAGCAGGGTTGTAACAGTGAAACAACCCTCTAGTCCTATCTATGGAGCAGGGTTGTAACAGTGGAACAACCCTCTAGTCCTATCTATGGAGCAGGGTTGTATCAGTGGAACAACCCTCTAGTCCTATCTATGGAACAAGGTTTTATCAGTGGAACAACCTTCTAGTCCTATCTATGGAACAGGGTTGTAACAGTGGAACAACCTTCTAGTCCTATCTATGGAACAGGGTTGTAACAATGGAACAACCTTCTAGTCCCAGACCTGTTTACCCATAAATTTTCCTGTCAGTATTTTAAGCAATGCCTGTCAGTATTTTCAGACCAAAGTCAGTATTTTCAGCACACAAATAGTAGATACTATCAATATACTATAATTATCATTATGTAGTATTACACGACATAATGACTATACAATATTGTGTAAATAACTCTTAGTTTGCAAAGACACTGGTATTCAGTTAATTCTGTGTTTCAAGGCACAAATATGCAGAAATCGAATACCACTAACTTAAACATCCTGTTCATATTATAGTGATAAAAACCACAAAAAAATACCACAACATAACCAAATTTATTGTTATTTACCTCCGTTACTTTCTCTAGAAATTCTGTTTTCTCAGCTTCACACATATCCATAACATTTTAATTAAAGCCATTTCTCTATTTTATATGGTTAATGACTTGATATAAAACATTATGACAGATATTGTTACCACCCATCCACTTAGAAAATAATAAGTTTATCTAGATAGGTGAAGGCAATCTTATTTATCTGATAAAATCTAGTATCATCTTTGTCAATATTTACTAGAATGGAAATAAGGTTAATAATTTATTTTTTATTGCTTCTGTTAACTTGTCAGCTGTACTCAATGACAAATTCATATTTGCGATCAACTCACATAGAATCGCCTCAGCACGTGTTATTCGTTTTTGAAGTATGTTTTGATCACTGACTTCCTTTCCTTTCATCATTGACAAAATGTTTCTATTTCCATTCACTAATGATTTCAATTTTGTATGATTTTCCGATTCCACATACCGTGAACAGTCACTCCTTCCACCATGTGCACAGGAAAAGTCGAAGTTGCAAACAGTGCAATGCACAAAATGTTCTCCTTTTGACGATGATTTAAGGCATAGCCACAGAGTAGAATAAACTGGTAGAAAATGCTGCTTTCTGTGTTAGACTTTCCATTTTCATCATCAGTTTTGTGCTGAAACTTTCTTGTCGGCGGCATTTTCCTTTGTTTAAACGACCGGATGTTGAGAATGTCAAAATAAGTGACATGGCACAAAATGCAGACGTGGATGCGGACCGAAAAGACGATACAACGAAACGAAACGGAAAAAAAAAAACGGCTTAAAAAATTAATTTTAAAAAGTAATAAATATATGCAACCTCAAATCGTATTTTCAGTTCAATGACCGTATGACCGTATGGATGGGCTTTATTCCGTACAAATAAGGTCAAATACGGTCGGGTAAACAGGTCTGTAGTCCTATCTATGGAGCAGGGTTGTATCAGTGGAACAACCTTCTAGTCCTAGCTATGGAGCAGGGTTGTATCAGTATAACAACCTTCTAGTCCACTCTATGGAGCAGGGTTGTAAAAGTGGAACAACCTTCTAGTCCTATCTATGGAGCAGGGTTGTATCAGTGGAACAACCTTCTAGTCCTATCTATGGAACAAGGTTTTATCAGTGGAACAACCTTCTAGTCCTATCTATGGAACAGGGTTGTAACAGTGGAACAACCTTCTAGTCCTATCTATGGAACAGGGTTGTAACAGTGGAACAACCTTCTAGTCCTATCTAGTGAGCAGGGTTGTATTAGTGGAACAACCTTCTAGTCCTAGCTATGGAGCAGGGTTGTATCAGTATAACAACCTTCTAGTCCACTCTATGGAGCAGGGTTGTAAAAGTGGAACAACCTTCAAGTCCTATCTATGGAGCAGGGTTGTATCAGTGGAACAACCTTCTAGTCTTATCTATGGAGCAGGGTTGTATCAGTGGAACAACCTTCTAGTCCTATCTATGGAGCAGGGTTGCATGAGGTTTATGGGGAATTTTGAGTCAGTTTCTTTCTCTTGACAACCACGCTTTTCAGCAAAAAACCCACTTTCATTCATAGCTGCATTCCCAATTCAAATTCCCCATCTCAACCATTTTGGGCATCAGATCAGCACCATATTTATTCAGGACAAACAAGACATCGTAAGAAGTTTTTTTTTAGTGAAAACCCCATATCAATTGACCATCTTTACACATGTAATATCGGGAATTCAAAATGGGTATTTAAAACATACCAATAAATTCATGTAACAAAAAATATGACAAACATTTTGGTAGGATTACAGAAGTTTAGATGACTGACCTCCCTGCCACTGTCTGCTCTAATGCTGATGTCCCAGAAGAACTCCTCTTCCAGGGCAGGAAGAAATGAATACAGTATGTCAGCACGAGGATCACTCGAAGATATCTGAAAGAAAGACAGTTCCTATTTTTCTTGTCTACAATGAAATAATAACAAGGAGCTTTCAATACTTCAGAAAAAGGATAGGACATAAAAAATAATTTCTTGCTGATATCAACGTAATTAAACATCTACCATACACTGTGGAAGCAGGCTGGCCTTAAGTTCCGATATGTCTGATATTTTTGTCAAGGGTAATGGTATCAAATTATGTCCTGTTTACACCAGATGATAATAATAATAATAATAATAATAATAATAATAATAATAATAATAATAATAATAATAATAATAATAATAATAATAATAATAATAATAATAATAATAATAATAATAATAATAATAATAATAATAATTTTGATTAGGCAGTATCAACAAAAAGACGAGTAGTAAACCACATAACAAATCCAAACTATTTTGAAAACATATTTCAATAATTTATGCAACATTTCATGATCATTGTGCAGATTTTCATAAACAGGAAATTACTTAAGTCTAAAAGACAACAAAAAACTGTCAATATTGCTGACATATCAGCTCCTGGGAAAAAATAAAAAAATTACCTTCTGACACTGTAACAAGCAGCATTTCTCGTATGTCAGCAACATCAGATCATCAGAAATCTCAACCTGAAAGTAGCAATTTAGGAATACAGAGTTTGCAATATTAAAAATAGCAATTTATGAATAGAGTTTGCAGTATCAAAAATAGTAATTTAATAAACATTACATAAAATGGATTGTAAAATGGCATTAAATTATTTGTCTGCAGAGTAATTTTGCAAAAAACTCAACAAGTTTCAACCTCATGTTCAAGTTAGCAGAGTATCACAGATCACTGCTATGACAACCTCATGTTTAAGTTAGCAGAGTATCACAGATCACTGCTATGACAACCTCATGTTCAAGTTAGCAGAGTATCACAGATCACTGCTATGACAACCTCATGTTCAAGTTAGCAGAGTATCACAGATCACTGCTATGACAACCTCATGTTCAAGTTAGCAGAGTATCACAGATCACTGCTATGACAACCTCATGTTTAAGTTGGCAGAGTATCACAGATCACTGCTATGACAACCTCATGTTTAAGTTAGCAGAGTATCACAGATCACTGCTATGACAACCTCATGTTCAAGTTAGCAGAGTATCACAGATCACTGCTATGACAACCTCATGTTCAAGTTAGCAGAGTATCATAAATCATAGCTATAAGAAGGGGCCCCGAGTGGCCAAGTGGCCTAAAGCGCTGTCCGTTACGGATCACTGCCATCTCACCTCTGTCTGCGTGGGTTCGAGTCTAGGATTCGGCGAATGTGGATATGTGAGAAAGCTTGCCAGTAGCTTCTCGTGGGTCGGTGGTTCTTTCCGGTGATTTCCCGGTTTCTTCCTCCACCATTAATACTGGCCGCCATGAATAGCCTATCGTGTGCTGAAAAATGGCGTTAAGCTTAACAACAACAACAACATAGCTATAAGAACCTCATGATCAAAGTCTTACACGTCTCATTATTTTAAGAAAATTTATGAAACAAAATGTTAATGCAATGGCTTGATCTACACCATTTATGAACAGGGTCTCCTGACTTTACACAAGGAACACTGCACTCAGAGTAAAGCTTTGTAACTTTACTAATGAGCAGGTAATTTATTTTAAAAACTTCTGAGCTAGAAAGATCATGCATCCATTAATAATAATAATGACATGTCTTGTCATCTAAAACATTTAAATTATATATTTTGTCATAGTATTAAGCCATATGTCTTGTCATCTATTAGCATTAAGTCATTATATCTTGTCATCTACTGTAGAAGCATTAAGTCATGTATGGTTATCTACTGTAATAGCATTAAGTCATTATAATTTATCATCCAGTAGCATTAAGCCATGTCTTGTCATCTATTAGCATTAAGTCATTATATCTTGTCATCTATTAGCATTAACCCTTTCATCACTGTGGACCGCAAAACCGGTCAGGGGGAAGTAAGTCGGTAAACACTATGGACCGACTTTACGGTCTGGGGCAGTGTTCTTCTTTAACTTTATAGTACCCGACTTAATATCTTTCGGGGTACCTCTAATAACTTCCATCTGGTAATGTAGATGTTATATTTGGATGATCTCACGAGTTTAGCTTGTATACAACTAGAAATATCAAAGTAGGAACTTTTAAGGTGTTTTCCGAATGATGAAATTTGCATCAAAAATGGCTGCGGTTGAAGGAATTTTAGAGAATTTTCGGAGAATTTAAATAATTTCGACCTGGTAAATTTGGATGAAAATGAAAGATGTATGGAGAGACAATGGAATGCTTTTGTGGATGACAGTGATGACGATGAAAATGATTTTGAAGGTTTTGAACCAGAGGAATTGTACGCTCCACGCGTTTTGTTTTTTTTTTATTTTGGAAGAAGCCGGAAAACCAAAGAGATTTGTTTCAGTTTTTTGACAGAGTTGGGTACACCCGAGTGTTAGATGGCTCCAGGAAAGTTTCAGAATATTTTCAAATATTCTATTCAGATGAAATTTTTTGAAAAATTATCAGTTTGATGAACTTAAATGTGACAATCTAACGTGGCAGAGACGAGATAGGTGTGCGGACAGATCTCACCTTGGAGATCATTGGTTCATTTTATAGAATCTTATATATTATGGACACCATGAAAGAAAGACTTGTGTTACTACTGTGATTATTCACTAGTACAACTAGGGTCAATTGAACAAGTTTTGAGAAGTTTGTAAGTTTTCTAAGAGGTAATAAAATAATTACTTGTATTTTACCTGTTGTGTTACCTGTTTGTACCTGCATTTTAACAGTTCTAATAGATATGGATATTTTATTGAATTAGTCATAAAATTTGATTTTTAACCTTGATTTTGACATATAACCCAGCCAGATATCTTTAACATTGGCAAAGTTATGTTGTTTCAAAGTCCACAAGTCATTTTACTTTACAAAACCAAAGTTACTTAGTGTTGAGGACTCTATGCCTACAAAGTTACTTAGTGATGAAAGGGTTAAGTCATTATATCTTGTCATCTACTGTAGTAGCATCAAGCCATATGTCTCATCATCTATTAGCATTAAGCCATGTCTTGTCATCCAGTAGCATCAAGCCATATGTCTTGTCATCCAGTAGCATTAAGCCATATGTCTCATCATCTATTAGCATCAAGCCATATGTCTTGTCATCCAGTAGCATTAAGCCATGTCTTGTCATCCAGTAGCATCAAGACATTTTATCTTGTCATCCAGTATGATCAAGTCATTATGTTTTGTCATCCAATAGGATCAAGTCATTATGTCTTGTCATCCATTAGGATCAAGTCATTATGTCTTGTCATCCAGTAGGATCAAGTCATTATGTCTTGTTATCCAGTAGGATCAAGTCATTATGTCTTGTCATCCAGTAGCATCAAGTCATTATGTCTTGTCATCCAGTAGCATTAAGTCATTATGTCTTGTCATCCATTAGGATCAAGTCATTATGTCTTGTCATCCAGTAGGATTAAGTCATTATGTATTGTCATCCAGTAGGATCAAGTCATTATGTCTTGTCATCCATTAGGATCAAGTCATTATGTCTTGTCATCCAGTAGGATTAAGTCATTATGTCTTGTCATCCAGTAGAATTAAGTCATTATGTCTTGTCATCCAGTAGGATCAAGTCATTATGTCTTGTCATCCAGTAGGATCAAGTTATTATGTCTTGTCATCCAGTAGGATCAAGTCATTATGTCTTGTCATCTGGTAGGATTAGGTCATTATGTCTTGTCATCCAGTAGCATTACGTTATATCTATCCTGTCAAATACTCTAAGGCAGAATTCGTTCTACAGTTAACATATATACTCACTAGAAGTCAGATTCCACTGCACACATAACAGACCTCTATCTGTCATAGCAATGCAATAACAAGACCTCTATCTGGTATAACAATGCAATAACAAGACCTCTATCTGTCATAACAATGCAATAACAAGACCTCTATCTGTCATAGCAATGCAATAACAAGACCTCTATCTGGTATAATAATGCAATAACAAGACCTCTATCTGTCATAACAATGCAATAACAAGATCTATATCTGTCATAACAATACAATAACAAGACCTCTATCTGTCATAACAATGCAATAACAAGACCTCTATCTGTCATAACAATGCAATAACAAGACCTCTATCTGTCATAACAATGCAAAAACAAGACCTCTATCTGTCATAACAATACAATAACAAGACCTCCATTTGTCATAATAATACAATCATAAGACTTTTATCTGTCATAACAATGCAATAACAAGACCTCTATCTGTCATAATGCAATAACAAGACCTCTATCTGCCATAACAATCCAATAACAAGACCTCTATCTGTCATAACAATCCAATAACAAGACCTCTATCTGTCATAACAATACAATAACACAACCTCTATCTGTCATAATTCAATAACAAGACCTCTATCTGTCATAACAATGCAATAACAAGACCTCTATCTGTCATAACAATACAATAACAAGACTTCTGTCATAACAATGCAATAACAAGACCTCTATCTGTCATAACAATACAATAACAAGACCTCTATCTGTCATAATGCAATAACAAGACCTCTATCTGTCATAACAATCCAATAACAAGACCTCTATCTATCATAATGCAATAACAAGACCTCTATCTGTCATAACAATGCAATAAGACCTCTATCTGTCATAATGCAATAACAAGACCTCTATCTGTCATAACAATGCAATAACAAGACCTCTATCTGTCATAACAATGCAATAACAAGACCTCTGTCATAACAATGCAATAACAAGACCTCTATCTGTCATAACAATGCAATAACAAGACCTCTATCTGTCATAATGCAATAACAAGACCTATATCTGTCATAACAATGCAATAATAAGACCTCTATCTGTCATAATAATACAATCATAAGACTTTTATCTGTCATAACAATGCAATAACAAGACCTCTATCTGTCATAACAGTGCAATAACAAGACCTTGGTCTATGTTGTCTGTTTAAGTCCAAATTGCAAGGATCCAAATCTATTATTCACGACAAGATCTGGGTCTATGCTGTGTGTGTGTGTGTGTGTGTGTGTGTGTGTGTGTGTGTGTGTGTGCATGCGTGCGAGTAGTTGGTTCTATTTCATGAATTTATAATGCATATTTACATTTAACATAGTTTAAATGAATACTTTATTTTCAAGTAGAAAAGTTGGTATGTGTAAAACATTTATCACATTCAATTGTGCTTTGTGTTATCATTATTGTGACAATGACTTAAATGCTACATAAAAATTTTAAAATGAACTACTGAAGGTAATATTAATTTTAACTGAGAAACTAGATTACAGTATTGTAATTGCAAGCTTGTAAACAGATTTCTCAAATGGATAATGATCTAATACTGACTTTATGAAACAAGTTAAATAATGTCCAGCTTTAGTGAGTCTTGGTGAGAAAAGCTGTTCATTATTCAAAGGGTTTCATAAATTCAATATTAAATCATTATCCATCTGAGATTTTGATTATCATAAACTTTTCATTTTGATGAAAAAAGGAGTGAAAGAAGAAAATAATTTCATTCATTCTATCTCAGATGCAGAACCTTTCATTTATTATATGTAAAAAGCCGTCCCTGAAATTTTTTGCAGTCTTTTAACTAGTAAAATGTATTAATTTTATTTTTACCAATTTTAATTAAAAGACCAACTGTCTTTCCAAATAAATATTTGACTCAATAAAATGTTTAAAGAAAGACAGGACATGCAAGTTCTATATGTCACCCAGTTTAAGTTCAGTTAGAAAAATGTTTAACAGTGAGAGTGTGTCATTATCAGTTTACTTCTAAGCATTCAAGTCATTGCATACATGAAAGAATGATTATGGATGCAGATATTTCAAAATTACAACATTGTATTTGTGACCCAATATTTGCATTATTCAAATTGGAAATGTAGACATATATAAATATGGAACTACATCATAATGCAACAGCCATTTTATGGCATGACATGCTGGATAATGTTCTTTCTGTTTGGACACTGGTTTATGACCACATTCATCTGAACTGAGGAGAGTTTATTTACTCAGACAAGTTAACATTTAAACATCTCTTGTATGTATGGTAGATTGGATGCTACCAGTAATATCCCCCAACCATTTCAAGTATGCATTTGATGTTACTGGTATTACCTACCAACCCTTTCAACGATGCATTTCATGTTACCAGTATTACCACCCAAATCTTTCAAGGATGCATTTGATGTTACCAGTATTACCTACCAAATCTTTCAAGGATGCATTTGATGTTACCAGTATTACCTGCCAATCCTTTCAAGGATGCATTTGATGTTACCAGTATTACCTACCAAATCTTTCAAGGATGCATTTGATGTTACCAGTATTACCTGCCAAACCTTTCAAGGATGCATTTGATGTTACCAGTATTACCTACCAACCCTTTCAAGGATGCATTTGATGTTACCAGTATTACCTGCCATCCCTTTCAAGAATGCATTTGATGTTACCAGTATTACCTGCCAATACTTTCAAGGATGCATTTGATGTTACCAGTATTACCTGCCAACCCTTTCAACATGCATTCGATGTTACCAGTATTACCTGCCAACCCTTTCAAGGATGCATTTGATGTTACCAGTATTACCTACCAACCGTTTCAAGGATGCATTCGATGTTACCAGTATTACACACCAACCCTTTCAAGGATGTTACCAGTATTACATGCCAACCTTTTCAAGGATGCATTTGATGTTACCAGTATTACCTGCCAACCCTTTCAAGGATGCATTTGATGTTACCAGTATTACCTGCCAACCCTTTCAAGGATGCATTTGATGTTACCAGTATTACCTGCCAACCCTTTCAAGGATGCATTTGATGTTACCAGTATTACCTGGCAACCCTTTCAAGGATGCATTTGATGTTACCAGTATTACCTGCCAACCCTTTCAAGGATGTTACCAGTATTACACACCAACCCTTTCAAGGATGCATTTGATGTTACCAGTATTACCTGCCAATCCTTTCAAGAATGCATTTGATGTTACCAGTATTACCCACCATCCGTTTCAAGGATGCATTTGATGTTACCAGTATTACCTGCCAACCCTTTCAAGGATGCATTTGATGTTACCAGTATTACACACCAACCCTTTCAAGGTTGCATTTGATGTTACCAGTATTACATGCCATCCCTTTCAAGGATGCATTTGATGTTACCAGTATTACCTGCCAACCCTTTCAAGGATGCATTTGATGTTACCAGTATTACATGCCATCCCTTTCAAGGATGCATTTGATGTTACCAGTATTACATGCCAAACCTTTCAAGGATGCATTCGATGTCACCAGTATTACCTGCCAACCCTTTCAAGGATGCATTTGATGTTACCAGTATTACCTGCCAACCCTTTCAAGGATGTTACCAGTATTACACATCAACCCTTTCAAGGATGCATTTGATGTTACCAGTATTACCTGCCAATCCTTTCAAGGATGCATTTGATGTTACCAGTATTACCTGCCAACCCTTTCAAGGATGCATTTGATGTTACCAGTATTACACACCAACCCTTTCAAGGATGCATTTGATGTTACCAGTATTACCTCCCAATCCTTTCAAGGATGCATTTGATGTTACCAGTATTACCTACCAACCGTTCCAAGGATGCATTTGATGTTACCAGTAATACCTGCCAACCCTTTCAAGGATGCATTTGATGTTACCAGTATTACACACCATCCCTTTCAAGAATGCATTTGATGTTACCAGTATTACCTGCCAACCCTTTCAAGGATGCATTTGATGTTACCAGTATTACCTGCCTACCCTTTCAACATGCATTAGATGTTACCAGTATTATCTGCCAAACCTTTCAAGGATGCATTTGATGTTACCAGTAATACCCCCAACCCTTTCAACATGCGTTTGATGTTACCAGTATTACCTGCCAACCCTTTCAAGGATGCATTTCAGGTTACCAGTATTACCAGCCAACCCTTTCAAGGATTCATTTGATATTACCAGTATTACCTGCCGACCCTTTCAAGTATGCATTCGATGTTACCAGTATTACCTGCCAACCCTTTTAAGGATGCATTTGATGTTACCAGTATTACACACCAACCCTTTCAAGTTTGCATTTGATTTTACCAGTATGACACGCCAACCCTTTCAAGGTTGCATCTGATTTTACCAGTATTACCTGCCAACCCTTTCAAGGATGCATTTGATATTACCAGTATTACCTACCAACCCTTTCAAGGATGCATTTGATGTTACCAGTATTACCTGCCAACCCTTTCAAGGATGTTACCAGTATTACACACCAACCCTTTCAAGGATGCATTTGATGTTACCAGTATTACCTACCAACCGTTTCAAGGATGCATTTGATGTTACCAGTATTACCTGCCAACCCTTTCAAGGATGCATTTGATGTTACCAGTATTACCTGCCAACCATTTCAAGGATGCATTCAATGTCACCAGTATTACCTGCCAACCCTTTCAAGAATGCATTTGATGTTACCAGTATTACCTACCAACCGTTTCAAGGATGAATTCGATGTTACCAGTATTACCTACCAACCCTTTCAAGGATGCATTTGATGCTACCAGTATTACCTACCAACCGTTTCAAGGATGTTACCAGTATTACACACCAACCCTTTCAAGGATGTTACCAGTATTACACACCAACCCTTTCAAGGTTGCATTTGATCTTACCAGTATTACCTGTCAACTGTTTCAAGGATGCATTCGATGTTAACAGGATTACCTGCCAACCCTTTCAAGGATGCATTTGATGTTACCAGTATTACCTGCCAACCCTTTCAAGGATGTTACCAGTATTACACACCAACCCTTTCAAGGATGTTACCAGTATTACACACCAACCCTTTCAAGGTTGCGTTTGATTTTACCAGTATTACTTGCCAACCCTTTCAAGGATGCATTTGATGTTACCAGTATTACCTACCAACCATTTCAAGGATGCATTCGATGGTGCAAGTATTACCTGCCAACCCTTTCAAGAATGCATTTGATGTTACCAGTATTACCTACCAACCATTTCAAGGATGCATTCGATGTTACCAGTATTACCTGCCAACCCTTTCAAGGATTCATTCAATATTACCAGTATTACCTGCCAACCCTTTCAAGGATGCATTTGATGTTACCAGTATTACCTGCCAACCCTTTCAAGGATGCATTTGATGTTACCAGTATTACCTGCCAACCCTTTCAAGGATGTTACCAGTATTACACACCAACCCTTTCAAGGTTGCGTTTGATTTTACCAGTATTACATGCCAACCCTTTCAAGGTTGCATCTGATTTTACCAGTATTACCTGCCAACCCTTTCAAGGATGCATTTGATGTTACCAGTATTACCTGCCAACCATTTCAAGGATGCATTCGATGTCACCAGTATTACCTGCCAACCCATTCAAGAATGCATTTGATGTTACCAGTATTACCTACCAACAATTTCAAGGATGCATTCGATGGCGCAAGTATTACCTGCCAACCCTTTCAAGAATGCATTTGATGTTACCAGTATTACCTACCAACCCTTTCAAGAATGCATTTGATGTTACCAGTATTACCCACCATCCGTTTCAAGGATGCATTTGATGTTACCAGTATTATCTGCCAACCCTTTCAAGGATGTTACCAGTATTACACACCAACCCTTTCAAGGTTGCGTTTGATTTTACCAGTATTACATGCCAACCCTTTCAAGGTTGTATTTGATTTTACCAGTATTACCTGCCAACCCTTTCAAGGATGTATTTGATGTTACCAGTATTACCTACCAACCATTTCAAGGATGCATTCGATGTCACCAGTATTACCTGCCAACCCTTTCAAGAATGCATTTGATGTTACCAGTATTACCTACCAACCGTTTCAAGGATGCATTCGATGTTACCAGTATTACATGCCAACCCTTTCAAGGATGCATTTGATGTTACCAGTATTACCTGCCAACCCTTTCAAGGATGCATTTGATGTTACCAGTATTACCTGCCAACCCTTTCAAGGATGCATTTGATGTTACCAGTATTACATGCCAACCCTTTCAAGGATGCATTTGATGTTACCAGTATTACCTACCAACCGTTTCAAGGATGCATTCGATGTTACCAGTATTACCACCCAAATCTTTCAAGGATGCATTTGATGTTACCAGTATTACCTGCCAACCCTTTCAAGGATGCATTTGATGTTACCAGTATTACCCACCAACCGTTTCAAGGATCCATTTGATATTACCAGTATTACCTACCAACTGTTTCAAGGATGCATTCAATGTTACCAGTATTACCACCCAAATCTTTCAAGGATGCATTTGATGTTACCAGTATTACCTGCCAACCCTTTCAAGAATGCATTTGATGTTACCAGTATTACCTGCCAACCCTTTCAAGGATGCATTTGATGTTACCAGTATTACCTGCCAACCCTTTCAAGGATGCATTTGATGTTACCAGTATTACCTGCCAACCCTTTCAAGGATGCATTTGATGTTACCAGTATTACCTGCCAACCCTTTCAAGGATGCAATTTGATGTTACCAGTATTACCTGTTAAACCTTTCAAGGATGCATTTGATGTTACCAGTATTACCTGCCAACCCTTTCAAGGATGCATTTGATGTTACCAGTATTACCTGCCAACCCTTTCAAGGATGCATTTGATGTTACCAGTATTACCTGCCAACCTTTCAAGGATGTTACCAGTATTACACACCAACCCTTTCAAGGATGTTACCAGTATTACACACCAACCCTTTCAAGGATGCATTTGATGTTACCAGTATTACATGCCAACCTTTTCAAGGATGCATTTGATGTTACCAGTATTACCTGCCAACCTTTCAAGGATGCATTTGATGTTACCAGTATTACCTGCCTACCCTTTCAAGGATGTTACCAGTATTACACACCAATCCTTTCAAGGATGCATTTGATGTTACCAGTATTACACACCAATCCTTTCAAGGATGCATTTGATGTTACCAGTATTACCTGCCAATCCTTTCAAGGATGCATTTGATGTTACCAGTATTACCTGCCAATCCTTTCAAGGATGCATTTGATGTTACCAGTATTACCTACCAAACCTTTCAAGGATGCATTTGATGTTACCAGTATTACATGCCAACCCTTTCAAGGATGTTACCAGTATTACACACCAACCCTTTCAAGGATGTTACCAGTATTAAACACCAACCCTTTCAAGGTTGCATTTGATGTTACCAGTATTACCTGCCAAACCTTTCAAGGATGCATTTGATGTTACCAGTATTACACACCAATCCTTTCAAGGATGCATTTGATGTTACCAGTATTACCTGCCATCCCTTTCAAGGATGCATTTGATGTTACCAGTATTACCTGCCAACCCTTTCAAGGATGCATTTGATGTTACCAGTATTACCTACCAACCGTTTCAAGGATGCATTCGATGTTACCAGTATTACCTGCCAACCCTTTCAAGGATGCATTTGATGTTACCAGTATTACCTGCCTACCCTTTCAAGGATGTTGCCAGTATTACACACCAATCCTTTCAAGGATGCATTTGATGTTACCAGTATTACACACCAATCCTTTCAAGGATGCATTTGATGTTACCAGTATTACCTGCCAATCCTTTCAAGGATGCATTTGATGTTACCAGTATTACCTGCCAATCCTTTCAAGGATGCATTTGATGTTACCAGTATTACCTACCAAACCTTTCAAGGATGCATTTGATGTTACCAGTATTACATGCCAACCCTTTCAAGGATGTTACCAGTATTACACACCAACCCTTTCAAGGATGTTACCAGTATTACACACCAACCCTTTCAAGGTTGCATTTGATGTTACCAGTATTACCTGCCAAACCTTTCAAGGATGCATTTGATGTTACCAGTATTACCTACCAAACCTTTCAAGGATGCATTTGATGTTACCAGTATTACACACCAATCCTTTCAAGGATGCATTTGATGTTACCAGTATTACCTGCCATCCCTTTCAAGGATGCATTTGATGTTACCAGTATTACCTGCCAACCCTTTCAAGGATGCATTTGATGTTACCAGTATTACCTACCAACCGTTTCAAGGATGCATTCGATGTTACCAGTATTACCTGCCAACCCTTTCAAGGATGCATTTGATGTTACCAGTATTACCTGCCAACCCTTTCAAGGATGCATTTGATGTTACCAGTATTACCTACCAACCATTTCAAGGATGCATTTGATGTTACCAGTATTACCTGCCAACCCTTTCAAGGATGCATTTGATGTTACCAGTATTACCTACCAATCCTTTCAAGGATGCATTTGATGTTACCAGTATTACCTACCAACCGTTTCAAGGATGCATTTGATGTTACCAGCATTACCTACCAATCCTTTCAAGGATGCATTTGATGTTACCAGTATTAACTACCAACCGTTTCAAGGATGCATTTGATGTTACCAGTATTACCTGCCAACCCTTTCAAGGATGCATTTGATGTTACCAGTAATACCTACCAATCCTTTCAAGGATGCATTTGATGTTACCAGTATTACCTACCAACCGTTTCAAGGATGCATTTGATGTTACCAGTATTACCTGCCAATCCTTTCAAGGATGCATTTGATGTTACCAGTATTACCTGCCAACCCTTTCAACGATGCATTCGATGTTACCAGTAATACCTGCCAACCCTTTCAAGGATGCATTTGATGTTACCAGTATTAACTGCCAACCCTTTCAAGGATGCATTTGATGTTACCAGTATTACCTGCCAACCCTTTCAAGGATGCATTTGATGTTACCAGTATTACCTACCAAACCTTTCAAGGATGCATTTGATGTTACCAGTATTACCTGCCAACCCTTTCAAGGATGCATTTGATGTTACCAGTATTACCTGCCAACCCTTTCAAGGATGCATTTGATGTTACCAGTATTACACACCAATCCTTTCAAGGATGCATTTGATGTTACCAGTATTACACAAAACCCTTTCAAGGATGCATTTGATGTTACCAGTATTACACACCAATCCTTTCAAGGATGTTACCAGTATTACACACCAATCCTTTCAAGGATGTTACCAGTATTACACACCAACCCTTTCAAGGATGTTACCAGTATTACACACCAATCCTTTCAAGGATGTTACCAGTATTACACACCAATCCTTTCAAGGATGTTACCAGTATTACACACCAACCCTTTCAAGGATGCATTTGATGTTACCAGTATTACCTACCAACCCTTTCAAGAATTCATTTAATTTTACCAGTATTACCTGCCAACCCTTTCAAGGATGCATTTGATGTTACAAGTATTACCTGCCAACCCTTTCAAGGATGCATTTGATGTTACAAGTATTACCTGCCAACCCTTTCAAGGATGCATTTGATGTTACAAGTATTACCTGCCAACCCTTTCAAGGATGCATTCGATGTTACCAGTAATACCTGCCAATCCTTTCAAGGATGCATTTGATGTTACCAGTATTACCTGCCAACCCTTTCAAGGTTGCATTTGATGTTACCAGTAATACCTGCCAATCCTTTCAAGGATGCATTTGATGTTACCAGTATTACACACCAACCCTTTCAAGGATGCATTCGATGTTACCAGTAATACCTGCCAACCCTTTCAAGGTTGCATTTGATGTTACCAGTAATACCTGCCAATCCTTTCAAGGATGCATTTGATGTTACCAGTATTACCTGCCAACCCTTTCAGGGATGCATTCGATGTTACCAGTATTACCTGCCAACCCTTTCAGGGATGCATTCGATGTTACCAGTATTACCTGCCAACCCTTTCAGGGATGCATTCGATGTTACCAGTATTACCCACCAACCGTTCCAAGAATGCATTTGATGTTACCAGTATTACCTGCATTTGATGTTACCAGTATTACCTGCCAAACCTTTCAGGGATGCATACTATCAATCCCCCAAAGTATATTATTTGTTCCTGTTGTTTGAGGTTTATTGCCATTTTTGAGTGCATGTTAATCTACATATGGTATAATGAGTCCATGTCTCATACATAGGCCTTTACAGACAGATGTGACCTTTTGCAACAATTCTCTGTGGGCAGTCAAATATAAAAATGACCACCAAAATGTTAGTAGTAATACTAAAATCAAAATAGATCCACTAAGCGGGGTAATGAAATTTTCCCACTATCACAGCCACCAGTAACTAGAACTCTGCACAAGAATTTCATGGGCTTATTTTTGGAAATCAGAATGACTTGAAGTGATATTTAAGATGTTGCAATATCAAAAATACGAAACTACACATACCATATGTTAAGTGTACCAACTGTGATAAATATCCTTAATTAATTACCCATTATCAATTTTTCTTTTTAAATTTGTGAACTTTCATTATAAAATGACACTTGTAAAGATTTCTAAATTTGCTAAAAACAAACCATGTACCATTAACATGACACCAAGTTAAATGTCTTCAGATCATACTGTTCATCTAATTTCTTAGTTTCCAATAAAATGTCACAGCATAGTGAAGCATTAAAGATGGAATAGGATCTAATTTCTTTGTTTCCAATAAAATGTCACAGCATAGTAAGCATTAAAGATGGAATAGGATCTAATTATTTTGTTTCCAATAAAATGTCACAGCATAGTGAAGCATTAAAGATGGAATAGGATCTAATTTCTTTGTTTCCAAAAAAATGTCACAGCATAGTGAAGCATTAAAGATGGAATAGGATCTAATTTCTTTGTTTCCAATTAAATGTCACAGCATAGTGAAGCATTAAAGATGGAATAGGATCTAATTTCTTTGTTTCCAATAAAATGTCACAGCATAGAGAAGCATTAAAGTTGGAATAGGATTTTATTTCTTTGTTTCCAATTAAATGTCACAGCATAGTGAAGCATTAAAGTTGGAATAGGATCTAATTTCTTTGTTTCCAATAAAATGTCACAGCATAGTGAAGCATTAAAGATGGAATAGGATCTAATTTCTTTGTTTCCAATAAAGTGTCACAGCATAGTGAAGCACTAAAGTTGGAATAGGATTTTATTTCTTTGTTTCCAATAAAATGCCACAGCATAGTGAAGCATTAAAGATGGAATAGGATCTAATTTCTTTGTTTCCAATAAAATGTCACAGCATAGTGAAGCATTAAAGATGGAATAGGATCTAATTTCTTTGTTTCCAATTAAATGTCACAGCATAGTGAAGCATTAAAGATGGAATAGGATCTAATTTCTTTGTTTCCAATTAAATGTCACAGCACAGTGAAGCATAAAAGATGGAAAAGGAATGAACTAGACCCTTCATTCCAAAGGAATCAACACAGCCAAGATGAGAATGCATCTATTCTTAGAAAGAGGGGTGTTCTTACTATAACCACTCACTTTATAGCTTCATAACAACAGACTATTGATAGGATTGCAAATGTAAGGTTTTATTATTTATCTATGTACTTGTAGTAACATTAGACATTGGTTAAACAGAATTTCCTTCATTTTTTGGGGAGTATTTTTACTAAAATGAATGAACAAAACAACTTTGACCTTACAGCATTTCTCAGTAATACCATCACACAGCATTGTCCCATACCTTTCTGACCTACATGAATGTATTTTAAAGCTAAATCTTCAGGAACATAACATTAGGAGTTTACTTTCTATGATCTATATATTTACCTGACTATAACTGCCATTGAAAACACACAATCTAATACAGTGGTGCTTCCCAGACACAGCAATGCCTGCCATTACTTCCCTGTGACAGGCTCAAAGTTTCAAACTGATTTTATTAAAAAAATAATGTACATGCAGCAGTTAAATTATTCAGATCACCAATTCTATTCTTAAAATGTAAATTGTTATCTACATGCTATTATTATCTTTCAAAGCACAAGTTTTTGTTTTTATCATCAAAAGTTAACTTGCAGAAACTGGGCAGTAATAGTTGCTGGGAAAGGGTTAATGGTCACTCTGAACTGGAAAGAGTTTATCAGCACAAATGATATCAACACCTACATTTTGTCTTGAGCTACAACACACTTCACTGGAACTAAATTAGCTACCACAAGAGAGCATCTAAACAATCTATGGTCACTCAATGTACCTATAAAAAAAATCACAGGGCAAAGTAATTTTCACCTCAATAATAGAATTCAAAGTTCTCATTTTTTAGATGACTTTGTTGCCCATTTCACTTTGCAGCATAATCCCTGGCTGATATGTATATACACCAATGTGTATGTGCACTCAGTGAAATTTTATGTGAGAAAAGGCGCAAGGACTTGACCTAAAGAAAACACTGCCAAAATGTGAAATTTTACCATGAGAAAAGGTACACAGCCTTCTGGAGACTGCTTTATAATGAAGTATATTATAGTCGAACCTGTCTACAGCTGCAACCCATGGGAAAATGCAAAAGTGGCCTATGTTGACAGGTGATCTCTAAATGCAGGTTAAGCTCTTAAACTTGGTTCATGACAAATTTATGTACTATGAATTAAATAGTATTAGTATTACCATTATTTAACACATACCCAAAAAAAATCAAGGAAAATACAGCTGTGTTTAGACATCACTCTGTGTCTTTCTTTTACAAATGCAAACACTTATCTCCTTAATCAGTAGAAAGGAATCCTAAATAAAATTACTAATAATAGCTTATCTAAACTGTGAAAGAACTTTTGGATTGGGCAAATGGTATAGAATTAGGCATGAAAACAGGTGTCCACACTTTAAACAATTGATGGACTAGATTGTTGTGCAAACTCATTTCCCTGGGGTGTTGCTACCTAAATCATAACTGTTTACCTTCTGCTAATACATATATGGGATACTTAAAATAGCCTTGCAACCCCAGAGATGCATAAACAAGCTGCTATGCTGATAATACTGTCCCAACTGGCTCATACATGCATTTCTGGCAATGAGATGGCAAACCCCAGAGAAGCATATAAATGTTTCATATTAAAACTTCACACGGGATGAAATCGCAAACATCCAGTCATTTTAACAACATTTGGCCAATATGAATAGTCCTAACATAACATGATGAAAGTGATGTTAGTAGTTTTACAGCATATAAGCCAGAATTTCCTTTGAAAATAAGGTAAAATATAAAAGTTAAACAAAATGACAACATTAACATATTCCGACCAGTCCAACAAATGTTTAGAAGGATTTGAAAGTGATAACATTGCAAATGACATGGCCTTTAATGATCCAATTAAAGATGAAGGATCAGACATTAGTATGAGACTAGTCCTGTTCTGACACCTGACATTTCAGATTTATCTGAGGATGAAATGCAAGAGGATCTTATCTGGTTGGAACACATGGGACTGTTACATGTTACATGGAACACATGGGACTGTTACATGTTACATGGAACACATGGGACTGTTACATGGAATACATGGGACTGTTACATGTTACATGGAACACATGGGACTGTTACATGTGGATGACTTTACAGCGGATTCAGGGCCAACATTTAATTTAGATGAAAATGCAAGAGAGATACATTTCTTTCTAGTTTTTATTCCTGAAGAAATATTCCAGTTGTGCAAAATAGTAATGAGAAAACTAGTCTATTAAAACAACAGATATCTTAAGGTATATTTTTTTATTATATTTGAATACCTGAGGATAATAAGTACTTGGTGGAAATGAGTGTTACAAACTTTGGAAAGAGTTTTAAAATATTAGATTTCAATAAATTATATTGTTTGCATGGGACAAGATTAATACAGAAAATGTAGACAGCATGTGCACTAACTCAGGAAACTCTCACTCAGCCATTATGATGCTCAGGGGTTTAATCTACAAACCACAGCTAGACAGCACAGAGCTTATCAGGCTTAGTAGGCAGGGCAGTAAGTGCTTGCAGAACAAAAGAGTTAAGGGATATCACAAGTGCAATGAACTTCTACTTGGAGATTACATGGGGGGGTCCAATGGCAATAGCTTTGATTCAAAATCTAAAAATAACAATTAACATATTCATCCTATTAACAAGGAAAAACACTGGATTTAGGTAAGTTCAATCAAAATAGGAAATGTTTAAACATCAATTCACACAATATACCTTTATATATACCATGTCTTGCTCACAAAACAAAAATGTTTAACTTGCATACCTGGATTGGTCACTGCTGATATGCTCCAGTGAAATGCTGCCTAGTTAGGAAACACATGGCTTCTCACTGTAGAAGACAAGTGATTGCGGGGGGTGGGGGCCAGGAAATGAGAATGACCACTTTGACCATGTGTGCACTGAACCCAGGCAAACTTTAGGGCCTGTTTGACTGAATATATCATTTTGCAACTGCATGATAAAATGTGATCCATCACCATATCTACCTAATAACAAAAATGGTATTAAAAAGAAGGGCTATGTAGTGTAAAAGTTTTATATAGAACATTTGCAAACTTCCACAAACAATTAAACATTGTTGATGATAATGATGCCACCACTTTCTCATAATTCAAAGAAAAATATAAACTGGTTATTCTGGCAAAATGGCACATTCATATCCTGTTTTGCTTAAAAGGAAAACATCACCCAAGAATGAATGTGCAAACACTGTATGTTATCAACATGTCTGCTAGAAGTACAGGTATTCCTGATGAGTCACTGATTGACAATAATGCTCACCTTAAAGTCAATCACATGACCTTCATAGGTACCATAGAACTTCAATACAGCTGGCGTGGAACCCTTCTTTGGCTGGATCTGGAAAATAAATGGGGGAAAGGGAGATTAAACTGTCTGATTTTGATAAGTAATTGTTACTACATCATACAGTCTTGAGGATATCACATTTCAAAACCTGTCAGCCACTAGGAATGAACACTGACACCTACCATTGGTACACAAGGTAGAGTGTTCTAAGGACACTATTCTATGCCAAGATGAATGCATGAAAGCACACATCTCCAAGACTTTCAGTGAACCCTGACCTTGGGGTTTTACAATGACCCTGCCAGTAGCTTCTCATTGGTCAGTGGTTCTTTAAAGGTTTACCAGGGTTCTTCCTATACCAGTTCTACTGGCAGCTATGTATAGCACATATTGTATTGACAAATGGCATTAAACCCTACAACAACAGCAACAACTACTACAACATTATAGGGAAAGTCCCTGACTCTCAGAAACAAGTCCATAAATTTTCAGAAGTGCACAGAACACAACTCAATGTTGACAATACTGATGTCATGTTACAAATAATGTGCAACATTAAAACAGAACAAAGTAATAAAATCCTAACAAAAATACAGTAACAGCCCATTATTAATATAAAAAGGTGACAATGACTACCTGTAATTTATCACATTTTCATCCTGACTGTAAATTTTGACACGAAAATCAGTTTTTGAAGCAAAGCATGTTTCTGAACAATACCTGATATAATACATTAGGACCCCATACTTCGGCCAATCAAAGTCACAAGAGAGACGTTAAGCATATTTTCTGGCTTGTTTTAGCAACAAAGTGTTAGATCATCTGCTTACCAAGATGAAGGGCAGAGAATAAAGGTCTCTCCTGATATACAGTGACTAGCAATAAATCAAGTCATTAGATGACTGGAGCAGAAATGCACAATCTTCCTTGGATGTTAAGTATGGGGAGGGTTTGAGAGGTACTGACAGTTGAAATGCAAATATTTTATATCTCCCAGACCAAAGGAACACTGTTAAAATGCAAATATTTTATACTTCTCCCAGACCACAGACTGTTAAAATGCAAATATTTTATACTTCTCCCAGACCAGAGACTGGAGACTGATGAAATGCAAATATTTTATACATCTCCCAGACCACAGGGAGACTGTTAAAATGCAAATATTTTATACTTCTCCCAGACCAGAGACTGGAGACTGATGAAATGCAACTATTTTATACATCTCCCAGACCACAGGGAGACTGTTGAAATGCAAATATTTTATACTTCTCCCAGACCAGAGACTGGAGACTGATGAAATGCAAATATTTTATACATCTCCCAGACCACAAGGAGACTGTTGAAATACAAATATTTTATATATCTCCCAGACCACAGGGAGACTGATGAAATGCAAATATTTTATACATCTCCCAGACCAGAGAATGGAGACTGATGAAATACAAATATTTTATACATCTCCCAGACCAGAGACTGGAGACTGTTGAAATGCAAATATTTTATACTTCTCCCAGACCACAGGGAGACTGTTGAAATGCAAATATTTTATACATCTTCCAGACCAGAGACTGGAGACTTATGAAATGCAAATATTTTATACATCTCCCAGACAACAGGGAGACTATTAAAACGCAAATATTTTATACATCCCCCAGACCACAGGAAAACTGTTGAAATGCAAATATTTTATACTTCTCCCAGACCAGAGACTGGAGACTGTTGAAATGCAAATATTTTATACTTCTCCCAGACCACAAGGAGACTGTTGAAATGCAAATATTTTATACATCTCCCAGACCAGTGACTGGAGACTGGTGAAATACAAATATTTTATACATCTCCCAGACCACAGGGAGACTGTTGAAATGCAAATATTTCATACTTCTCCCAGACCACAGGGAGACTGATGAAATGCAAATATTTTATACTTCTCCCAGACCACAGGGAGACTGTTGAAATGCAAATATTTTATACTTCTCCCAGACCAGAGACTGGAGACTGTTGAAATACAAACATCATGCATCCATAATGCCAAAATGAGGCTTGTGATGCATCTCCCAGATTAGAAGGAGACAGATTTAATGAAAATATCATACAAACCATCCTCAAGACTTACAATGTGATTGTAATGTGTCTGCCTTTATTGCTATTTGATTATGTAGTGTTCCTTAGCCTATGTTTACAAATGTCAGTGATATTCAAATCAACTATACCTCAGCTGTTAGACTATAGTGGCAGATGTCAAGGTGATATCAAATTCAATTATAACACATACCTCAGACTATATTAGCAGAAGTCAAAGCTATATACAAATAAAAAATACCTCATATGTTTCACAGTTAAAGAATGGCATCGGTTCTGCATCTTCAGAAACTTTCCAGGAAACATCTCCACTCTCATCCAAGAAAAATTCTGTTCTGTAAGAAAAAAAGTCTTTAAATTTGCCCATCTAAACTTAGAATTCAAAAGGGTAATACATAATCCATCACTTGAAATTCTAAAGGGGTGGTGCATAAGGTATAACTTGAAAGTCAAAAGGGATGGTGCATAAGGCATAAATTGGAATTTAAAGGGATGGTGAATAAAGGATAACATGGAATTCAAAGGGGTGGTGCATAATACAGAACATGGATTTCTAAGTGGTGGAGCATAATACATAACTTGATATGCATCACTTAGAATTCAAAGGGGTGGTACATAATGCATAACTTGGAATTTAAAGGGGTGGTGCATCATGCATAACTTGGAATTCAAACCAGTGGTGCATAATACATATATTGCAATTTAAAGGGGTGTTACATCATGCATAACATGGAAATCAAATGGGAGTTGTATAATGCATAACTTGAAATTCAAAAGGCTGGTAAATACTGCATAACTTGGAATTCAAAGGGGTGGTGCATAATACATAACTTGGAATTCAAAGGTCAGGTGCATCATACATAACCTGGAATTCAAAGGGGTGGTATACAATGCATAACTTGGAATACAAAGGGGTGGTGCATAATACATAACTTGAAATTCAAAAGGGTGGTACATACTGCATAACTTGGAATTCAAAGGGGTGGTGCATAATACATAACTTGGAATTCAAAGGTGTGGTGCATCATACATAACCTGGAATTCAAAGGGGTGGTACACAATGCATAACTTGGAATACAAAGGGGTGGTGCATAATACATAACTTGGAATTCAAAGGGATGGTGCATAATGCATAACTTGGAATTCAAAGGGGTGGTGTATAATGCATAACTTGGAATTCAAAGGGGTGGTGTATAATACATAACTTGGAATTCAAAGGGGTGGTGCATCATGCATAACTTGGAATTCAAAGGGGTGGTTTATAACTTGGAATTCAAAAAGGTGGTGCATAACTTGAAAATTAATAGGATGGCATATAACAATATCTTGTTTAAATCTTCAGGAAAGCAGCACAATATATTTTTTCTAAATTACAGTACAAATATTCACCCCATCTACCAGTTAGACAACCCTTCTTAATGGGAAGTGTTGCAGCTAATCTTACCTACTGAGAGTGTTCCTCATCTATTAGTAGGTGTTATGGATAACCCCTCCTACTGGAATGTGTTCAAGATAACTCGGCCTTCCAATAACTGACTAACAATGCCACCTACTGGCAAATGTAGTTAAAGTAAAGATAACCCAGGCCTCCAAGAACTGTCATTGACAACTCCACCTACTGACAAATGTAGTTACAGTAAATATAACCCTGGCCTCCAAAAACTGTCATTGACAACTCCACCTACTGACAAATGTAGTTACAGTAAATATAACCTTGGCCTCCAAGAACTGTCATTGACAACTCCACCTACTCGCAAATGTAGTTACAGTAAATATAACCCAGCCTTCCAACAACTGATTGACAATGCCACCTTCTGGCAAATGTAGTTACAGTAAAGATAACCCTGCCTTCCAACAATTGTCATTGAAAACTCCACCTACTGGCAAATGTAGTTACAGATAATGGTATTCCAGGACAGTATATGAAGTGTAAAAATGATGAAACTGAACACATTTAATCTTCCCTTTACAGTTAGTGTATATGATATTGTTTTACAAACAAGAATGACTATATTTTATGAATTATTGTATAAATATGAATATTCAATGATTCTGTCCACATAATCTTCCTTTTGTCTCAGTTTTCAACATTTTTTCAAGGTTGGTATACATGTATATTAGAAAGCATTACAGGAGATAAAAATATGATAATGTAGATGAAATACCTACCAAATTTAGCCAGGTCTCTTTAAATACAGTTACAGCCTGAATTTCATCTAGCCCATCATCTTTAAACTATTTAAAACCCTATTTTTTCCACCTCATGATTTCTGTTCATTAGACATTCCAATGCTTTGGAAGATGAACCATTCCAAATAAAACCGACTTTGTCTAACATTCTCCAACATTAATACCAAGATTATAAAAATGGCCAAGTAGTGGCCATGCTAGATACATGATCTGCACCAACTTTATTTATGACCAAATAAATGTCAACATAAGTCTCTAGGTAAAACTGTTGATATGACCATCCACAAAATAGTAGTGACAGACATTCAAGATGGCTGGCATGACTGCCATAATGGAGGTCAATTTACCATCATTTTCATTTAGGAACAACTACATATCATATGTCATCTGGTAAAACTCATGTCAATATGCCTTTCTGTTCAGCAGTAGTGACAGCAAATTTCTTTTAATAAGAATAGCTGATGTGGCAGCCATATTAAAGTGACCTGCACCAATTTCAATCAAACACCATAAGTCTTTTAGTTAAAATAATTTGTTTATATGACCATATATCTGTTCATGAGACACAGTGTTTGAAGTCAGTATCACTGTCATAGCAACAGACAATGGTGCTTGTAATCTATGGCATTGTGTCATAGCACGAGAAATAAAGGTGTTTTCAATCAATATTCTTATGCATCAAAGCAAGACATGTTCACTATCCATGTTGTTATGAACTACTTTAATAGAGACAAAAGTACTCACTATCCATATCAATATGAACTACTGCAGTAAAGACAGGAGTACTCACTATCCATGTTATTATGAACTACTGCAGTAACGACAAGAGTACTCACTATCCATGTTATTATGAACTATTGCAGTAGAGACAAAAGTACTCACTATTCATGTTATTATGAACTATTGCAATAGAGACAAGAGTACTCACTATCCATGTTATTATGAACTATTGCAATAGATACAAAAGTACTCAATATCCATGTTATTATGAACTATTGCAGTAGAGACAAGAATACTCATTATCCATGTTATTATGAGCTATTGCAGTAAATACAAAAGTACTCAATATCCATGTTATTATGAACTATTGCAATAGAGACAAGAGTACTCATTATCCATGTTATTGTGAACTATTGCAGTAGATACAAATGTACTCAATATCCATGTTATTATGAACTATTGCAGTAGATACAAAAGTACTCAATATCCATGTTATTATGAACTATTGCAGTAGAGAGAAGAGTATGCATTATCCATGTTATTATGAACTATTGCAGTAGATACAAAAGTACTCAATATCCATGTTATTATGAACTATTGCAGTAGAGAGAAAAGTTCTCATTATCCATGTTATTATGAACTATTGCAGTAGAGAGAAGAGTACTCATTATCCATGTTATTATAAACTATTGCAGTAGAGAGAAGAGTAAGCATTATCCATGTTATGGTGGCTATTATGAACTATAGCAGTAGAGACAAAAGTACTCACTATCCATGTTTTTATGAACTACTGCAGTAGAGACGAAAGTACTCATTATCCATGTTATTATGAACTACTGCAGTAGAGACAAAAGTACTCACTATCCATGTTATTATGAACTACTGCAGTAGAGACAAAAGTACTCACTATCCATATTATGAACTATTGCAGCAGAGAGAAAAGTACTCAATATCCATATTATTATGAACTATTGCAGTAGAGAGAAAAGTACTCATTATCCATGTTATTATGAACTATTGCAGTAAATACAAAAGTACTCAATATCCATGTTATTATGAACTATTGCAGTAGAGAGAAGAGTACTCATTATCCATGTTATTATGAACTATTGCAGTAGAGAGAAGAGTACGCATTATCCATGTTATGGCGGCTATTATGAACTATTGCAGTAGAGACAGATATTGATGTTATGAAATACTGCAATAGAGACAGGAGTACTCATTATCCAAGTTATTGTGAACTACTGCAGTAGAGACAATGGTGTTTGTAATCCAAGTTATTATGAATTACTGCAGTAGAGACAATGGTGTTTGTAATCCAATTTATTATGAACTACTGCAGTAGAGACAATGGTGTTTGTAATCCAAGTTATTATGAACTACTGCAGTAGAGACAATGGTGTTTGTAATCCAAGTTATTGTGAACTACTGCAGTAGAGACAATGGTGTTTGTAATCCAAGTTATTATGAACTACTGCAGTAGAGACAATGGTGTTTGTAATCCAAGTTATTATGAACTACTGCAGTAGAGACAATGGTGTTTGTAATCCAAGTTATTGTGAACTACTGCAGTAGAGACAATGGTGTTTGCAATCCAAGTTATTATGAACTACTGCAGTAGAGACAATGGTGTTTGTAATCCATGGCATCCATGCTATTATGTATCACATGAATGCAAGGGTACTGCTCACTGAAAGTTGTGCTTATTCACCACCAGAGTTTATATTTGCTTGACATCTGTAGTTATAATTAATACAAACAACCATTGATATCTGTGGGTAAATAGTATATACAGCAATAACTTGCTTAAATAATAAGTTTTGCAACCCATAATAACAAAAACAATGACTACTAATATGTCATATTTTTATAATAATAATTTTTATTTGCCAGACACTGTCATATAGTTGAACTGGATATAATTCAATCTTGATTAGTTTGTACCTAACACCATGTGACCTGTGAATGGCAGTTGTCTTCAAGCAATCAGTTGATTACTTCCCTCTCATTCATGATTTTGTATGATCCAGTTTTCATTTGGATAACATGCTCAAACTTCTATCTGAATAAAGTCAGACCTCCACCATCATACATTAAGATCTGACAGGACCACTCTGGGGTCATGTTCTGGCAACTAATGTTATATGTTATTACCATAATTGTTAATTTTATCAAATGAAGTCTTATTTCTTCGTGTTTGGAGACTGAGCAGTGTGGATTAAGAGCGTGAATGTGTACGAAATGATTTTATTCACTTTCAGATATTTAAAAGCTACATTTCCATTGATGAATTCAAAGATCACCAGAATATAACCCCTAAACGGTTGTGATCAGATCTTCATGTAGAACAGCAGAGATATTATTTTTTTATCAGATTAAGAAATTTGAGTACCAAACACTATTTCTTTCTCAATGTTCACATCAATGAACAGTGTGTTGAGTGTTATAGGACGTAATTGATACATGCTACAGTATGGAAGCCTACACTTTATATATGGAGTTCATGAATATATTTTATTTTTTGATGCTCATGACAAAAAACATAAATAAATCATAACAATACAAGGTTAGTTTATTTATTATCAAATAAGTTTTGTTTATCTTTTTTATTGCAACATGCAGTGGAAGGATGTGCAAATTCAACAAAAAATTATTTTGTTTTTTAAGTCCTGGGATATATGACTTAGGTGAAAAAAAAAGTTTTACCATAAGTTTTGGGACAGCAAAAAAAGAAATTATTTTATTTTGTCCCAATATATATGGTAAATACAGGTGTGAACAATGAGAAAGAAATCATGTTTGGTTGTGCTTAAATGTTTAAATATCTTATCCAACTGAAGACTGGATCCAAAAAAATGGAAATAATCAACTAATTACTTCACATCTGACATTCACACATGACACAGTGTTAGGTGCAAAATAACCAAGACTGAATGATATCTACTTCAACAATATGACAATATCTCACCAAATAAAAATCATTATTTGAAAACACATTCACCTGAGTGCAAATGACAATCTTTTGTAAGCATGGGTTGCAAAAGTATTAGTAAAGCAAGTTATTGCTGTGTATGCTATTTACCCACAAACACCAATGGCTGTTTTTAATAATTATAACTACAGATGCCAAGCAAATAGAAGCCAAGGTGGTGCAAAAAGCAGAACTGGCAGTGAGCAGTAAACTCTGTGTTTGATCTTCCTGCCAAGACATCAGAGACAAAATTTATTTTTATTAAAAAACAAGCTTACCTTGGAAGCCAACTTTGGACACTTTTAAGCCAATTTTGTTTTAAAGGGTATCAATACAAAGGTTATTTTATTACAAAGAAAGCCAACCTCTGAAGACAACTTTGGCTTTATTTAAGTGTACCGATTCCTTTTTTTGTTAAATATACAAAGTCATCCAAGATATGGAAGCTACCTTTGGTTTGTTTTTGCTGGTATTCATGGGAATAATGAAAATAAATTGAAACAATGGACTATCAATACCAATTTTAAAAAAAAAACAGCACAAATGAGATCAAAGATGCACTGAACTTAAGTTAGAGCACAGATTTATAATTTCAAAATCTGATTATTTATCAGGTCAGACCCTAACAATGTTATCATCTATGTTTCATTCCAAAACAGAAGTTTTCAATGTAAAAGACAACCTAGTTCACCAGTCATTTCCAGTTCCTGGTCAAGTACATTCTCAGAAAAGGGGTGTAAGCACTACTACACATATGTACAAAAGTTAAGTACAATGTCATCTGCTCTGATATTTACCATTCCCAATTAGGCAAAGGAAAAGAATGACAACTACAAATTTGCCTTCACATGGGTTTAACAAGAGGTATATTTTCTATGTAGATGTGTGCAAAGGGATATTACTCAAAATTCTTAACATTATGGTAATTAACAGAATTATCAAGCAGTTCCGAATAGGATGAACTACAAGACAATTTTGTCTGAGGAAATCAACCCACCTATAGTGTATGCAACATGGCAAAGTTTTTGTATGGAAAGTACATCAAGCATGCAAAGTGCAAAGAATGCCAGTGCTAGGGCCACTCTGGTCCCATTCAGGTTAGAAATTATAAATCAATGAATAAACAGACTAAGTTCTTAGCACCTTTTATCACATTAAAGGTTTCCATTATTGAAATCAGTACTTAACAAAAAGGGGAGGTATATTCAGGCTATATGGTTTTCCATAGAGCATAATTTCTCATCATTCCAGGTGAGTCACCATATTATATGGCAGAAACCCTGTAGTTAACAGTAATAAATTTTTGTTCCTGTTTGTTGCTATTACTATCAATGGATAAAAAAATGAAACTCTCACGTTGAGAAAAAAATATATTGAGATACATTGGATAAAGTTTCTAAGGCGAGATATATGGACAAAATTCTAAATACTGGACAACAAGAACCTGTACAAGATAGAGAACAGTGAATGGAGTAAAGATTTATTACGATAGCCAGAAGTCACATAACCTGACATTGCAAACTATTTATTATATACGCAGATTGCCTACACTTTACAAGAATTTAGAGCTTATAAATCTTTGGAAGCATATAATTATTTTGTTTGTTGTGGCTGGGATGTGGATGTTGGATAAGTCACTATCAAGATTCAATGGCGGGTGAGTTGTGGCAGGAAAGGTAAAACACTCCTGGAGGATAAATAATGCATGTTTACGACTGTGGGTAATTTGTGAGAAGAATGGAACAATTATTTCTGGTCATTGTACATGTATGGCAGGTGTAGGAGAAGTCTGCTCTCACATCAGGCCACTTCTGTTTGCAGTGGAAGCTGCTGTAAAACTGTAAAACAACAAAATTCTAAGACAGTAACAGAAGAAAAATCTTACTGGTTTCCCTCTCCTGTCCAAAAGGTCAGTACTTGTGAATGCTAAAACATGAAAAGCAACCTAACATTGTTATGTCAATTAAGTTTTTTCCAAACTCTGTAAAAGGTCCATTAACCAATCCACTTTACATGAACTTGACAGTGATAAACAATTTCAGGCTTTCTAACATTACATTTCTAGTCATAACACATTTTCGTTCCAACAAAATAATTTTTAAAAAAAGTATAATGAAATGCCTATACGGACAATGTAAACAATCGGCAATATTTTTACACAGACTTGGAACATAATATTCATTATGAATGCTAAACAAATGCATGCATATCAGACAATCCATTTGAAATGACAGCTATTTATTTCTTATCTTTGAATTTAAATGTGGCTTAAATTTACATCCAAATATTTGAATTTGTCTTCAGAATCAATTCAAGACCATCATGAAGATTCACTTCACTTCAGCTTGAACAAAGATAAAGCTTCTAGACAAAGCAGTCTCTGGGATTCAGTCAATGCCTTTGAATAAGAAAAAAAAAAAAGCTACCCATTGTAACAGAGCCAACAAGTTAAGAATTGTCAGAATTCTTTGCATCACTTGATCTGACAGGTAACAGGTCTGTAGTTTTGTCTCTTGTACCAGGGTATGCACACAAGTATAGACCAAAAGTCTTGGGTAAAAAAATATCCCAAAGTCCTAACTGAACTTTATCAGTAAGAATTTCCTAATGCAAAATAAGAAATATTTAATACAATGCTGTGAAGAAATACTTCAGACTTTATGTGTGACAACAGAAGAAGGTACCAATTGTGAGAAGGACACCCAAGGTCAAAGCAGTAATAAACAGTGGTTTAACTTCAGGGCTGGCAGCATTAAGAATCAAATTTATATGCCATACATTAACCCAAAATGCATCAAAACTCTGAATAGGCAGATTTTTTACAAAAGGAATCACTTCAGGACGGAATGAATGGAGACGTAATCATGAAAAAACTGAAAAAGCTCATATATTAAATCCATGATGAACAACCATGAAAATTTAAGTATGACTGAAAGTGGACTCATCATTAATCCCGCGTATCCATTTATGGTGTAACATCATGTGATTGCTATGGTGAAATGTTAGTAGAGATTAAGTGTCCGCTTTGTACAAAAAGATTCTCCAGTTTCTGATTCTGTTAACTGTTTAGAAACTGTAGATAGACAACTTATACTTTAACTGTAGATAGACAACTTATACATAAACTGTAGATAGACAACTTATACTTAAATTGTAGATAGACAACTTATACATAAACTGTAGATAGACAACTTATACTTAAATTGTAGATAGACAACTTATACATAAACTGTAGATTGACAACTTATACTTAAATTGTAGATGGACAACTTATACTTAAACTGTAGATGGACAACTTATACTTAAACTGTAGATGGATAACTTATACTTAAACTGTAGATAGACAACTTATACTTAAACTGTAGATGGACAACTTATACTTAAACTGTAGATGGACAACTTATACTTAAATTGTAGATGGACAACTTATACTTAAACTGTAGATAGACAACTTTTACTTAAACTGTAGATAGACAACTTATAATTAAATTGTAGATGGACAACTTATACACAAACTGTAGATAGACAACTTATACTTAAACTGTAGATAGACAACTTGTACTTAAACTGTAGATAAACAACTTATACTTAAACTGTAGAGAGACAACTTATACTTAAAATAACACATGCCTACTATTACCAGATTCAATTGCTTCTTTGTGAAAAGGAGTATTACGATTTTATGGTCTGGACAAATGCTGACACTTTTTTACAAAGAATGATGCTGATTTCTATCCTATTCCAGACCCTTGTCCAATGCAAATCTTCATACATAGTACAGGGCAATAATCATCATACATAGTACAGGGCAACAATCATCATACATAGTATAGGGCAACAATCATCATACATAGTACAGGGCAACAATCATCATATATAGTACAGGGCAACAATCATCATACATAGTACAGGGCAACAATCAAGCAACAAACTTTAATACCACTTTAGCACATAACTTGATATGCATATGTCAAAAGGTTTATGTTTAAGATGAAGATGTAACTGCCCATATGATTGGCTACACTTTAAATATGAGAAGCTTATGAGAGTTTCAAATGAAGAGTGGTATTGCGAAGTATGCAGAAAAATGCCACAATTTAACAGAAAATAAATTTTCCCAATTTGTTGCAGATAGACAGATAATTATTTTCAGAATTGTATAAGTACAGAATGTTACCAGACACTATTTGAGCTGATGCAGGGCAAAGGAATGATAAATTATTGTATCAAAAGAGTTACAGCAGATAAATCATGCTTTGATTATTGTGCATGTGTATTGTGTTGATTATTGTGCACCTGTATTGTGTTGATTATTGTATATGTGTATTGTGTTGATTACTGTGTATGTGTATTGTGTTAACTAATGAAAAATTTGTTGATACTGAAATTCAAATAAAATGGGCTCATTATATAAATTTGTTTTATTGAAAAGTCTCCAATTATCATTACTCCCTCCCCCTATATATATATATATATATATATATATATATATATATATATATATATATATATATATATATATATACACACACTTTTAAGCTATATTACAAAATCCAGACAGTGTGATATGCAAGATAAATGCAATATATTTATCACATTTTTTTATTTACTAGTCAAAGGCACAAATGAGTCACATAAATTGGTCAATGCACAACATACTGTCACAATTTTATCAATTGTTGGAGTTATATCAATTCTGCAATGGGATTAGTCAACTAGTACTGTACTTTGTAAGATGGTGTACTTATTTTCTGACAATACCAATTACTCTCTCCATGTGTATTCTGTTGTGTGCAATTTTGCTTGTTGCCTCTAACTTGACTGGTGAGACCTTTGGTGAAAGTGAGTATTTTCACTTCTGCACACATTGTTCCTACACTTTCCTGAATGTCAAGTCCATTATTGGCAAGTACTAAATCTCCTGGCACAAGTTTTTTCAAAAGACCACAGTTCTCAGCTATATATTTATCCTATACACTTCCACCCCATCCACTAGAGAGAAAAGAAACTGTACCTTGTGGTGAAATTCCAATCAGAAATTTCATTGTGTTGTGGTGTTTGTAATTTGACAGGGTTTCTGCACTTGTCAATTAATTGGATGGTCTCTCAATAAATACATAAAAGCTGTCAATTGCTATTGATACTAGGACATCAAAATGTTTTCCAGGGTTTCTGCAGACTTAACAAAAACAAATTCCATGACTTTTCCAAAACTTTTCTAAGGCCATTTCATAAAACTCAAGGACTGCACTATCTTGCATTGTCAAGTAAATGATCATAAAGAAAGACATCTTTCAATCTAAAATAACAAAATAAGTTAACAACAAATATTTTTATTATATACATTTTAAATTTACCTGGGCTAGCACACTTTGACTTTATGTTGTAATTCATGTCATAATCCTATGATCAAAGTAATCTTTGTATGTGTTCCTATTTACAATATTAACAAAACACATTACTTTCCAGTTGGTTTCTTTTATTTAGTGAACTACACTGGAAATCACATGATACTTCCATTAAGGGAACTTACTCTTGTATTATGAATTGAAACCATTTATCGATTGTAATTTTACCATTTTATTTAATCAGTTCTCGGTGCTCTATGAAATTTGAAGTAATTAATTTATTTAACTCCATTGTCACAAATTCCATGACTTTTCCCAAACCTTGCAAGGTTTTGACAAATTCGATAACTTTTCAAGGCCCTTGAAATTTATTTTTTAAATTCCAAAACTTTTCCAGGATTCCATGACCTGCAGGAACCCTGGTTTTCTGAATTCCATCAGCATTGACATTTGTAACTCTTCTCTCTCTCTAGCCACAGAATCTAATACTGCATCTTAATTTACATTGCACAGCTGGGAGAAATGCGAAATCTGTACCCCAGGTCCTGCAAACTGAGATTTAGCTTCAATAGTACCAACATGAACTTTTCAAACTTACTTAGAGCACTTTTAGAAGTCTCTGGAATACTTGGAGACAGAAAATGGAAAAGTGCCATCAATGCAGTGTAGTTTAGTTCCTTTAACATATTGGACTTTCTTTGGATCATGTTGTAACGACTCCCATGAAATCCCAGTTTTATTAAGTTTTCTTTCAGTGCCATATTCTCCAGATGCAAACGATTCAGCTCATCACGCATCTGACATGTGATGTCAGGTTCATTCTGCAGCTGTTTTTTAAGTGGCCTTTCAAGAGAGCCTTTCAGGTAAATGAACACCAAGGAGCATTATTATTTTCTTTGTCATAACCTGGTATACAATGTAATTCATTTAATTGTGGTTGGTTTTGCAAATCTTTTAATGGTTCACAAATGCATTCTGAGCCTTTCTTTCTTTTTGCACTTTAACTCTTGCATACCGCTTAACATTTGCTTGAAAGGTTCCTGTGTCTGCTGTTGCAGGTCCCAGCCTTAAGGAGGGTTAGCCTGCTTGGATATTTATCTGGTTCTGCCATTTGCTCATTACTAGCTGATTAACTGAGACAATATTTTGAATTTCAAGGAACAAATATGACTGATTAATATATGCATTAACTTTGTCATTGCTTCATTTTGATCAATCACAGATGTACATAATCAAATAGGTAAGAACTGTTACAAGTTAGTGCAATTAAAACCAGGGATGGTCCTGGCTTTTAAAAAGTTGTCGCCAAAAAAAATCGCCAACTGCAATATTTTGTCACCACTTTTGGCAAATTGTCACCAGAATAAATCGTGACTATTTTTCCAAGTCTGTTAATGTAATAAGCAATAAAAATTGAAAAACACAGGATAGTTATTATTTTATTGACAACAATCAGTAGAGCTATAATATTATTTTTTAAAAAATCATTACATGATGAAGACTATTTTACATCTGAAATAAAGCATTATCAAATGCAAAAAATGTCAACTTTGATGACAGCTACAGAGTCTAGCTCATTTTAAATTAACCACCCCATGGCAATTTTATGGCTAGCTTCACAAAGTACATCTCACTGAATGCTGTAGAGTTTTTCTTGACACGCAAACTTGCATCTCCATTCCCACCAATGAAACTTACAAGAGTCAACACCTGGCATAAATGTACCGAATATATTGGAATTAGTGACCATCATAGCAATTCAGGGAAAAAAAAATTATTGACTGAGTCAACATTGTTATATGCATATACTACTTAAGGCAACCAGACAAAAGCATGCCAGGACAAAAGCGCATGAACATGCACTCTGCAAAAGATGTAAATAACAAAAAACATCATTTTTAAAAAAGTTTTCTGAGAACTTAGCCTAAAGTTCTTCTATGTAAGACCAAATATTACAAATAATAAGTAATAATAATTGTAATTTTAGCATGTTCAAATGTTTCAACTAACATCTACTGAGTTAATTACTCTAAATGCTAATGTTGTATGAGATGCTTTTGTCTTTGGCAAATAATAGGCAGTCAGTTAAAGTTAATTATAATTATTTCATCTGAAAAAATGAAAGTAAATTATTTTGTATAGAGGGTTACAGTTAATTAGAATTATTATCAGAATAATGGTCTTGGATTTTTAATACAACACACATTGTTTACTTTAATTTATACCTGCACAGTTTTGTCGTGCAATCTTTTGTCGAGGTTGTTTAGAATTGTGTGCATATGTCATCACGCTTTTGTCCATGTGCTTTTGTTACTGAGCCACTAGTTAACAATAAGGAATTACAGTGGGATATAAAATTTGGAAAATAATTATCATATATATGGTAGCTTGAGAGAAAATTTGAATAAATGCACACCCCTTTTAGGCATTATTAGTTACCACAGAAAAGGAAGAGGTTTATTTATTATTCAATTACTATAGTGTATAGTGCTTCACTCACTGTGTAACAGGCAGTGTCTTTGAAGTATGTCTCTGAGGCTCAAGTCTAACCTTTAGCTGTTGTATTAAATATGAAATGGGCAAACGTTGGGTGGAGGAGGTAAATAACACACTCCACAAGGAGAAATGGCATGTCGTTTTTGAAAATTTTACATGTTTAGGACCTATAAAATCGGAGAATATTAGTGAAAATGATGCTTAAATATAAAAACTTCCCAATGGCAGGTTCCAATCTGCTTTTTTTCAGATTTAATCTTATTGAGAAATAATTTATTAAATTATGCAAAATTTGTTTGTGCTGATATTGCTTGTTGCATAGTTTAAGTCTCTGCAGACGTAACAGGATTGACGGCAAAAGTAAAAGATCAATGAGCAGGACTGCCAGGAATAACATCAGGATCAGCGACTGTGTTGTCCAATGAATTTGCATTAAATCCAAATGCTGTTAATTTTGTTAATTTACACTTAGGCTGAGATAATGAACATGCAATGTCTAATTTATGTTTACCCATGATAATGTTGCACTGCTGACAGTATATAATTCTGATTAAAAAATTTTTTCCATTTGCTTGGTATTTATAGACACAGCAATTGGTACTTTAAATGTAATCAATTTTCTATTAAGATATTTAAAGAAAAAAAAAACAAGGAAGGATTAGCCATCATCCAATTACTTGTTTCCGTTCACATTCACATCTTCATAGGTCGGTTGATTGTAGTTATAGCCTGGTAGAATGACTGAGTTATCATATCGTACAGTACATAGGCCAGATGTCAACATTAGCAGATTATGATGTACCATTGCACTGTACAGACGGGTTTGTTTATGTGCAAATATAGGTCAGTGTATAAGTCTGAAGATAAATCTGTGACTTCCTTTCATGGTCCCATTGAATTTCTCCACTCCAAATCCATGATTTTATGTACAAGTTAAATTGCCAAAAAAGGCTGTCGACAAAAAAATTGCCAACTGCTATTTTTGTCACCAATAAGGAAAAAAATCGCAATTTTTATTAATGGCAAAGCCCAAGACGATCAATGAAAACATTAAGTTTACTGTTTACATTAATACTTTTCCTCTCACTACATCTCTCTTCCCCCGATCGATTAGCCGTTGCTAGTCTGTAGTCAGGGCTGTATTGACCTAGGATAAAAAGAATAATTGTTTTGTGCAATAATGGCTTGCAAGCAATGATATATTTTCCAGTACCTACCAGTTATAAAATGATCTGAGCACACCTTATGATGTCGTTTAAATGAGTCTGGGTTATATCCTTCATGACTGATCCAGACAAACCAAAGTGAACGTCTCTCGGCTGGTAACTGTTCTGATTTTGGTCCCTGATTATAAAAGACTCTTGGAATGTCAAAGAAATGTTGTTGAATGCTTTTTTTAAAACCACTCAGTTTGTTCAACCCCAAACAACACAAGTTCACCATTGTTAACACAATTTTGTCTTGTCACTATGAAAGCTCGCCATACATCATGGCAGATTGTAGAATATTGTGTAGTTTTGTGATGTCATCGATAAACCATCTATAGGTTCCATACATGTATCAAGATTAACTCAAATTTTCCATAGATCCCACATTATATTCCAACATTATTCCTTGGAGCCAACTCTTAAGGCAATTGACAAGGCAGTAATTAATATTTATTTTAATTTTTTTTTATTGGTGCATATGTTGCTAGGTATATTTTATAGTCTTTGCTTCATTCAATGATAGTAAATTACATTTATAGATACTTTAGAGCATAATGCCAGATGTTTATTCATAAAGGTTTTTTTTTCTTCATGGGAATGAAGATACCATTTTACTTCCATAGAAAACTGCAATCAATTCCAGTGAACAATCATGGGATTTAAAATAATTGTGGATGATTTTATTATTGTGGTTTATTTCTTAAGTTGAAGCTTAACAAAAATGAAAAATATTTTTTTTTAGTGTGATATTAAAACTTTAATCCTGATCTGTATTAAAATAATCAGCATGAGGTATTTCATTTTCCTTTATATCATTTTCAAAGCGCGAATTCATGCAAAAAATAAGCCGGGGACTCCCAAGTTCCTTGAGCAGATGAAGAAATCAGGACTCTACATTCAGAAACTCTATTGAGAGCTTTGATTACTGTACAATTTGTGGTTTGTTTTAGCGAATGCTAGTACTAATAGTAAAACCTCTAACTTGCTGAACCTACAACATCGTAGCTGCAGCCAAGCATCAAATGTAATTGCTCGGAAATAGGTAATCACCAGAAATATGTTACTAAACAATTAGGATTATTGCCACTGGTGGCTAACCTCCTTGCAACTTACCCCTCGATTCCTGTTGTCTCTACGATCCCTGCTAGTGACACACATTCCACGATCTATAAGGGAAAAAAGGTGATTTTATTAAAGACACGCTACATTACACAGATCTCAACTAATACTGACTTCATGGATACCAAACTTACTCTCCATAGCCCTATGTAATCATCGTCGACCTCCATCTTTTCATTATAGGGACGCATGCGCAAACTTTCTTGAAACAGTTCCTTTTGATGCTAAAAATAGATCTGGCTCAACTTATTTCTGTCAAAATTAAGTATACGACGATGAGAAATCGTTATTAGTATTAGGTAAATAATATGTAGTATTTCCTGTGCAAGGGTCTATCATGGCATCAATAGGCCATTTCACATTAAAAATTATTGGTAAGAGTTGTTCCCCTTTAACTCTTATTCTTTGGGATAATTCCACATCTGATTACTGTGTATAACAAACCTTCATAATACCAAAATGTATGAACTTTATATTAAATTTTCATAAGAAAAAAAAATGTGTTGATTATTCTTTACAATAGCATGATGTAACATTACGAGCATAACATTTCCCCACAAGATTTCATCATTTCGGATAAAGGGAGATAATGCTTTATGATCTGAAAAGCGTCCATCTATATCATACACTTTGTTGGCTTCAAAATTTTGTATTGGCTGTATTACACACATAGCAATTATCGGAGAACAACTAACCACACAATATCGAAAGTTCACTCTCGTACACACTCGAACGACCATATGCTGATTAGGATTTGAGATGTAAGGATTTTTGTTTGAGTTTTGTCCTTGGGGGCGGGGGTCGGGGTGGGTGGGAAGGTGTTGTTTGTATTTGGTCTTTTTTTAAAAAAAAAAAATAAAAAAAAATAAAAAAAAAAGATGTTTACTAATGTTTGAGTTCCAGGCCTGTCCATGTTTACGAGTTTAGAATGTTCTGGAAGAGAACTTGTTGACAATTGGATGGAATTTTCCACTCATATCTAGAGAATTCCAGGGTTTTCTGTTGCATCATGCGTCAGTTGACGGTTTCTAGATAAATAAATGTTCTTTAAACAAAGTCTTTCTTTCTTTTTTTAAACACAGTCTCTGGACTCATTTTCATATCTGTTCATATATAATGGAGGAAAATAATTTATTAAAATTATTAATTGGAATAACAAAGCGCTCATAATTTTTTTTAGATTACAAAAGTTCTTGGGATTATAGATGACTCATTTAAAGACTTACTGGATTGTATTATATTTTGATACATTAGCACATTCAAGACTATTATAATTGATTCTAACATTTGATACGTTTGGATTTGTGGTAATATATGTACACTTACTTGGAATTTACATTTCAAATACTGCGTCTTTTGAAGTTTCACATTGTAATATAGGGAAATAATTTGCTTGTTTTAATTTTACGCAGTTTGCTTGTTTTACATCTTTCTATCACTAAATTTAAGACCTAGAGAAGAAAGTCCTCTCCTCACGACGAATTGATCTTCACCTCTTATTCCATGTCGCCTCTCATCAACTCAGTATGACTATTCTGAAGAGGGGGGACGGGGTTTTCCTCTTCAAGTTCATCTTATAGGGGTAACACTCAAATTTTTCCACTCGACTTGAGAGTTGCTCCAATTTTTCTATCGGCTTGACAACCTTGCAATGATGGGTTGTCATTCTTTTCCATTTTGTCCGGTCGGCAATACATGGCGAGACTGATTAATTTATTTTGAATTACAGACGTTTATCGGCCATTTGAGTCTGTACCTGAATGCGTGTGAAGCATGCTTTTTATGTTATATTGTGCGCACGTGCGCTATTTTAAAGTTTGCTTCTAGAATATTCTAGAGTTTGTAAATAAGGCCAGACCTTGAGCTCCATATTAGTAATTTTAAAACTTACAAACAAGACAAAGATCAGGTACACAAATGAATTTCCAAGGGAAACCCAAGGTATAAATCTCAAATCCAATTAAAACACCTTTTCACCCACGGATCATTATCTTAGAGTATAATCTACATCATGAACAAATAAATCATGGTGCATCAAATTTTTTCAATTTTTATTCATGGCTGTCAGTTTTCAGTTGTAGTGAATATCCTTCGTTAGAGTTTGCTAATTGACTAGGGGGTTTTGTAACAATATTAAGAGCGCAAAATTGCAAAGGATATATAAATATATGCCTAGGTAAGTATGACAGATACTAATAATAGATTTGGCCTTTTTTCCGATTGGTCGGATAGGTCAGGTGGTATCTTAAAAGAATTAAGTTAATTCTTACTGGATGAGTTAGGTCACATGGATAAGTATTTTGAATGTGGTGTGGGGTATGGTGTAAAATATATATGTAATAGAAGTGCATATAAGGAGACAAGTGAGCAATCTGTGATGGAGTCATTCTTTTTTCTTATGTTCCTGTTGTAATATCAAGTTTGCAGTCATGTTCTATGTTCTACTTAGAAATTATTTGAGAGGGAAAATGTTTGTTGGGACTGTTAAATGGAAAAAGAAAGTCTCCATTATTTGGACCATAATATTTCTCTTGAACTATTGAGAATTATTCAAATGAGTTTGGGAAAACGCCATTTTGACAACGTCATTGAATCTTAGCGGACCAGGACATTTCCGGTTCTGAAGTTTAGACGGAACTTTTTATTTTTTTTGGACTTTAATATTACTTTTTCAGTCATTAGTTCGGATTTACTCCATAATACTGTAAGCTCCTGCTACATTCTAATCTATAACTTTGATAATTAAATTGTTATTAAGTTTTACAAAACTTGTTGGTTATGTTTCTGTATGTTCTAGGTTATGACCACAGAGTCACAATGAACAGTAGGCAATTTCCGTACTTAGTTGCATTAGAGCTTCTGTTTTCGTTTCGCATCAACAGAGGCAAGGAATGCACACGAAAATCTTTATGTCACAGAAACATTCTCAAGACACCTATGTGAGTTTTCTTTTGAGTTCATTATCAAATAGTTTTGTTGTAGTATTCTTTCTGAATAGGTTGACATCAATGTTATCCGGTCAGATTGGTGATTTGATATAAATAAGTGTTATCTGGTCATGTTGGTGTATCTTTAGAAGCAGTCCAAATGTTGTTTTTGTTCTGGTCATCTCGATATCATAACTCTAATTTTGTTTTAAAATTCATTTTTGAAAAAAAAAACATCCTCAGCATCTATGTCCATATGTTTATCGCATTCCAGCTTTTCTTAGAGGATAACATCTCTCACTCTTAGAGGATAACATCTCTCACTCTTAGAGGATAGCATCTCTCACCCTATCGAATTCCAGAGTACTGTCAAATTATGCATGCCACATGATGTTCTCGGTGTTTTCCAGAGTTAGCAAAAACTGACGTTCCAAAAGGAAATGGTCCCGATTTTTTAGGTTGGAAATGTCTCCTGTCGCTGCTTTGTCTAAAATGAATTTAAATCTACACAAAGCTTAGTATCAAGCAAAATTATCGTGCACAATACCGTTGCTGGCTGCTGTTTGTACCTAACTATCATTTGTCTTCAAATAGTGTCAAGCAATGAATTAAGTAACTTTTTCTGGGCAAAGTTAGGTTCAAAGGAGTCTGGTATACAACATCTGGCCATCTCGAACGACCTCTAGCTTCGACACATTAAAGTGTTGAAACCCGAGAGGATTTTAATTGATGAAATGTTCAAAGCCTCGTTGCTAATGCTACTATTGAGCAAATGTATGAGTAGCTGTCTTTGGAAAACATAATATTCGATATTACATCAGAGTCCAGAGCCAATGGTGAAAGTTTTCACTCTCACTTTTTTGTAGCGGATATTTGACTGTCGTTCTGCTCAAAGAATGGGTATTATTGTTTTCAAGTTTAGGACCTCCATAAAGTACACGTAAAGTCTGGCTTCCTCGATGATGGTTTTACTCGCTAGCACTAAATTGGAGTATGGTACAACTCCGATTCAGTTTCAGACATATACCCACCCCATTCAGCAAATATTTCTCTTTGCAAACACATATTGATGAGCAAATGATCCATGGTTTTTAAATTGCGTTTCTTCTTTATTTTTTTTTTGGCGGTCGTCAAATCCAACATTATGGTCTGCATCATCATCTACTATCAATTTTCTCTTTCATTGAAATTATCCAAAATGAGATGTTTCCATACCAAAGAGGTGTTATGTAAGAAACTTTGTTTGTTTCTGTAATTGTTATGTGATTGTTGTAATTGTTATTTCTTAACATAAACTTCTTCTCACTGCTTGGTTATGAGAAGGAATCTTCGGCTCTGGATTGGAGTGGAAGAGAGAGAAAGAAGTTATTCCTTTAAGAGTAAGGTGGCGCTTATAAAAGTGGCACATCTTTGGGGAATTTCTGGTAGCAAGAGTAGCGGGAATCGCTGTAAATATGAACAAAGATTTCTGACTTGGGGCTTTAATTAACCGGCTTGGCCTTGTATATTCCAAAATGACGTAAAACAACTACGTGCCCCAAATCAGAATGCATTATTGTAAAGATTCCGAAATGGCGTGGAATGACTGCGTGGTCCAATCAGAATCGTAAAGAGGCTGTCGCTTTTGTTCAATAACGTACGTGTCCAAATCTGAATGTCCATTTTAAGTTATTTATTGTAAAGAGGTTATTGCTTTTGTTTGACTCTTAACATGGATTATGGATAATTTGGTAAATCGTCTTTTTGTTCCACTCGTAACATGAAGTAATACCTGATTTATTCGGCTAATTAATTTTGTTACAGTGAAAAAAGCGAGTAATTCGTTTATTTTTATGAATTCTGAACCCGGCTATTTTAGGATTGTTTCTGAAAAGCAGCCCCCAATGCAAGTCGGTTCCAAGCTATGAAACTGAACTAAGGTTATCCAATTTTGTAGCTAATCTCAATCTGTAAGGAACAATGATTCGTTCAGTTGAAAATAAGCGAGTGATTCGTTTATTGTTATAATTCTGGATCAGGCGATTTAGTATTACATTTGTGAAAAGGCGGCTTCTAAGGTAAGTCAGTCTTTATGTCATTCAAGCCATTGAATTGAACCAAGCTATTCAATTTGTAACTAATCCCAATTTGTAAGGACCAACGTAGTCCTATATACTTTTTAATTTCTCTACTCAAATTTTATATCCTAATAGATGTATCTAAATGTGTATTGTTGTTTTATTTTTCGTATGTCAAGAGATTTTCCAGATACACTCGATAAAGGTATGTATCCATGCTGCTGATGAATAGATCGCTATTTAAATACAGATCCACTTCGCTGTAAAATGAATGTATAACGATGATGATGGGAGCTGCTCTATCTTCCGTTTTGAGAACTTTAACTTTCAGGTACAAGTGACTGATATTTCTGATCAATGTAATCTTCGGTTTGTCTTTTTATTTCGCTAAGGTAGTCAAAGACGACATAGGACGAAATTTTCCCCTTTGAGATTCTTCAATCGCCATCATCGTTCGAGACATGGCAAACAGATCGAGTTCTGACTTGAAACATTCGCAAGAATCCTGGTGCATATATTGATTACTTTTGTTTTTCAGTTACCATGTAATCAGTAATCACGTCAATTTCTGACTGATCCTGTTATTCTTATTTACTTATTCTTTTTCTGAGCATTTTTATGATAACCGAAGCGATTTCGACGTCGTTTCTGTTTCATCCTTGCTGTGGCGCAGAAAAAGAAGAAAATGCATTATCAAGAAATATGAAGCGAATTTACAAGTATGTCTCGGCGACACAAGCGGTCTTTTCAAGTTGAAGTAACACATTTCTCCAGATCGCATACATGCTTCGTTTGTGATTTGTTGTTGAGAACGTTTTGATGAAATTATTTTCCGTGTGTCATAATTGCATTATTTAAAGCATGCGGTCATCGAGCCCCCATCGTTTTTAAAAAGCTGAATTGTTACATATTTCTAAAACTGTGAACTTGTCGTTGAGAGATTCCTTGATGCACATGATAATGTCGAGGGAGAATCGTTTCCAAAAATGTAGTTGCACCATGAATTTTCCTTTCGAGAATTATAATCTTATGTCCAAGATCTCTTTTTTTACATTAATACTGACAGTGTCAAAATACTATTTACTGAAAGACTGATAATGAGGATGTGCGAATTCACAGTGAACATGATGTTTGTTTCCATCTTCTTCATAAGTAGCCATAGCAGAATGATCTTTGAAAGGAATGAGTCTTCGTAACGGATTGGCCTTGTTTCCCACCACGAAGTACTAATCTTCATCATCGGATTACACAATATTAGATTTACTCTTTCGTTCAATTTGAAATGGTAGCGAAAATACTTGTTCTGTCGATCATAATTGTAAATGTCTTTCATGGGTGCAAGAACAGAGTAAACACCTATAATAAAAAACAAGCCGAGGCTAAATGTAATGCTGTCAGAACAAATCTTAGTCAATTATTGCGCATTCCAAAACTTTCTCAACGGCCTTGCCAAACTGATCGTCGAAAATAGATGCAATCGTTTCGACCAGATGTGGAGCATTAAAATAATAGCCTACAATAATTTTCATGGTATAACTGGTCAATTAAGGAATGGCTGATGATGGAAGGATTCGTAAATGAGGGGATAATTCTCGTTTAACTGTTCTTGAACTTATTCATTCAGGATATCGACGCTGAAAATGTCTTCACCTTTGTTAATTTTCAAGATTTGAGTGAATAGGGTACGAAGCATTTTGACTGTGAAACAACTTTAGATGTTATACGGGAAACACTATAAGTAAAATTAAATAAAAACGGTTATTTATAGTTCGATGGTGCTGAGTTTCCAGGAGTCATGTGATGTCCAAAGAGAATGATTTTCCAAATGTTTCAAACTAAGGTTGCTACTGTCAATATTGTGGCTGCAAGAATTGTTAGAGTATAGTACAAGAAAGGACAGAAAACAAGAAGATCAATATAACTGTTGAGTAAGATTGTTTACAACTATGCGTCTCCTTATTGCAAAATCAAATTTGCAATTTCCGCTTTGATGACATAGTACACCAAGACGGTTTGGCAGAAAAAGATGATTTTATTTAATGGAACAGGTTCTCCAGACTACACACACAGAGGTTGCTTTCTTGAAGAGAACTTCTTCGCTTCAGAATGCTGTCGATATCGCACGCATCGTCGTGGTGCATCAGGCAAGTTGGAAATTCCCTTTTAAAACATTCTCCGTTCATGTGTCCAGTGACAGGAAATAATTGGGTTGTCAATTTATATAAATAATCTTTGTCATTGATACAAAACAAATATTTGTAACCACGATTGCACGCTGCCAAATAAATAATATCAGGTAAAGCTGCTTCATATTGATGATGGATGTCTGCTACTTTGGATTGACTTGTGGAAAATGTTTATCAAATGGGTTTGTGTAACGTGTATTTAACTTGTTCTTGTAAACATTGTCCTACATCTTGCAAACTTATACCTTTCAGTTTGGTTTTAACAGTTTTACAGATTTTGAACTCCATAGCTAGCAGCACGTGCAGGATTATAATAAATGGTGCTTAAACGTGTCTCCATGATGGCGTTGACTGCTTCGGTTTTCTTTTTCTCGTCGCTCTTCCAAAGCTAACCTCTGTTCGATACTGCCCTTAGGTTGATGTTCGTGTGGTAGCTTGGGCTGCGACGAGGCTCAACGTGTCCGACGAGAAATAGGACTGAATCGTCATCAGTTGTCGGGTGGATATATTGTCTTGATGTTTTTGTTTTCACTTCCATTTTCTTTTCTTTCTTTATTTTGATCTGCCGATGAATGTGTTCACGTCATATTTTTGACCTAAGCTTTCATTTCTACTAGTCTGAGAGTAGAGGACTGTGTCAACAATGAATCTACGATCTTCTTAGCTTTGCAACATTTCTCGTGTATCTTCTTTTTCTTCCATCCCTGTGTCTGACCTGGTGGCTTATTGTTCTTTAATCATGACAATCTTGAGATCTCATGGAGTAGCTGTTTCATATAAAGCTTTCTCTTGAAAGAGCTGAAGACGTGGCAATCATTGTCCATACCGTTGAGATTTTTCTGTTTCTAACAAGTCGGTTTCATCCGTTGTTGATTCTTGTTGTAACTGACATCTCGGTGAGATTACGATTAGGTAGATTTGTTCGTACCATCTTTTTGTGTAAATAAAGTGTGATTTCTATCTTTCTCGACCCCATTTTAGGACCCCACCTAAAAGAGTTATGATAACCAATCCGAACAAAACAGCAACCAATTTTAGCAACGGTCCTATCAGCATATGTAGAAATTCTCCTAGCTGAACGAGCATTCTTTTTTTATTTTACTGCAATTTTTTTACCATTTGACGAAGAACGTTCCAATATTTCTCTAATCATATTTTTCTTCTGTATCTTACACAAAGATACAACTGATTTCAAAACATTTAAATAACATTCACATACAGTGTCAGCGATTTCTTTGGATGCTTTTTGAATGATTTGTTCTCACATCGGACGACTGGATTTGATAAGTACTGACTAACATCTCAGCATTTAGATAAACGAGAGGAGAGTCCCTTTCTTTTTACTTTTCTATTTTTAGGAAGGTTTTGCACTTCTTGGTGACTTCTTTTGTTTCAAGAATAAAAGCACTGAAGTGCCTCTTATTTCATACTTCCTTATAGTACTAGAATTCGTCTCCACTGATTGTCGATACTTGGTATCAGCTACAGTTTCGGCAAAATTAGACGATGAGGTGTTTTTAAAGGACTAAATTTGGACAGTTCTTGCAACTCCAGAAAACTCTGCAACATGCCTGTTCTATCTTGTGCTATTGTCATAGGGTAAGGCCATGTCTTGGCCCCATCAGTGGTTGCTAAAGCAATGGAAGAAGATGTCACTACTGGAGAAATTGCAATTCCTTTAGAATTGGTTTTCCAGTTTTCTATCCAATGGTGAAGCACTGGTCTTTGACCAGATTTGACAGGAACCATCATGCAGGGCGAAAAGTAGAAGTGACAGTAGAAGACACCATCACCAAATTGTGTAGTTCTTTTAAAGTACGTGGGCGTCTTCATAGCAATGCCTCATTGTGGCAGGATGTATTATTTCTTGAGTATTTGTTCTTAAGGCTTTCCTCTCGTTTTGAAAGTGTGACCTTTTGCACTGTTCCTCTGTTTGGTCTTCCGCCTTTTTGTGTATTTGCATATTTTCCAGTTTCGGCATTATGATCCCATTTTAAAAGGGCACTACACATGACAGCACCTATTTCGGCATTATGATCCCATTTTAAAAGGGCACTACACATGACAGCACCTATTTCGGCATTATGGTCCTATTTTAAAAGGGCACTACACATGACAGCACCTATAGAGCCACTTCCGCCAGGTTTCAAAAGAGTTTGTTTTGTTTTTGGGTTTGAGTATCGATTCTTGAATCTGCCCACAGTTTATGTTTTAGAGAAAAAAAGCATTTTATGGTGTATATGAGTGATGCATTGAACTAACTGACGTGGTTTTAAAGAAAATCATCGTATACATATTTTGAGATTCGCTTTTAACAAAGCAAATGTAACCGTACTTTTCTATTTGTGTCGCAAACCAATGCATACAGTGTATGGATTAATTTAGCAAGAGGATGAAACCAAATGGATGTTGTGTTTAATACCTTTAACAGGTAAAAATGGGAAGGATATGGATGTTGCGTTTAATACCTTTAACAGGTAAAAATGGGAAGGATATGGATGTTGTGTTTAATACCTTTAACATGTAAAAATGGGAAGGATATAGATGTTGTGTTTAATACCTTTAACATGTAAAAATGGGAAGGATATAGATGTTGTGTTTAATACCTTTAACAGGTAAAAATGGGAAGGATGTTATAAAAAAAAAAAACCAGACACCAATGGGGACGTGAACATGACATCACCTACTTGGTAGAAATGACGAAACAAATTGGTTCAAAATCTCCAAAAATCCGGGGTGATAGGTTTCAAATTGAAAACAATGGGATGTTTGAGAGTCATAATTCAGCCAAGGCGTACCTATGTGTTTGACTAACACCTGCGCCTATATCGTGGACTTTTAAATTATACCACAAAATGAACATTGACACTGATGGTTCAATGTGTTTTACTTTTCTGAAATGAATATTTATTAATTCAAATAATACCAGTATTACAATAATGTCACGCTTTTTGAAGTCAACGATGAGTTAAAAAAGTTCATAAATTTCCCTATTTCCCATTTTGAGATTGCAACCTTTTAGTGATCAGATACGAATTTTTTTGTTATTATGCATACCTTACACGTATCTCGCAAAATTATCTTTTTTCCAGTAAACCACATATTAGCGTCGGTTGATGAGATATTTGTCCTATCATGGTCTATAGCGACAACTGGTAAAAAACAAGAACTGATCCTTTCCCTCTTTGTATCATACACCATTCCACTATCTGATATGCAACATTAGCAAGTCAGCAAAAAATCACTGAATCACGAGTTGCATTCTGCAATTTATAAACTAGCACAAAGACTCTACAGTCTAATACAGAAGAGTATCTGACAATTGCAGTGAATGCATTGAAAGATGAATTACAACATACCTTTCCTACGGTGTCTCTTATATTTTTCTCGTGGGATTCGTGTCGTGTGCGAATTGCGGTATATGGAAAGGAGGCTAATTAGACCGTGGTTGGTTCGGATCTGAGTCCGTTTCCCATAAAATAAAGTCTAATGTCTTTATTTCCTATTCCATTTCTGTTTCGTGTTAATAACAAGCTATGGAGTTATTTCTGAGGACAAGAAAGCATCGGGAATCGTAATACTTTTAATGACCAATGTGTAAATCGCACTGGAATCGTAATGTTTTTAATGACCAATGTATAAATCGCACGGGAATTGTAATACTTTTAATGACCAATGTGTAAATCGCACGATCGCACGGGAATCGTAATACTTTTAATGACCAATGTATAAATCGCATGGGAATCGTAATACTTTTAATGACCAATGTGTAAATCGCATGGGAACCTTAAAGTCATTGTGCATTTTAAAAGACTTAGTTTATGTGCTCCAGAAAGATGTTTACTCCAAGGTAAAACGTCTATGTTTTTCTAGACTTAGTTATGCGATTCGTAATTATATTCCCTCCTTAAGTCATCCGAGATGCAAGGGAAGTCTTAATTAGGCACAATTTCAGACCAGAACCTACAACAACACCATCCTTAGAACCTACACCAAAACCATCCTTAGACTTTATAACAACACCATACTTAGAACCTACACCAACACCATCCTTCATAAAAGTAGAAAAGCAAACTTTCCTCATAGTTTTTTTATTGGAGGGAGGGTGGCTAGGAGTTTGGTGAGGGGCGGTTGTGGTGGAAGTTGGATACTGGGGGTAGGGGAAGACAAGAAAGATTACGCATGGAGAAAATCATCTGCTGAAGTGAATTATTATCATTCTAAACGCTTTATTCATGATTACAGTCATTTGTCTGACTTACAAAATAGAATGATAGGGAACAACTAAAATACCAACTTTTATTCAAACATTTATAATCTAAATGAACTTGAAATTTGTGCATTAGAGGATGGATATTATCAATATTGTAGATATTATCTTAGCATATTAAAAGACAGAAACATAGAATATTCAAGCACACAACAAGCCTAACAGAACGTGTTGCACAAGAGAATGTGGATCATAATATACTTCAACTAAAATACAGGAACCTATTTCCACCATTAATGATTTGATTGCTGTGTCACACATACAAAAACTAATGCATGTGTAGTATTCCTAATCAATCCCTTTCGCAACTGAGTGTACAAAATACATGCCATAATAAAATAAGATTACTCTTCTGTGTCAACAGAATTTATTATATTACACAAAGCCTACCACCTCCGTCCATTTCATCGATTTTGTTCTATTATGACCTTAATCGAATCAAAACAGTCACAATAGCTTTCGGTTTTCAAATTATCTTAAACATAAATTTTTTATTAAAAAATGTTTCCTATTTGTACATAAATAAGCTCTCCGTTTCATTTGAAAAATATGTAGTTTTGTTTGAATAATTAAAAACATATGACCTTTAGCATTCTGATGTTTCCTCCAAATATTTACCAAGTCATCCCTATAAAACACTGGCTTCGAGATTTCATCCCTCAGGATTGTACATTGCTTCTTGCACAAATCAATTATCAATTTTAAGTTATTCTTGTTTAAAGTAATTTTTGTAGGATAAGGCAAGAGTTATAGTGTATCTACTGCAGTATAATCGATATCTTCCATGTTTACCATACATAAAAACATCATTTGTCTTGGTGTTAATTTGAATGGTAATTTACATAAATTAAAGGTTTGCTTTTTTAATTCATTGGACTTTACAAAATCAATAGTTCTCATGCATATTACATCGTGGAACCAAATAGGCGAAGCAACTTCTTGGAGAGTAAAATGTAATATCCATACTTTTCATTCCTTTTCCATAAAGGGAGCCAACTACTATATTGAACAGACCATTGAAAAGTTATTAATAATTTCTAATTTAGTATTATATCACAATTTTCTATTACGTCTGGATTTCTTGTCAGTTTTAAATACTGCTATATTTTTGTTTTTAAAGGAATTAACATTACCAATTTATCACAATAACAATTTATCGAGTTGATTGGGAAACTCTTGATTATAGGTGAAAATCACCATATTGCGAATGAAGCTGGAGATCCGCGATCGATATTTTCATGTAGGATATTCATAACATTACTTCATTTTCATTGATACCTACTAAACACAAACAAGAATGTTCATGACATTAACTCATTTCCATTGATACCTAGTAAATACAGACAATGGTATTCATGACATTTTCATTGACACCTACTAAACACAGAAAAGGATATTCAGGATTTTACCACATTTCCATGGATACCTAATAAACAGTCAAAAATATTCATGACATTTCTATTGATACCTACCAAATACAGATAAATTACCTCGTGTCCATGGATACCTACTTAATACTTAGTAAAGTAGTAGGTTACTTTACATAAAATTGTCAATTTTATAAATTGATTAAATTATATTAAATATTTTACTACGAATTTCTCAATTATTAACCTTACAAAATATTGCATTCTCTATATTGAATTAAATCCTTAACTTCAGTCAACAAAAACACCGTTTACCTTTGAGAGTTTTTTTACTCACCTAAAATGCTCAAACATAATCTTTTTTATACTAAACCGATTATTTGATATAATATTGTTTTTATCTATTCCTTTAACCGATCTCTTGTTGGAAACATCTGTAAATAATTTGGAAAGCCAATCCCATAAGGCCATTTCTCTTTAATTAGTTACGTCTTCCGGATTCAAGATTCCCCTTTCTAATGGAAAGCCAACTCAATAAGCACATTAATCTATAATTAGTTGCATCAGCAGGATTCAGGATCTCCTTTCTCATGGAAAGCCATCTCATTAAGGCCATTCCTCTATAGTTAGCTACCTCTATAGAATTCAGAATTCCCTTTCTCATGGAAAAGCCATCTCATTAAGGCCATTCCTCTATAGTTAGCTACGTCTATAGAATTCAGGATTGCTTTCTCATGAAAAGCCATCTCATTAAGGCCATTCCTCTATAGTTAGCTACGTCTATAGAATTCAGGATCTCCTTTCTCATGAAAAGCCATCTCATTAAGGCCATTCCTCTATAGTTAGCTACCTCTATAGAATTCAGAATTCCCTTTCTCATGGAAAAGCCATCTCATTAAGACCATTCCTCTATAGTTAGCTACGTCTATAGAATTCAGGATTGCTTTTCTCATGGAAAGTCATCTCACTAAGGACATCTTCTAAAATTAGTTACATATTCAGGATTCAGGAAAGCAAACTCAATAATTTTTAGTATGATAAGTGTGAAATTGAACGTTTTGAATCCTATGTGCGTGTGCATGTGTGCGTGTATGTGTGTACGTGCGTGGCTGCTTTAAGACTGAAAGAAAATGTAATCTATTCAAAAGTGTGAATGTCTGCCACGACTTTCATTAATAGCACACACCAATTAGCAGTGTGTCGAATGGACAGTGTCTTCTCTCAGCCAATTTGGGTATGGATAAATCACTGTAGGATGTTAACATTCTCTAACATAACAACTAAAGCGTAAATCATAATTTTAGCAAGTCGAGACGTGTAATGAGTATCCGTATTTCTACACGATTATCTTTTCACATGGACGCCAATCTCATGCCTAATCGAGTTCATTTATATTTTCCCTATACTATTGTTTATATCACATGATCGTTTCATCTCTTACAGAAAAAATGTATTGGGAACTAGCAGTCAAACAATAAAAGCAGCAGCATCCGAGTATGAGGCCTGTTTACAAACACTGACTCTTATGTGTGCCTGTGAAATAAATGTAATACGCTTTCATTTTCTTGAGTATGAATTAATCTCCACCTATACACCTCAAGAGAATAAATAAAATTAAGCTGTGCTGCACAAAGTACAAAATGAAATATTGCCAGTAGATTAAATAATCTTTGAGTGATTCAACATTACTCATAGAGGAGAGGCCAATTTCATGAGCAGCCTTATCTTAAGTCGCAGTGGTATATTTAGGTCACATGGACTCGTTTAAATGAGGTTGGGCAAAAAAAAAAGTTCTTTTCAAATTGCACGTTTAGTCTTTGAATATTTTCATGAAAACACCTTAGTTTGATTCAGTGTTAACTTTTCCTGAAAACCTTGGTTGTTTTAAGGAACCCTTTTTCTTGTTTCTCTCAAGTTATTAAAGTTATTTCATTATATATATATATATATATATATATATATATATATATATATATATATATATATATATATATTCTTTCCAAATTTGTCAAGCATCATTTAACTTTTGATTACATGTCCTCTATCAAGTTTTGGAAACCATACTATTTAGAGATTTTATATACGTCGCTGTTGATATTGCACGACGGCGATTAAGAACAATTGGTTTACAGAATGAAATCCACGGTTTAATACAAACAATTTCTTCAGTAAATTAACATTACGTAAGTTTAAAAGTTACTGCATTTTAATGAAAACTAAGAGACTCAATTAAGTATTCATTGATACATTCAGTAAGATGACAAAAACCAGCGTTCTATGAAATATAAATAATTGGTTAGAAACATGGCACGAAAATACAAATGACACGTTACAGCTAACATTTACTAGTGTCACAAAAGTCACGAAGATTGAAACATTCGACAATTTTTCTTCTCCCCATCTTTTAGTATTAGAAACGACATTTTCTAATTTGGTCTGAAATGCACCAAAAATGATTTTTTCTGCACAAACACCAATGTCTCTATTAGATCTTACTTGTTTAGCTGGAAACGTATGTCTGTGAAATCGATACTAGTTTATCTTAAATATTAATGTCTATCTCAAATATTCATGTCTGACAGTGAGACATTTACATTTCTACCTAAGCATTCAAGACTGTCTTAGATCGTTATGTTTTGTCTCATCACTTGTGTCTATTGATGAAATCTATACTAGCCAATCAATGTAATAGTCGTAGTTTTTATTTCACAACTGTTGCGAAGCAACATGACAAATATGATTTGACACTAGTAAAGTGACGCTTTCTAGTTCTGTCACAGAATGCGTTATAATCTCCAAACGAAAGACACTTACTCAGAAAAAAATATGTACATAAAAACAGCCAAAGCATCGTATGATAAATAATAATGAACAATATATTGCTGCAAAGATAGTTCTAATTGGAAATCATGCTTTCCAAATCTGTAATATCATAGTTAATAAAACTGTAAGACTTCATTTTAATGTAAAAGAAAGATACAGGCAATCATATATATATATATATATATATATATATATATATATATATATATATATATATATATATATATATACACGCGCGCGCAAACACACCTGCTTAAACCATTAAAAGCGTCTAAATATCTGCGTAGAAGTGTTGGAATTCATGCTGAATAATTTACAAAACTATCTCCAGTGAAAAATGTCATATCTCCGTGGCACATGCTAAGGGTTGCCTCCCGTGCTCTCACGTGTTGTGTCAGTGCGGCTGGTTTGTGTGGTGCTAGACTCCAGCTGCTCGCAGTCATCACTGTAGAGGTCAAGATGAATGCCAGCCTGACACACGCGCAGTGGGCTCTGCCATAACTGAATGCATCGTCCTGGAACCCGCTCAGTCTGAGTAAACAAAACAGTTTGTTTGGCAGATTAAAGATAAAGCAATACGAATAATATCAGCAACAGCAAGAACAAACATAATTTTCAACAACTGCAACAATAACAACAAAAACAACAATAGCAAATAAGCTGTACTGTATATTAAATAGCTAACATGTGACAGTCAGTTATTCTGTATTTCTTAATAAGCTGCAATTTTAGTCTTCGTTGATATCAGGTTAAACTCAAATGCAGATTATGCGTTACTGATGTCGTAAATGTTACATAAAGAGACTTGATGTGCTTTAACAAACTTTACACCTGTCAGCTTCCTAATACCGATTGGAAGAAGACTAGCAATGCAGCATATACAGTTAATGAGAACGTCAAGAAGATTGGCAATGCATATATTTGGTTAATGAGAACGTCAAGAAGATTGGCAATGTAGCATATGTTTAATTGGCAATTCAAGAATATTGGCAATGTGGCTGATATGGTTCATGGTAAATTCTAGAAGAATGGCAATGTATCATATATGGTTAATGGAAAGGTCAAAAAGTTTGGCAATGCAGCATATATGGTTAATGGGGAAGTTAATGTAGTTTGGCAATGAAGCGTATATAGTTATTGGGAAAGTCAAGAGGTTTGGCAATACAGCATATATGGTTAATGGGAAAGTAAAGAAGATTCGCAATTCAGTATATATTGTTAATAGGGAAGTCAAGAAGTTTGGAAATGCAGCGTATATGCTTAATGGGGAAGTCAAGAAGTTTGGCAATGCAGTTTATATTTAAAGAAGATTCGCAAGTCACCATATGTGTTTAATAGGAAAGTTACGAAGATTGGCAATTGCAGCTAATGGGAAAGTCATGAGGGAATGTTTTGGATTTAGTGAACAGTAACCAATTCGAATAGAACAAAAGGACGACCTTTTCAAAATAACGACACATGAAGAAAGGACAGGAACATACAATAAACTGAAACAGTTTATACATTCTGTCTTGGAATGTATGTGAATTAAAATGAAACTTTTGATATGACACAAATCTGTTGAATTTCACATTTAACTTTATATATATGGTCATGAAATGTGTCAAAATACAAATCTATCACTATATGGTCATGAAATGTGTAATATATATATATATATATATATATATATATATATATATATATATATATATATATATATATATATATATATATAAACTAGTTCAGTCAAATCTTTGCAATGGTTTTCCAAATTTTATCATCTCACAATGTTGTTCAAGACAAGAGAAATTCTTTTACCAATGAACAATATTGTTACTATTAAACCAAATAATGTAAATGTTGATACTGTTATCTATATGGTTTTATTTGTTTTGGTAAATGCTGACGATGCAGTTTCATCAAAACCAAACAGTGTTCAGTAAGAATCTGCTGAGTAATTTGAAATTGTATATTGTATATTCATGAAGGCTTAAATCTGACACTGAGCAAATAAATACTATCGTTATAGAATGTCTCAAAATACAAATCTATCACTATATGGTTATAGAATGTGTCAAAATACAAATCTATCACTATATGGTTGTAGAATGTGTCAAAATTCAAATCTATCACTATATGGTTATAGAATGTGTCAAAATACAAATCTATCACTATATGGTCATGAAATGTGTCAAGATACAAATCTATCATTCTATGGTCATGAAATGTGTCAAAATACAAATCTATCACTATATGGTTATAGAATGTGTCAAAATATAAATCTATCACTATATGGTCATGAACTGTGTCAAAATACAAATCTTTCATTATATGGTCATGAAATGTGTCAAAATACAAATCTATCACTATATGGTAATGAAATGTGTCAAAATACAAATCTATCACTATATGGTCATGAAATGTGTCAAAATACAAATTTATCACTATATGGTTATAGAAATGTGTCAAAATACACATCTATCACTATATGGTTATAGATTGTGTCAAAATACAAATCTATCACTATATGGTCATGAAATGTGTCAAAGTACAAATCTATCAATATATGGTCATGAAATGTGTCAAAGTACAAATCTATCACTATATGGTTATAGATTGTGTCAAAATACAAATCTATCACTATATGGTCATGAAATGTGTTCAAATACAAATCTATCACTATATGGTCATGAAATGTGTGAAAATACAAATCTATCACTATATGGTTATTGAACCTGTCAACATACACATCTATCGCTATATGGTTAACGATTGTGTCAAAATACAAATCTATCACTATATGGTTATAGAATGTGTCAAAATACAAATCTATCACTATATGGTTATAGAATGTGTCAAAATATAAATCTATCACTATATGTTTATTGCACCTGTCAAAATACACATCTATCACTATATGGTTATAGATTGTGTCAAAATACAAATCTATCACTATATGGTTATAGAATGTGTCAAAATACAAATCTATCACTATATGGTTATTGAACCTGTCAAAATACACATCTATCACTATATGGTTATAGATTGTGTCAAAATACAAATCTATCACTATATGGTTATAGAATGTGTCAAAATACAAATCTATCACTAAATGGTCATGAAATGTGTCAAAATACAAATCTATCACTATATGGTCATGAAATCTGTCAAAGTATAAATCTATCACTATATGATCATGAAATGTGACAAACTACAAATCTATCACTATATGGTTATAGAATGTGTCAAAATACAAATCTATCACTATATGGTTATAGATTGTGTCAAAATACAAATCTATCACTATATGGTTATAGAAATTGTCAATTTACAAATCTATCACTATATTGTCATGAAATGTGTCAAAATACAAATCTATCACTATATGGTTATAGAATGTGTCAAAATACAAATCACACTATGGTCATGAAATGTGTCAAAATACAAATCTATCACTATATGGTTATAGAATGTGTCAAAATACAAATCACACTATGGTCATGAAATGTGTCAAAGTACAAATCTATCACTATATGGTTATAGAATGTGTCAAAATACAAATCTATTACTATATGGTTATTGAACCTGTCAAAATACACATCTATCACTATATGGTTATAGATTGTGTCAAAATACAAATCTATCACTATATGGTTATAGAATGTGTCAAAATACAAATCTATCACTATATGGTTATTGAACCTGTCAAAATACACATCTATCACTATATGGTTATAGATTGTGTCAAAATACAAATCTATCACTATATGGTTATAGAATGTGTCAAAATACAAATCTATCACTATATGGTCATGAAATCTGTCAAAGTATAAATCTATCACTATATGATCATGAAATGTGACAAACTACAAATCTATCACTATATGGTTATAGAATGTGTCAAAATACAAATCTATCACTATATGGTTATAGATTGTGTCAAAATACAAATCTATCACTATATGGTTATAGAAATTGTCAATTTACAAATCTATCACTATATTGTCATGAAATGTGTCAAAATACAAATCTATCACTATATGGTTATAGAATGTGTCAAAATACAAATCACACTATGGTCATGAAATGTGTCAAAATACAAATCTATCACTATATGGTTATAGAATGTGTCAAAATACAAATCACACTATGGTCATGAAATGTGTCAAAGTACAAATCTATCACTATATGGTTATAGAATGTGTCAAAATACAAATCTATTACTATATGGTTATTGAACCTGTCAAAATACACATCTATCACTATATGGTTATAGATTGTGTCAAAATACAAATCTATCACTATATGGTTATAGAATGTGTCAAAATACAAATCTATCACTATATGGTTATTGAACCTGTCAAAATACACATCTATCACTATATGGTTATAGATTGTGTCAAAATACAAATCTATCACTATATGGTTATAGAATGTGTCAAAATACAAATCTATCACTATATGGTCATGAAATGTGTCAAAGTACAAATCTATCACTATATGATCATGAAATGTGACAAATTACAAATCTATCACTATACGGTTATAGAATGTGTCAAAATACAAATCTATCACTATATGGTTATAGATTGTGTCAAAATACAAATCTATCACTATATGGTTATAGAATTTGTCAAAATACAAATCTATCACTATATAGTCATGAAATGTGTCAAAGTAAAAATTATGTCACTATATGGTCATGAAATGTGGCAAAATACAAATCTATCACTATATGGTCATGAAATGTGTCAAAATACAATTCTATCACTATATGGTTATAGAATGTGTCAAAATATAAATCTATCACTATAAGGTCATGAAATGTGTCAAAGTACAAATCTATCACTATATGGTCATGAAATGTGTCAAAGTACAAATATATCACTATATGGTCATGAAATGTGTCAAAGTACAAATCTATCACTATATGGTTATAGAATGTGTCAAAACACAAATATGTCACTATATGGTCAGGAAATGTGTCAAAGTACAAATCTATCACTATATGGTTATAGATTGTGTCAAAATACAAATCTATCACTATATGGTCATGAAATGTGTCCAAATAAAAATCTATCACTATATGGTCATGAAATGTGTCAAAATACAAATCTATCACTATATGGTTATAGAATGTGTCAAAATACAAATCTATCACTATATGGTTAATGAACCTGTCAAAACACAAATCTATCACTATATGGTTATAGATTGTGTCAAAATACAAATCTATCACTATATCGTTATAGAATGTGTTAAAATACAAATCACTATATGGTCATGAAATGTGTCAAAGTACAAGTCTATCACTATATGGTTATAGAATGTGTCAAAATACAAATCTATCACTATGTGGTCATGAAATGTGTCAAAGTACAAATCTATCACTATATGGTTTTAGAATGTGTCAAAATACAAATTTATTACTATATGGTTATTGATCCTGTCAAAATACACATCTATCACTATATGGTTATAGATTGTGTCAAAATACAAATCTATCACTATATGGGTATAGAATGTGTCATAATACAAATCTATCACTATGTTGTTATTGAACTTGTCAAAATACACATCTATCACTATATTGTTATAGATTGTGTCAAAATACAAATCTATCACTATATGGTTGTGAATTGTGTCAAAGTACAAATCTATCACTATATGGTTATGAATTGTGTCAAAAATACAAATCTATCACTATATGGTTATGAATTGTGTCAAAATACAAATCTATCACTATATGGTTATGAAATGTGTCAAAGTACAAATCTATTACTATATCCTTATGAATTGTGTCAAAGTACAAATCTATCACTATATGGTTATGAAATGTGTCAAAATACAAATCTATCACTGTATGGTTATGAATTGTATCAAAATACAAATCTATCACTATATGGTTATAGATTGTGTCAAAGTACAAATCTATCACTATATGGTTATGAAATATGTCAAAATACAAATCTATCACTCTTTGGTTATGAATTGTGTCAAAATACAAATCTATCACTATATGGTTATGAAATGTGTCAAAGTACAAATCTATCACTATATCCTTATGAATTGTGTCAAGGTACAAATCTATCACTATATGGTTATGAAATGTGTCAAAATACAAATCTATCACTATATGGTTATAGATTGTGTCAAAATACAAATCTATCACTATATGGTTATAGATTGTGTCAAAATACAAATCTATCACTATATGGTTATGAATTGTGTCAAAATACAAATCTATCACTATATGGTTATTGAACCTGTCAAAATACACATCTATCACTATATGGTTATAGATTGTGTCAAAATACAAATCCATCACTATATGGTTATAGAATGTGTCATAATACAAATCTATCACTATATTGTTGTTGAACTTGTCAAAATACACATCTATCACTATATGGTTATAGATTGTGTCAAAGTACAAATCTGTCACTATATGGCTATGAATTATGTCAAAATACAAATCTATCACTATATGGTTATGAAATGTGTCAAAATACAAATCTATCACTCTTTGGTTATGAATTGTGTCAAAATACAAATCTATCACTATATGGTTATGAAATGTGTCAAAGTACAAATCTATTACTATATCCTTATGAATTGTGTCAAAGTACAAATCTATCACTATATGGTTATGAAATGTGTCAAAATACAAATCTATCACTGTATGGTTATGAATTGTATCAAAATACAAATCTATCACTATATGGTTATGAATTGTTTCAAAGTACAAATCTATCACTATATGGTTATGAAATGTGTCAAAATACAAATCTATCACTATATGGTTATAGATTGTGTCAAAATACAAATCTATCTCTATATGGTTATAGATTGTGTCAAAATACAAATCTATCACTATATGGTTCTTGAACGTGTCAATATACAATTCTCTCACTATATGGTTATAGATTGTGTCAAAATACAAATCTATCACTATATGGTTATAGATTGTACCAAAATACAAATCTATCACTATATGGTTATTGAACCTGTCAAAATACACATCTATCACTATATGGTTATAGATTGTGTCAAAATACAAATCTGTCACTATATGGTTATAGAATGTGTCAAAATTACAAATCTATCACTATATGGTTATGGAATGTGTCAAAATACAAATCTATCGCTATATGGTTATAGATTGTGTCAAAATACAAATTTATCACTATATGGTTATGGAATGTGACAAATATACAAATCTATCACTATATTTATGTAATGTGTCGAAAGGACAAATCTGTCACTATATTTTTAGGGAATGTGTCGAAGGGACAAATCTGTCACTTTATTTTTATGGAATGTGTAAAAAGGACAAATCCATCACTATATTCATGGAATGTGTCGAAAGGACAAATCCATCACTATATTTTTATTGAATGCGTCAAACGGACAAGTGCATCACCGTATTTTTATGGAATGTGCCAAACCCACAAATGCATCACTCTATTTTTATGTAATGTACCAAACGGACAAATGCATCACTGTATTTTTATGAAATGTGCCATATGGACAAATCAATAACTGTATTTTTATGAAATGTGCCATACGGACAAATCAATAACTGTTTTTTTATGAAATGTGCCAAACGGACAAATGCATCACTATTTTATGAAATGTACCAAACGGACAAATGCATAACTGTCTTTTATGAAATGTGCCAAACGGACAAATGCATCACTGTCTTTTTATGAAATGTGCGATACGGACAAATGCATAACTGTCTTTTTATGAAATGTGCCAAGCGGACAAATGCATCACTCTATTTTTATGGAAAGTGCCAAACGGACAAATCCATCTCTGTATTTTTATGAAATGTGCCAAACGGACAAATCCATGACTGTCTTTTTATGAAATGTGCCAAACGGACAAATGCATCATTGTTGTGACAAATTGGCGGCGTGCAAAACACACCAGCCTCTTTCACTACGGTTAGTTGCTAGAGAATGACCTCCGCGTTGTACTTTACCCAGTTTGGATAGATAGAAAGAAGAATGCAGATCACTGAACAAGTATATTGAAGAAATAACAAAACGAGCCAACTTTCAATGAACAAATATAAAATTTAATCAGTTTATCAACAGAATTTAAAATGAAAAGAAATCAATAACTTGGTTACAAAAGAAGGAAAATGGTACTAACATGTACTCAAATAAAAAGACAATACAAATTTCTTTAAATGTAAAATTACTTTTAACGTTAAATTACTATCTTCATTGCCAATGAGATATGACCTTTGAGTGCAACGATGAGAGACTTCATCACCTATTTTATGCGGACATCAAGACTTCCGTTCGTCCCTGCTCTGCCGATCTTTGTCTAACTGTTTCGTCTTGTACTCTTGTCCGTCGAACTCTGACTTAACAATCGTCTCTGGACTTAGATTTCTGCGTATAACTTGTTCTGGTCATGTGATTGTTCAGGGATTTCTCATGTGAATCCAGGAAAGCTGTTTCCTTCAATAAATAAAATGTCTCGCAATAGACAATAGGTCACATTCCCAAGTATATTTATATTTTTACATTAATTTGGCTCAGAAAACAAAAGGCATAAATTCTGCCGCAGTAACTCGTTGCTCCCTAACTGTTATGTTTACATAAACGGTTAATGCTTGTCCTGACCTTAATTCGGGTCACGCTAGGGAAGGTCAACTAAATTCAACTCAGCCGTATGAACCCGTATGTAAACCCCCTTTGACTTCTTACTCGGTTAAGTTACATATGGCTTAGACCTCCAGATCTAACTATTCTAAAATAGTTTACTCGACCAATTAAATATTACAAACTAGCATATGGATATACATGTAATGTTAGGTCATACTCATTTTAGACAGAGTTAATCCATAAAACTATGAAATATTACCCATCATTCCTTAAATCATTCATTAAAATTCCTAATCACTCCTATGTATTACAGATTCAATTACATGCAATCTTGTCAACTAATCTAATGAGATTTTAATTACATTCAATTTTGCCAATTCTCCAAATGAATTGATAATTAGAAAATCAAAGAATAAAATGTCATGACTAGCATTTTACTAAAATCCTGCAAAATGAAATCATACATACATACATCATATCAAGAAAACATTTTAGAAAAAGATCAACAAATGAAATAACATATTAAAATCGGGAAACTAAGATTGCGTACCTTTTGCCGTTTCTTTATTCGTTTCCACGAACCTCACGTATAGTCCATCTCCTAACTGAGAAAACTATCTGGCCCCTTACTCTATAATGAAAACGTACTTTTTAAGAATTCAGAATGTAGAGTTTGCCTACTCGATGAGACAAAACTCTCGCTTTACTGCCAAATCACGAGATAACGTCTTACACGATCCCAAAATCGTTTAACTTTCCTCGCGAAAGATTAAAGACTAAAGAATTTTCCTAAAGTAAAACCTTTAATTTCTTACAGAGTTACGCCCATAAATCCATATTAACTAATGGGAATAGACTGTTTCCTAAACCTGTTCCGTAGAATTTTTGGATTGACAAGACAACTAAACAACTAATCATGCCGTAATTAATCATTACTTTGAACAATCATCTATAGCCAGCTGCTGCCCTTTAACCGGTCTATTTTGGGAAAGGGTCTTATGTCATTCTCTTGTACCATAACATCTGACTCGGTCATGTTACCTCGGCTAGAACGAATTCCCTTTTGACGTTCAGAGATGAAATGAAAAATAATCATCTATCTCTAGCCCTTTCTACTTTAATTAAGTTGACTTTGATACAATTCCTTTAACCAAAGCTTCTAAGAGTTTTCAAAATTTGACAAATCACAACTGTATTAAAATGAAATGTGCCAAACGGATAAATGCATTACCGTATTTTTATGAAATGTGTAAAACGGACAAACGCATCACTGTAATTTTATGAAATGTGCGATATGGACAAATGCATAACTGTCTTTTTATGAAATGTGCCAAAAGGACAAATGCACCACTCTATTTTTATGGAAAGTGCCAAACGGACAAATGCATCACTGTATTTCTATGAAATGTGCCAAACGGACAAATCCATCAATGTATTTTTATGAAATGTTCCAAACGAAGAAATGCATCACTGTCTTTTTATGAAATGTGCCAAACGGACAATTCTATCAATGTATTTTTATGAAATGTGCCGAACGGAAACATCTTTCACTGTATTTATATGAAATGTGCCAAACGGACAAATCCATCACTGTCTTTTTACGAAATGTGCCAAACGGACAAATGCGTCACTGATTTTTATGAAATATGCCAAACGGACAAATGCATCACTCTTATTTTTATGAAATGTGCCAAATGGACAAAGGCATCACTGTAATTTTTTGAAATGTTCCAAACGGACAAATGCATCAATCTATTTTTATGGAATGTGCTAAACGGACAAATCCATCATTATATTGTTATGGAATGTGTCAAACGGACAAATCCATCACTGATTTTTATGAAATGTGCCAAATGGACAAATGCATTACTCTATTTTTATGGAATGTGCCAAACGGACAAATTCATCACTATATGGTATGGAATGTGCCAAAAGGACAAATCCATCACTATATGGTTATGGAATATTCAAAACGGACAAATCCATCACTGATTTTTATGTAATGTGCCAAACGGACAAATGCATCACTATTTTTATGGAATGTTCCAAACGGACAAATCCATCACTGATTTTTATGAAATGTGCCAAACGGACAAATCCTTCACTATATAGTTTTGGAATGTGCCAAATGGACAAATGCGTCACTATATGGTTATGAAATGTGCCAAATGGACAAATCCATCACGATATGGTTATGGAAAGTGCCAAACGGACAAATCCATCATGATATAGTTATGAATGTGCCAAACGGACATATCCATCGCGATATGGTTATGGAATGTGCCAAATGGACAAATCCATCACTAAATGGTTATGGAATGTGCCAAACGGACAAGTGCGTCACTATATGGTTATGAAATGTGCCAAACGGACAAATCCACCACGATATGGTTTTGGAATGGTCCAAACGGAAAAATCCACCACTCTATTTTTATGGAATGTTCCAAACGGACAAATCCATCACTATATGGTTATGGAATTTGTCAAACGGACAAATCCGTCACTCTTTTTTATGGAATGTGTCAAACGGACAAATCCATCACTCTATTTTTATGGAATGTGCCAAACGGACAAATCCATCCCGACATGGTTATGGAATATGCCAAAGGGACAAATCCATCACGATATGGTTATGGAATGTGCAAAACGGACAAATCCATCACTATATGGTTATGGAATGTCTCCAGCGGACAAATCCATCACTATAAGGTTATGGAATGTTCCAAACGGACAAATCCATCACTATATGGTTATGGAATATTTCAAACGGACAAATCCATCACTATTTTTATGGAATGTGCCAAACGGACAAATCCATCACTATATGGTTATGGAATGTGTCAAACGGACAAATCCATCACTCTTTTTTATGGAATGTCTCAAACGGACAAATCCATCACTATAAGGTTACGGAATGTTCCAAACGGACAAATCCATCACTATATGGTTATGGAATTTGTCAAACGGTCAAATCCATCAATCTTTATTATGGAATGTGTCAAATGGACAAATTCATCACTCTATTTTTATGGGATTTGCCAAACTATCAAATCCATCACGACATGGTTATGGAATATGCCCAAGAGACAAATCCATCACGATATGGTTATGGAATGTGCAAAACGGACAAATCCATCACTATATGGTTATGGAATGTCTCCAGCGGACAAATCCATCACTATAAGGTTATGGAATGTGCCAAATGGACAAATCCATCACTATATGGTTATGGAATGTGTCAAACGGACAAATCCATCGCTATTTTTATGGAATGTGCCAAACGGACAAATCCATCACTATATGGTTATGGAATGTGTCAAACGGACGAATCCATCACGATATGGTTATGGAATGTGCCAAACGGACAAATCCATCACTATATGGTTATTGAATGTGTCAAACGGACAAATCCATCACTATTTTTATGGAATGTGCCAAACGGACAAATCCATCACTCTTTTTTATGGAATGTGTCAAACGGACAAATCCATCACTATTTTTATGGAATGTGCCAAATGGACAAATCCATCACGATATGGTTATGGAATGTGCCAAATGGACAAATCCATCACTATATGGTTATGGAAGGTGTCAAACGGACAAATCCATCACTATTTTTATGGAATGTGCCAAAAGGACAAATCCATCACGATATGGTTATGGAATGTGCCAAACGGACAAATCCATCTCTATATGGTTATGGAATGTGTCAAACGGACAAATCCATCACTATTTTTTATGGAATATGCCAAACGGTCATATCTATCATGACATGGTTATGGAATGAGCCAAATGGACGAATCCATCACGATATGGTTATGGAATGTGCCAAACGGACAAATCCATCACTATTTTTATGGAATGTGCCAAACGGACAAATCCATCACTATTTTTATGGAATGTGCCAAAAGGACAAATCCATCACGATATGGTTATGGAATATGCCAAACGGACAAATCCATCACTATAAGGTTATGGATAGTTCCAAACGGACAAAACCATCACTATATGGTTATGGAATGTACCAAACGGCTAAATCCATCACTATATGGTTATCGAATGTGGCAAACGGACAAATCCATCACTCTATTTTTATGGAATGTGCCAAACGGACAAATTCATCACTATTTTTATGGAATGTGCCAAAAGGACAAACCCATCACTATTTTTATGGAATGTGCCAAACAGACAAATGCATCACTTTATTTTTATGAAATGGACAAATCCTTAACTATATTGTTATAGAATGTGCTGAAAATATAAATGTATCACTATATTGTTATTTATTGTACCAAAAGGACAAACCCATGACTATATTTTTATTGAATGTACCAAAAGGACAAACCCATGACTGTATTGTTATTGAATGTACCAAAATGACAAACCCATGACTATATTGTTATTGAATGTACCAAAATGACAAACCCATGACTATATTGTTATTGAATGTACCAAAAGAACAAACCCATCACTATATTGTTATGGAATGTACCAAAATGACAAACCCATGACTATATTGTTATTGAATGCACCAAAAGGACAAACCCATCACTATATTGTTATTGAATGTACCAAAAGGACAAACCCATGACTACATTTTTATTGAATGTACCAAAAAGGACAAATGCATCACTATATTGTTATTGAATGTACCAAAAGGACAAACCCATCACTATATTGTAATTGAATGTACCAAAAGGACAAACCTATAACTATATTGTTATTAAATGTACCAAAAGGACAAACCCATCACTATATTGTTATGGAATGTACCAAAAGGACAAACCCATCACTATATTGTTATTGAATGTACCAAAATGACAAACCCATCACTATATTGTTATGGAATGTACCAAAAGGACAAACCCATCACTATATTGTTATTGAATGTACCAAAAGGACAAACCCATCACTCACTATATTGTTATTGAAAGTACCAAAAGGACAAACCCATCACTATATTGTTATGGAATGTACCAAAAGGACAAACCCATCACTATATTGTTATTGAATGTACCAAAAGGACAAACCCATCACTCACTATATTGTTATTGAAAGTACCAAAAGGACAAACCCATCACTATATTGTTATGGAATGTACCAAAAGGACAAACCCATCACTATATTGTTATTGAATGTACCAAAAGGACAAACCCATCACTATGGTTATTGAATGTACCAAAAGGACAAACCCATCACTATATTGTTATGGAATGTACCAAAAGGACAAACCCATCACTATATTGTTATTGAATGTACCAAAAGGACAAACCCATCACTATGGTTATTGAATGTACCAAAAGGACAAACCCATGACAATATTGTTCTTGAATGTACCAAAAGGACAAACCCATCACTATATTGTTATGGAAAGTACCAAAAGGACAAACCCATGACTATATTGTTATTGAATGTACCCAAAAAGCAAACCTATCACTACATTGTCTTTGAATATACCAAAAGGACAAACCCATTACTATATTGTTATGGAATGTACCAAAAGGACAAACCCACCACTATATTGTTATTGAATGTACCAAAAGGACAAACCTATCACTATATTGTTATGGAATGTACCAAAAGGACAAACCCATGACTATATTGTTATTGAATGTACCAAAAGGACAAACCCATGACTATATTGTTATGGAATGTACCAAAAGGACAAACCCATCACTGTATTGTTATTGAATGTACCAAAAGGACAAACCTATCACTGTATTGTTATGGAATGTACCAAAAGGACAAACCCATCACTATATTGTTATTGAATGTACCAAAAGGACAAACCCATCACTGTATTGTTATTGAATGTACCAAAAGGACAAACCCATCACTATATTTTTATTGAATGTACCAAAAGGACAAACCCATCACTATATTGGTATGGAATGTACCAAAAGGACAAACCCACCACTATATTGTTATGGAATGTACCAAAAGGACAAACCCATGACTATATTGTTATGGAATGTACAAAAAGGACAAACCCATCACTATATTGTTATGGAATGTACCAAATGGACAAACCCATCACTGTATGGTAATTGAATGTACCAAAAGGACAAACCCATCACTGTATTGTTATGGAATGTACCAAAAGGACAAACCCATCACTATATTTTTTTTGAATGTACCAAAAGGACAAACCCATCACTATATTGTTATGTAATGTACCAAAAGGACAAACCCATCACTGTATTGTTATTGAATGTACCAAAAGGACAAACCCATCACTATATTGTTATTGAATGTACCAAAAGGACAAACCCATCACTATATTGTTATTGAATGTACCAATAGGACTAACCCATCACTATATTGTTATTGAATGTACCAAAAGGACTAACCCATCACTGTATGGAAATTGATAAGAAACAGCATATTAATTTAAGTAACATACTTTGTGTGCATTCAAAATAGCTGACAGTTACCAATCCAAAAGGACTTACATAATCAAGTGAATTTAGCCCTTTTATTTTATAAAATATTATTTGAAATTACCCTTCCACCTGTACTCGAAATATGTATTGGTTTCAATTTAGAGCTTAATTATGGATCAAAGATATTGTTTCCAGCAAGGAAAAAATAAAAGCAATATTCAAACAAAATTTTGTAGATGATTATTAGGCGTAGAACACAATTGACAAATTTGGTTGTTCCATATCATGAGCAGTGGAGATACCCACTGTGGGGAAATTATTTTTAAAAAATTTGCATGTTAAATATGTAGACTTGAATATTAGTCAATAGAGATAGTTTAAAAATCTAACTTTATAATGAAATTTTAGGCATTTCGACATAATTGTTGTATGATAGATGATTGTAGTAGGTATGGAATGATCAATTTGATATTGGGATTCCAATCAGCAAAAAAACGGTTTTAACATCAATATCAGCAAAAATGGAGGTCAATTTAAAGTCATCAGCAAGCTGGAGATATATTCTGTGTACAATGTATATTTGTTGTTTTAAATGTAATTTGGTGTGATAAATGTAGTTATTTTAAATGTAATTTGTTCTTTTAAATGTAATTTGATATGATAAATATAGTTTGTTATTTCAAATGTGATTTGGTGTCATAAATGTAGTATGTTGTTTTAAATGTAATTAGTGCAATTATTACAATTTGTTGTTTTAAATGTAATTTGGTGTGATGAATGTAGTTATTTTAAATGTAATTTAGTGTGATAAATGCAATTTGTTCTTTTAAATGTAATTTGGTGTAATAAATATAATTTGTTGTTTTAAATGTAATTTGGTGTAATAAATATAATTTGTTGTTTTAAATGTAAGTTAGTGTGATAAATGTAGTTTGCTGTCTTAAATGTAAGTTGGTGTGATAAATGTAATTTATTGTTTTAAATGTAATTTAGTGTGATAAATGGAATTTGTTGTTTCAAATGCAACATGGTGTGATAAATATAATTTGTTGTATTAAATGTAATTTGCTTCAAAATCGCACTAAGGATAGATCAGTAAATTAAAGCTAGAATAAAGAAATCGGCCAGTACATCAGTTTATTATAGCTGGAAAAAAGAAATGGGCAAGTACATCATTGCATTATGGGTGGAATAAAAAAATGGGCCAGCACATAAGTAAATTAAAGTGGGAAAAAAGAAATGGGTCAGTACATCAGTACATTATACCTGATATTAAAATATTAGCTAGTAATTTAGTACATTATAGCTGGAATAAAGTAAAATACCAGTACATCAGTACATTATATGGGAATAAAGAAATGGGCCAGCACATAAGTACATTAAAGCGGGAATAAAGAAATGGGTCAGTACATTAGTACATTATAGCTGGAATGAAGAAATCGGCCAGTACATCAGTACATTATAGCTGGAATAAAGAAATGAGCCAATACATCATTATGTTATGGCTGGAATAAAAAACTGGGCCAGTACTTCAGTATATTATAGCTGGAATAAAGAAATGGGCTAGTACATCAGTTCATTATAGCTAGTATAAATAAATGGGTCAGTACATCTGTACATTAAAAAAGGAATAAAGAATTGGGCCAGTACATCAGTAAATTATAGCTGTAATAAAGAATCAGGCCATTACATCAGTACATTATAATTGGAAAAAAGAAATGGGCCAGTACATCATTGCATTATGGGTGGAATAAAGAAATAGGCCAGTACATTAGTATATTATAGATGGAATAAAGAATTGGGCCAGTACATCAGTACATTATAACTGGAATAAAGAAATGAGCCAGTACATCATTATGTTATGGCTGGAATAAAAAAATGTGCCAGTACCTTAATTCATTATAGATGGAATAAAGAATTGGACCAGTACATTAGTACAATATAGATGGAATAAAGAAATGGGCCAGTACATTATTATACTATAGCTGGACTAAAGAAATGGGCCAGTACCAGTACATTATAGCTGGGATAAAGAAATGGACCAGTACATCATTATACTACAGCTGGAATAAAGAAATGAGCCAGTAAATCAGTACACTAAAGCTGACATAAATAAATGGGCCAGTACATCAGTACACAATAGCTGGAATAAAGTAATGGGCCAGTATATCAATACATTATAGCTAGAATAAAGAAATGGGCAAGTACCTCAGTATAGTATAGCTAAAATAAAAGAAATGGGCCACTACTTAAATACACTATAGCTAGAATAAAGAAATGGACCAATACCTCAGTACATTATAGCTAGAATAAAGAAATGGGCCAGTACATCAGTACATTATAGCTAGAATGAAGAAATGGGCCAGAAAAACAGTACATTATAGCAAGAATAAAGAAATGGGCCAATACATCAGTACACTATAGCTGGAATAAAGAAATGGGCCTGTGCATCAGTATATTATAGCTGGAATAAAGAAATGGGCCTGTTCATCATTACATTAGAGCTGGAAAAAAGAAATGGGACAGTACATCAGTACACTATAGTTAGAAATACTAAATACTCTCTAGATATAATAAAGAAATGGGGGAGAACATCAGTCCATTATAGATAGAATACATAAATTGGACAGTACATCAGAAAATTATAGCAAGAATAAAAACAATGGGCCAGTTCATTAGTAAATTATAGCTAGAATAAAGAAATCAACCAGTACCTCAGTATATTATAACTAGATTAAAGAAATTGGACAGTACCTCAGTACATTATAGTTAGAATAAAGAAATGGGCCATTACATAAGTACAATATAGCAGGAATAAAGAAATGGACCAGTACATCAGAACTAGAATAAAGATAAAGGCCAGTACCTCAGCACATTATAGCAACAAAAAAGAAATGAGCTAGAACCTCAGAACATTATAGATAGAATAAAGAAATGGGCCTGTACATCGGTACATTATAACTAGAAGAAAGCAATGGTCTATTACCTCAGTACATTATAGTGAGAATAAAGAAATAGGCCAATACCTCAGTACATCATGGCAAGAGTAAAGAAATGGGCCAATACCTCAGTACATTATAGCTAGAATAAGGAAATGGGCCAGTACCCCAGTACAGCTAAAATACAGTATAGCTAAAATAAAGAAATTGGCCAGTACCTCAGTACATTATATCTAGAATAAAGAAATGGGTCAGTAGCTCAGTACATTTTTGATAGAATAAAGAAATGGGCCAGTACCTCAGAACATTATAGGAGTAATAATGAAATGAGCCAGTACCTCAGGACATTATAGCTAGAAAAAAGAAATGTGCCAGTACCTCAATACATTATAGAGGGAATAAAGAAATGGGCCAGTACCTCAGGACATTATATCTGGAATAATGAATGGGCCAGTACATTAGTACATTAGAGCTAGAATAAAGAAACAGGTCTTTATCTCAGTACATTATAGCTAGAAAAAAGCAATGGTCTATTACCTCAGTACATTATAGCCAGAATGAAGCAATGGGCCAGTACTTCAGTACATTATAGCTAGAATAAAGAAAAGGGCATGAACATCAGTACATTATAGATAGAATGAAAAAGTGGTCCATTACCACAGTACATAATAGCTAGAATAAAGAAAAAGGGCTGTACATCATTACATTAAAGCTAGAATAAAGTAATAGGCCAGTACATCAGTACATCATAGCATAAACAGAAATGAGCCAGTTCCTCAAAACATTATAGCTAGAATAATGAATTGGGCCAGTGCCTCAGTACATTATAGCTAGAATAAAGAAATGGACCATTATCTCTATACATTATAGCAGTAATAATGAAATGGGCCAATACCTCAGTACATTATAGAAAGAATAAAAAGCTGGGCAAATACCTCAGTACATTATAGATGAAATAAAGAACTGGGTAAATACATCAGTACAGTATAGCTGGAATAAAGAAATGGGTCAGTACCTCAGTACATTGTAGCTAGAATAATGAAATGGACCAGTACATCAGTACATTATTGCTAGAAGAAAGAAATGGGCCACTCCATCAGTACATTAAAGAGGGAATAAAGAAATGGGCCAGTACACCAGTACATTTTAGCTGGAATAAAGAATGTGGCCAGTACCTCAGTAAATTATAGCTGGAATAAAAAAAATGGCCAGAGCATCAGTACATTATAGCTGGAATAAAGAATTGGGCCTGTACATCATTGCATTTGAGCTGGAATAATGAATTGGGCTTGTTCATCAGTACATTATAGCTGGAGTAAAGATAAGGGCCAGTACATCAGTACATTATAGCTGGAAAAAAGAAATGGGCCTGTACATAAGTATATTATAGCTGTTATAAAGAAATGGGCCACTATATCAGTACTTTATAGCTATAATAAAGAAATGGGCCAGTAGGTCAGTTCACTATAGCTGGAATAAAAAATGGGCCAGTACATCATTACACTCTAGTAGAATAAAGATATGGTCCAGTACATCAGCAAAAAATAGGTAGATTAAAGAAATGGTACAGTAAGTAAGTACATTATAGCCAGAATAAAGAAATGGGCCAGTACATCAGTACATCATAGTTTGAATAAAGAAATTTGCCAGCACCTTGATAAATTATAGGAGAATAAAGAAATGGACCAGTACAACTAGTACATTATAACCAGAATAAAGATTTGGGCCAGTACATCAGTATATTATAGCTCAAAAAAAGAAGTTCCACAGTACATTATAGCTAGGATAACGAAATAGGCCAGTACCTCACTACATTATGGCTAGCATAAAGAAATGGGCCAGTACATCAGTAGATCAGTATAATATAGTTGGAATAAGAATATAGGTGATAGCATCAGTACACTATAGCTAGAATAAAGAAATGTGCCAGTACATAAATATATTAACGCTAGAATAAAGAAATACACCAGTACCTCAGTACATTGTAGCTAGAAGATAGAAATTGGCCAGGACCTCAATACTTTATAGCTAGAATAAATAAATAGGCCAGTACATCATTATGTTATCAGTAGAATAAACAAATGGGCTAGTATTTCAGTACATTATTGCTAGAATAAAGAAATGGTCCTGTACATCAGTACATTTTAGCTTGAACAAAGAAATGGGCCACTACCTCTGTAAATAATGGCTAGACAAAAGACATGGGCCAGTACCTCAATACATTATAGCTAAAATAAAGAAATGGGCCAGAATAAAGAAATGGGCCAGTACATCAGTACATTTGTGATAGAATAAAGAAACAGGCCAGTACCTCATCACATAATAGCTATAATAAGTACACTATAGCTAGGATAAAGAAATGGGCCAGTACCTCATTACATCATGGCTAGAATAAAGAAATGGGTCAGTACATCAGTACCTTATTGCTAGAATAAAGAAATGGGCCAGTACCTCAGAACATTATAAATAGAATAAAGAAATATGCCAGTGCCTCAATACATTAGAGCTAGAATAAAGAAATGGGTCAGTACATCAGTACATTTGAGCTAGAATAAAGAAACGGACCAGTACCTCAGAAAATTATAGCTAGAAAAAAGCAAAAGTCTATTACCTAAGTACACTATAGCTAGAATAAAGAAATGGTCCATTACCACAGTTCATTATAGCTAGAATAAAGAAATGGGCCAGTACCTCAGTACATCATGGCTAGAATAAATAAATGGGTCAGTACCTCAGTACATTATAGCTAGAATAAAGAAATCGGCCAGTACATCAGTACCTTATAGCTAGAATTAAGAAATGCACCAGTAACTCAGTACATTGTTGCTAGAATAAAGAAATGATCAAGTTCCTCAGTACATTATAGCTAGAATAAAGAAATGGGCCAGTACCTCAGTACATTATAGCTAGATTAAATAATTGGGCCAGTACATCAGTACATTATAGATAGAATAAAGAAATGGGCCAGTACATCAGTACATCAAAGAAGGAATAAAGAAATGGGCCAGTACATCAGTACACTATAGCTAGAAAAAAGAAATGTGACAGTACATCAATACATTAAAGCTAGAATAAAAAAATTGGCCATTACCTCAGTACATTATTGTCAGAATATAGAAATGGGCCAGTACCTCAGTACATTATAGCTAAAATAAAAAAATGTGCCAGTACCTAAGTACATTATAGCTAGAAAAATGAAATGGTCAAGTACCTTAGTACATTATAGCTAAAATAAAGAAATGCTCCAGTATCTCAGTACATTGTAGATAGAAGATAGATTTGGGGCAGTACCTCACTATGTTATAGCTGGAATAAAGAAATGTGACAGTACATCAATACATTAAAGCTAGGATAGAGAAATTAGCCAGTACCTCAGTACATTGTAGATAAAAGATAGATTTGGGGCAGTACCTCACTATGTTATAGCTAGAAAAAAGAAATGTGACAGTACATCAGTACATTCTAGCTCAAACAAAGAAATGGGCTACTACCTCAGTAAATAATGGCTAGAATAAAGAAATGGGTGAGTACATCAGTACATTATAGCTGGAATAAAGAATGTGGCCAGTACATCAGTACATTATAACTAGATTAAAGAAATGAGCTAGTACCTCTGTACATTATAGCTAGAAAAAATAAATGGGCCAGTACCTCATTTCATTATAGTGAGAAAAAAGAAATGGGCCATTTTCTCAATACATTATAGCTAGAATAATAAAATGGGCCAGTACTCACTCGCATGACGACCTAGTAAATAATTCTCATATATATATACACAGTCGTTCCAGATTCCTATGAGAATTATTTACTAGGTCGTCATGCAAGTGTGTCTGCTACACACAAGCTTGTATAACACTGATTCAGTGCCATCACTTTTTTTGGTGATGTGTGCTTAGTCGTGATGGTATATGCGCTGTTGCGTGCAGGTAAGGCGATGGGAGCCGATTACTCGCAGACCTGGGTTCGAAATTCTGTAGAGTACGAATTTAATTTCTCTAACCTGTATGATAGTATTGTTTGTATTAAACTATTATTTCTGCCCACTATTATCAAGATTCTACTACAGAATCCAGGGACAGCACTGCCTGGTTCTGGTATATATTTTTAATTTCTTTGTAATACAAAAATCCTATATACCTTGATTTCTTTCATAGGAATCTGGAACAACTGTGTGTGTGTGTGTGTGTGTGTGTGTGTGTGTGTGTGTGTGTGTGTGTGTGTATATATATATATATATATATATATATATATATATATATATATATATATATATATGAGAATTATTTACTAAGTCATCATGCGAGTGTGTCTGCTACGCACGAGCTTATATAACAACGATTCAGTGCCATCACTTTTTGGTGATGCGTGCTTAGTCGTGACGGTATATGGGCTGGTGTGTGAAGGCAAGGCGATAGGTGCCAATTACTCGCTGACCTGGGTTCAAAACTCGGTAGAGTACGAATAATACAAACTATATATATATATATATATATATATATATATATATATATATATATATATATATATATATATATATATATATATATATATATATATTCTCTCTACCAGCCCCCTATGAATTGTGACAGCGTTGGGCCCTCTGCCAGTTGTAAGCACCCAGAATTTTGTCCTATGTTTTACCCAGGCCTGATGTATCATATACATTTGCAATATTGGAAACAAAAAATTCAGATAAGGAAGAAGCAGCAATCATTTTACGAACTTATACTGTGTCACTAATTTGTGCAGATAAACTTGACAAAGCAGCAGAAGCAACAACAAGAATTAATACCTTGAACGGCACCAATATCCCCTCCACGGTTTAATAGTGGGCATGGCTGACTCTGACATTAGGTAGTCTCAATGACATTAAGGTCCAGAATCGAAATTACTAGGAAGAAACCACTCTTTTTATTAGATCTACCATGACCCTTGACCTTTAGTCCTCAAAATCTTTCATTTATTTCATAATTTATGTACAGACCATCCTCCAAGCGCTTCCTTTCTAATAAAATTGAAATCTCCAGAAACGTTTTGCAAGGTACGATTTTTTACAAGTAAAGTTATTATGCAAAATACTCATTATTCTTTAATCAATCACAGTGACTTCAAATTAATTGGCTTATTTCCTATCGAAAGTGAAAGTCATCTGCAAACAGGAATGAAAGAAAAATGGTTTCTGTACAAACAAATTGTCATGGTAAATGGTTGCAGAACTGAAATTTTTGTGCAGAAACCATTTTTCTTTATTAAATTATTAAAGCTTTGACCATTGACACAAAATTGATAAAGTTTCTCATCTCCCAGATGTAAATAATTTACAAAGTTAACTACTGAAGATGGTGAAAACAAAAGTTGTTATGCGAAAATTAAATTGGGGAAAAGATGGACGGAAAAGTGAGATGATAACATTATGCGTATTGGCAGACGTATAAAACCGCTCCGGTGCCCTAGTGGTTAGAGTGTCCGCCTCGGATGCGGGAGGTCATGGGTTCTATCCCTGGTCGAGCCATACCAAAGACTTACAAAAATGGTTCTAACAGTTGCTCTGTTTGGCGCTCAGAATTAAGAGGTTAGTGTTAGGACTGGTCGGCCTGGTGTCAGGATAATGTGAATGTGTGTGACATCATCCTACATGTATGTGGCATGATGCCCCAATGCTAGACATCACTATGAACTGCCACACTGCAGACATCGTAGAGATTTTACTGAAAAATTGTTAAAGCTACGTTAAAAATCATAATCATAATCACATAAATCTTGTCGAAAAGCCTTATTGTTGGAAACTCCAATCTACAATTGTACAGATTTTCAGGGCTGAGAATACGGTTGGAAACGGTACTATAAGAAATCTATTACTTTTTCGTCTCTTTCGAGACAATCGTAGACAGGATCAACATTTACATTACTGAAAGACTATTTTTATTCATAGCCGTTTCTGCTGCTACCTACCACTTTAACCTCGGCATAGCACTGTATCTCATCTGAGGAGGGAGGCCTTGGAGTAAACCTTGTCCAGTCTGATGCCACTGAAGGTTCTGGCCTGGTCGCCTCCTGATGGAGAGCACGCAGTTCTGGTGGAAGGCCCTAAAGTGATAGCGAAACACTAATTAAAATCTCACGAACTTATTTATATTCGTAAAAACCTGTACAATTTTATTCTTGCTATTACTGCAACATATAACTGCTTATTGAAGAGCTCTACTTTCATTTAAACATATAATAATAATAATAATAATAATAATAATAATAATAATAATAATAATAATAATAATAATAATAATAATAATAATAATATATTTTCTTCTTCACTAAATAAGATGAATTATAAGTAGTTCATATTCAGCAAAAGGTGGTAACTGTTGCCCATTCCACAGAACCGAAGTATCGAAAAGATTTGTAATCTACTTTTTTAAGCTATTTTGAAGCTTTTATGGAGATGGAGAAGTTCGTAATCTATCTGTCAAACTATTAATAGTTTCATTTCTGTCTTTATAAAATAACTCTTAAAGATGCAACCACTCTCTTCTCACCCCCATGAGAGTGGAATAGGGTAAACGATTAAAATAACAAATTGAGATAACGCACAGAGGACAAGCGGGCATAACGGGCATAACTAACAGGGAAGGGTTAGCGCAGTTATTTACACTTATCTTCCGCGTGTCGTTTCATCCTGATTACAGTCTTTATCGCGTCTAAGTGGACGACCAAACCAGTCACTTAAACAGCGGAATTTGAATGGAATAAAAGGGTGTATCAATCAAATCAAAAAGTTAGAAGTGAAGATAGATGACTTTGTGTTGTCTGTCATCTTCTTTCACTAAGGCTCAGATGGATTAACCCCATCTACAACTTTGAGGATCGATTAGATATTTCACTTTTTGTCCTAGCGATATATATATATATATATATATATATATATATATATATATATATATATATATATATATATATATATATATATATATATATATATATATATATAATGAGGTGTCTCTCTTGGTATGTAATACCAATTAATCAATAGCTTGTAACAGCGGTGTATTGTACATCTACTGAAAATGGTAGAGGCAATAGAATTCAAAAGAATACTTTCTAAGTTTAACATAGAAAGTTTGACAACTTACCAGAGAGAGAGAGAGAGAGAGAGAGAGAGAGAGAGAGAGAGAGAGAGAGAGAGAGAGAGAGAGAGAGAGAGAGAGAGAGAGAGAGAGAGAGAGAGAGAGAGCATATAACAATTATAATTGAGGGAAAGAATGTATTTGTGCAAACAAGGACCGTTAGTTGAAAATTGCTTATTTATGAATTCATTCCAACTGTGTGCTCACATTGTCCCGATGATGTAGGAACGGTATTCAATTTAAACAACTTTTTTTTTTTTGATTGGATGAAATTCACAGACCCGAAGAGTTGAAAAATTTGATCGATCCGTCATGGTGTAGATAGGGTTAACATATCGGAATCCTAGCCGGCAAAGATGGTGGTCAAATTAACAACTTTTATTAACTCACATCAGCTCTTTAAAGGGCTAATCCAGTATTCAAACAAAAGAATGCTGATCATTACTGCCTTCTTGCGTTTTCTTTTCTTTTTGTCTTTGTTTGCTTGCATAATAACCCTTCCCTTCTCTCCTTTTGTGTGCTCTGTGATTATATCTGTGGGTGATTATGTCTACGAAACCTAACTAATACTCCCTCATTATTTTAATATCATGATATTACTCACTTTTTTCATATGGGTGTTGGATAGTCAGGCAGAATATTTGCATTTAAGACTAAGTCATTGTAATTAGAAACGTGTTAGCCCACGAAGAGTTACAAACCATGTGTTTCATTTCATCAGGTCATTGTCATCTCTGTGTGTTGTTACAGTAAAGGATTGTTTCTGTTTATCATGTCTTAGGATACTCGTCTGGTTTTCTTGCATATTGTTTTCCTTAATTGTTTGTTTGCAGCATTAGACCCCATAGAGCATTTCTTATGTTTAAATTTCCTATGATCCCAAAGTGACCCTCTTCCAAGAATATATTCTTTCCATCTTCATGTTAAATTTCCATAAGGTCTCAGAGTGCCACCACCCTCGTCCCAAAAGCGCACTTCACACGAGCCAACTAATTTTCATGAAACTTTCACCAATTACTTTAAAAAATACACTATTTATGAAATTGAGATGTTACCAAAGTGAATAAACCCAGAAACAACTATGTCAATTTGAAGACATAACATTCGCCTAAAATCTGACAGATCAGTCTGAACATCCGACAAGGCGTATTGTCTTTCAGCTCCGCCCCTGCCCCACCCAATTGACTTGAAAATAGTATGTCCTCTCCACTGGTAATCATTTTAATCGCATCTTGATTAACGTCCTTATAAATAATTGTATTTAGAAGCTAACTTTATGTATTTGCAACAAAAAAAATTAAATAAAAAAACTGTCACTCAAAATGAGATGTATGCACAAGAACATTATGTTGTTGTTGTTAGGCTTAACGCCATTTTCAGCACATGATAGGCTATTCATGGCGGCCAGTATTATGGAGGAAGAAACCGGGAAATCCGCGGAAAGAACCACCGATCCACGAGAAACCACTGGCAAGCTTTCTCACATATCCACATTAGCCAAATCTTAGACTCGAACCCACGCAGACAGAGGTGAGATGGCAGTGATCCGTAACGGACAGCGCTTTCGACCACTCTGCCACTCGGGGCCCCACAACATTATGAAGACGAACAGACAAAAAGGTTCAACCTTATATACGTCATGAGTTAGAATAAGTATAGATTTAAGAGAACGAACTCTTGAGAACCTCAAAACATCTCTAATGCCTGGATATTACGAAAAGAATGAAAGCGTCTACGTATGTGTCGAGTTCAGCAAACTATTAAATGAAAAATGACAGAATAAATTCCGAAACCTCCAATACTTTCTTACGCAATAAATTCTGTCAGAATAGATGGGTCAGAAGACAAGTGCTATATATATATATATATATATATATATATATATATATATATATATATATATATATATATATATATATATATATATATATAAGGTCTGGACAAACCGAACGGTATCACCTACCTATTGATTAACTTTTATTATATGCTACGCTGGCATGTGTAGAAAAAAAAAAATACTTCCTACCAACGCTTGCTAATCATAAATCAGAAACTTGCACCATAAAGATCAGTGCGTGGAGTGTTGAGGCTGTAGCCAGTAATGCAAATAACGATGAATCCATCTTACGAGCTCAGTCATCACGTGAATTGCACTGACTCAATTAACTGACGAAAATATCTTATCAAGGATTTTGCATCAATCAGAGGTGAGACAGCAGGCAGTAGCAGACAACTACTAGTGTTGAATTATATCAGACTGTGAAAGGAAGACAATGAACAGTTGTCAAATACAAAGCTAATCAAGGATCCAGTCTACGGTTTTTCTGAGTAACGACATTGAAATAAAATTGAGCCTATTTTTGATAAATCAAATATTAATTCAGTCATGTTATTTGCAACTCTTACTCTGTTTCATGTCTCTCATTCAGACAGCAGAACAGACTGAACAGAACAGCAGATAAATATCCTTTAAGATACATATTTTGCACTTTTATTTCCGCCACTTTTAATACTTTTAGTTCCAATTGAAATTCCTCCTGTGTTAACATATATTTAGTAAAATCTGCCTTGACTGTTTTCTCTATTAAGCAGATAACTGTCTTAAACGACTTGATATGTAGCTCTGTTAGGCTTTAACCCGTCAAATATAGTTATCTTTCTCATCGTCCAGTGGTGATGACAAATCTGACGATACATGCAAGGTCTTTCATCTGACAGTTCGACAATTAAGTTTCACAAGTGAACCTTAATTTTGTGCCAAGGAGTGCTCGATAGTCTAGTGCCAGAATTTAATTAGAATTGTTTCACAAAAAAAGAAGTTAAAATATCTCTGTGATGCAGCATTGTATTGGTTAGGGTTACTCTCGGTAATGTATTCATACTGAAAATACAAACCAATAAAGAATAATGGAAAATCAGAAAAAAGTATCAACGTAGAACTCAAGAAGATTCATTTGTATTACCTAGACTGAAACCGTTCATGTTGAATAATTACATCGAAGAGAAGTAAAGCTTTCATTCTTGATTGATCTCATAGTTTTATAAAAGATTCAGAATTACAGAGTACTTAAAATTATGATTACGCATTGAAACCCATCACCTAGAAATAATACCGTTTTATGAAGTTGAAGTTTTGTAACCTGAAATAAAGGATTTTGCTGAAAAAGGAAAATATGGGATACTGTTTAACTTGTTCAAAGAAAAAAGCATATAAGGTGGAACTCTAAGTAACGTGGAAACCTTTCACTATAAATATTACACAAATGATTTTTGACGTATACACCACATTTTTTAATGAGCATAATAACAGTCATCATAAATTAATTGACATGACGTCAGTGGAAGCCAGCCAGGATTGAAAGTAATGATTAAGCTCTTCGGTTTCAGCTGATGCGTAGGTGAAATAATTAGAATTTCGAAATACCTGACAATGGTTTGAACGATGTCGTCTTCTTAACATTTCTGAAAAATATTTATGATCACCCCAGTAATTGTAAGCAATTCACTCATGGAGGGAAACTACAATCTCTTTGTACGACAAAACTACATGCTCTTTGTACGACAAAGCTACAATCTCTCTGTACGACAAAACTACATGCTCTTTGTACGACAAAGCTACAATCTCTTTGTACGACAAAACTACATGCTCTTTGTACGACAAAACTGCATGCTCTTTGTACGACAAAACTACATCAAAACTACATGCTCTTTGTAAGACAAAACTACATGCTCTTTGTACGACAAAACATCATGACATAAACAAATCTGAAAAGGTCATGAAGACCAAAGAATGAACGGTAGAAAACATATGTTGATGAATGGAAAGAAAATGTTGAATTGTTTAAAGCTGGCAGCTAACAAACTGATTAAGTCAGTAAAATAAATAATGTGTCGAAAGCATATCTATCTGTGGGAGAAAGAAGAAATACAATACATACAAAAAGTATTGCGAAGTATGAATATTTTTGAAACTTTGAAAGATAATAAGTTTATTATCATTGACAGCGGTAAAAAGGCTCATGCATTACAGCACGAAGGAATTAAAATCGTGCGTATGTGAATATGTTTTCACTACAGAACCAGAGGGATAAAGAAAGTACGTAAAAAATCCTCACAGGTAAATAGCTAAATGACAAAGATTACAAACTCCAGCCAGACGACAACAATGGCAACAAATGCTGTCAGAGAAAACTTTAATATATATTGACCTGAATTTAACTATATCTAACAAAGCTTTAAATAAACATACAATTTACAATGCTGCAGTCTAATCTCTGAGAAATATGAAACATTTAGACTACAGTTTTATTTACAAATGATGTTGCAACCAACTGCGCCAAAAGTATGCAATATTCCTTAATAATATTTTAACCATTTACATTTTCAACACATTCATGAAATCGTTTTACAAAATAATTATAGCAAAATTAATCAAATTCAGATTATGTGGGAATATGTTTTTAGAATCCAGTACACCTTTCTTAAGATGCAGATGTGCAGATTATGAGTCTTTTGATATATTGTACTGGACTAATAATATATGTACTGGGGACTAATAATATATTGTACTGGACTAATAATATATGTACTGGGGACTAATAATATATTGTACTGGACTAATAATATATGTACTGGGGACTAATAATATATTGTACTGGGGACTAATAATATATTGTACTGGACTAATAATATATGTACTGGGGACTAATAATATATTGTACTGGACTAATAATATATTGTACTGGACTAATAATATATTGTACTGGGGACTAAAAATATATTGTACTGGACTAATAATATATGTACTGGGGATTAATAATATATTGTACTGGACTAATAATATATTGTACTGGACTAATAATATATTGTACTGGACTAATAATATATGTACTGGGGACTAATAATATATTGTACTGGACTAATAATATATGTACTGGGGATTAATAATATATTGTACTGGACTAATAATATATTGTACTGGACTAATAATGTATGTACTGGGGACTAATAATATATTGTACTGGACTAATAATATATTGTACTGGACTAATAATATATGTATTGTGGACTAATAATATATTGTACTGGACTAATAATATATGTACTGGGGACTAATAATATATTTACTGGACTAATAATATATTGTACTGGACTAATAATATATTGTACTGGACTAATAATATATTGTACTGGGACTAATAATATATTGTACTGGACTAATAATATATGTACTGAGGATAATTAATATATTGTACTGGACTAATAATATATTGTACTGGACTAATAATATATTGTACTGGACTAATAATATATGTACTGGGGACTAATAATATATTGTACTGGACTAATAATATATGTACTGGGGACTAATAATATATTGTACTGGGGACTAATAATATATTGTACTGGGGACTAATAATATATTGTCCTGGACTAATAATATATGTACTGGGAACTAATAATATATTGTACTGGGGACTAATAATATATTGTACTGGACTAATAATATATTGTACTGGACTAATAATATATGTATTGGGGACTAATAATATATTGTACTGGACTAATAATATATGTACTGGGGACTAATAATATATTGTACTGGACTAATAATATATTGTACTGGACTAATAATTTATTGTACTGGGGACTAATAATATATTGTACTGGACTAATAATATATGTAATGGGGATTATTAATATATTGTACTGGACTAATAATATATTGTACTGGACTAATAATACATTGTACTGGACAAATAATATATGTATTGGGGACTAATAATATATTGTACTGGACTAATAATATATGTACTGGGGACTAATAATATATTGTCCTGGACTAATAATATATGTACTGGGGACTAATAATATATTGTACTGGGGACTAATAATATATTGTACTGGACTAATAATATATTGTACTGGACTAATAATATATGTACTGGACTAGTAATATATTGTACTGGACTAATAATATATGTACTGGACTAATAATATATTGTACTGGACTAATAATATATGTACTGGACTAGTAATATATTGTACTGGACTAATAATATATTGTACTGGACTAATAATATATTGTACTGGGGACTAATAATATATTGTACTGGACTAATAATATATGTACTGAACTTATAATATATTGTACTGGACTAATAATATATTGTACTGGACTAGTAATATATTGTACTGGACTAGTAATATATTGTACTGGGGATTAATAATATATTGTACTGGACTAATAATATATTGTCAACTTGTATTGTCAGTTGCCAAAAATGTTCAAATTCAACAAGAGATGAGATGCAAACTGTGGGAAATATAAACAGCGTCAACAAGATAAAACAATTATGTCAGTGGAATAAATGTAATGGAGAGAGAGAGAGAGAGAGAGAGAGAGAGAGAGAGAGAGAGAGAGAGAGAGAGAGAGAGAGAGAGAGAGAGAGAGAGAGAGAGAGAGAGAGAGAATGCATGTGGACAGTGGTGTGACAATTAATGTGAGTAATCGAGGGTTGGTCGGGAAAATAAAGAAAAAAAAAGAAAGCTGATCAAGTACTCGATTGCGACTTGGAGTAATTGGTTATAAACGATGAAATTTTTATTCTTTGCAATATTTCGCTTAAACACCTCTTTTAACATTTTCCCTGAATTGCAACGCAGCTTGATTATTAGTCCAATGATAGACCTTTCACACATGTAAGTTTATTATTCATTGATTGCCAATGCCAGATCCAAGAATTTTGTACGACAGCAGAGTGACAAGGTTAATTACATGAACTCAGGGGCACAGGAAGACATTTTCAAGTATGGGAAATTACTTTCACCATGAAAAAATCGAAACTGTCAACAACCATTAAAAATAGATGATAAATCAGTCTGATGAACACTAATGTTTGTATTTGAACCCAATTCCCAAACGGAAAATGGGGGCATGCATACAAAATCAATTTTGACATGAAGCGTGATACGGGCATTGTCTATTAAAGGTGTACTTTAAATATCATTCACCTGGCCAATATGATAGACAAGGCTATTGAAAAATTTGCTTAGCAGAAATTGATTATGATCTAACTAATCGAGTTTGGAAAGCACGTAAAGAATTTCCCGTTTATATTCATAGACGTTATTATGGTGCTGGAGAGCTTTCATTGAGCTTGGAAACAACTCTGGGTTTATTTGGCTTTTTGGGTTTATTTGGCTTTTTGGGTTTATTTGGCTTTTTTGGTTTATTTGGCTTTTTGGTTTATTTGGCTTGGAAACAATTCTGGATTTATTAAGTTTGGAAACAATCCCCGGTAAGAAATACAAATCCTCTTAATTACCACTTCAACCACCAGAACCAGTTTCAACTCCTGAAAGAAGTTTAGACTTCGTCCCTAAAACTTATGCGAATATGTTTGTTTCTGGACAACATTGAAGACGTTAACTGTGTATTTGAGTACTTGGAAGAGTCAGTTAAATTAGACTGAATGAATAGCTGCTATAGTATTATCATTTAATTTAGTAAAACATCTTTACAATGGGGACGTAGAAAAAAGACCCAGGTATAATATCATATTTTCAACATATTTGTTAATAGTTACCTTTAACCAAAGTTTTTTTTGGGGGGAATCGATGATTGAATTTACAAACAGCCTTCAGAGTGGGTGAGTGTAATAAAGATTGCCATTTTACTCAAACTTATAACATAGAGTGTTTTCTTTGAAAGACGCGTAAAGAGAGAACCAGTGCCTTATTTCAGTTAATGAGTATAACGTAAAAATTCAAATTGTTTTTGTAAAAAGCTTTCATGCTGTATCCACTGAATTTTTATTCCATATTTGTATTGCATTAAATTTTATACCATATTTGTGTTGCATTAAATTTTATACCATATTTGTATTGCATTAAATTTTATACCATATTTGTCTTGTATTAAATTTTATATCATATTTGTATTGCATTAAATCAGTGAAGAATTTCAGCTGTTGGATACATCTTAATGATGTTTGTTCTAAATCTATCTTTGAGACTGATAATGGAACAGAGATGATTGTGCTGATTTAAAATAGTTATTGATTTGATTTGGAATATTGCTGAGATTGGATAACTTTTTTATATACAGAGACCAGAAATTGCCAACATATTCTAATGAGAGGTGAGTTCACTTATATTGATATTTAAACCATGTATATCCTGAGATGTATGATATATGTCGTATTTAGCAGCACTGTGTAGGGCGTTGCCTGCATTATAACAGCCTCCCAGGCGTTTCTCGGAGTAGCGTCAAAAATGGATCACCCCAAAACAACGGTTCAATTCCACAACGTGTCAAAGGGAATCATCAGTTCAAATTCTACAGCATGTCACAGCCAATCAAGACTTCAAGTTCTGCAACATATCATAGCCAGGCATAAGTTCAAGTTCTACAACGTGTCATAGCCAATCAACAGTTCACGTTCTACAACCTGTCATAGCCAATCAACAGTTCACGTTCTACAACCTGTCATAGCCAATCAACAGTTCACGGTATACAACGTGTCATAGCCAATCAACAGTTCACGTTCTACAACGTATCATAGCCAATCAACAGTTTACGGTATACAACGTGTCATAGCCAATCAACAGTTCATATTCTATAACGTATCATAGCCAATCAACAGTTCATATTCTATAACGAATCATAGCCAATCAACAGTTTATGGTATACGTGTGATAGCTAATCAACAGTTCTAGTTATACAACGTGTCATAGTCAATAAACAGTTCATGTTCTACAATGTGTCATAGCCAATCAACAGTTTAAGTTCGACAACGTGTAATAGCCAATCAACAGTTGAAATTCGACAACGGGTAATACCCCATCAAAAGTTCCAGTTCTACAATGTGTCATAGCCAATCAACAGTTCCCATCCTACAACAGTTCTAGTTATACAACGTGTCATAGTCAATCAAAAGTTCAAGTTTGACAACGTGTAAAAGCGAATCAACAGTTTAAGTTCTACAACGTGTCATAGCTAATCAAAAGTTGACATTCGACAACTTGTCATAGCCAATCATTTCTACAACGTGTCATAGCCAATCAACAGTTCTCGATCTACAGCGCGTCAGAGCCAATCATTAATTTACGGTATACAACGTGCTATAGCCAATCAATAGTTAAAGTTCGACAAAGTATAATTGCAAATCAAAAGTTCAAGTTCAAGTTCGACAACGTATCATAGCCAATCAAAAAGTCCAGTTCTACAATCAGTCATAACCAATCAAAAGTTCACGTTCTTCAACGAGTCATAGCCAATCAACAGTTCACGTTCGATAATATGTCAGTGTGAATCAACAATTCACAGTATACTACGTATTATAGCCAATCAACAGTTCCAATGCTACAATGTGTCATAGTGTATCAACAGTTCACGTTCGACAACGTGTCACAGCCAATCAACAGTTCACATTCTAAAACTTTTCATAGCCAATCAATAGTTTACGTTCAAGAACGTGTCGTAGCCAATCAACAGTTCACGTTCTATAACGTGTCATATTGAATCAACAGTTCACTATATACAACGTGTCATAGCCAATCAACAGTTCCAGTGCTACAATGTGTCATAGTGAATCAACAATTCACTATATACAACGTGACATAGCCAATCAACAGTTCCAATGCTACAATGTGCCAAAGCCAATCAACAGTTTACGTTCGAGAACGTGTAATAGACAATCAACAGTTCACGTTATACAACGTGTCATAGTGAATGAACAGTTCATTGTATACAGTGTGTCATAGCCAATCAACAGTTCTAGTGCTACAATGTGTCATAGTGAATCAACCGTTCACTGTATACAACGTGTCATAGCCAATCAACAGTTCACGTTCTACAACGTGTCATAGTGAATCAACAGCTCACTGTATACAACGTGTAATAGCCAATCAACAGTTCCATTGGTACAATGTGTCATAGTGAATTGACAGTTAACTGTATACAACGTGGCATAGCCAATCAACAGTTCACGTTCTACAACGTGTCATAGCCAATCAACAGTTCACGGTATACAACGTGTCATAGCCAACCAACAGTTCCAATGCTACAACGTGCCATAGCCAATCAACAGTTCACGTTCGACAACGTGTCATAGTGAATGAACAGTTCACTGTATACAACGTGTCATAGCCAATCAACAGTTCTAGTGCTACAATGTGTCATAGTGAATCAACCGTTCACTGTATACAACGTGTCATAGCCAATCAACAGTTCACGTTCTACAACGTGTCATAGTGAATCAACAGCTCACTGTATACAACAGTTCCATTGGTACAATGTGTCATAGTGAATTGACAGTTCACTGTATACAACGTGTCATAGCCAATCAACAGTTCACGTTCTACAACGTGTCATAGCCAATCAACAGTTCACGGTATACAACGTGTCATAGCCAACCAACAGTTCCAATGCTACAACGTGCCATAGCCAATCAACAGTTCACTTTCGACAACGTGTCATAGTCAATCAACAGTTCACGTTCGACAACGTGTCATAGTCAATCAACAGTTCACGTTCTACAACGTGTTATAGTGAATCAACAGCTCACTGTATACAACGTGTAATAGCCAATCAACAGTTCCAGTGGTACAATGTGTCATAGTGAATCGACAGTTCACTGTATACAAGGTGTCATAGCAAATCAACAGTTCAGGTTCTACAACGTGTCATAGTGAATCAACAGCTCACTGTATACAACGTGTCATAGCCAACCAACAGTTCCAATGCTACAATGTGCCATAGCCAATCAACAGTTCACGTTCTACAACGTGCCATAGCCAATCAACAGTTCACGTTCGACGACGTGTCATAGTCAATCAACAGTTCACGTTCGACAACGAGCCATAGCCAATCAACAGTTCACGTTCGACAACGTGCCATAGCCAATCAACAGTTCTAGTGCTAAAACGTGTCATAGTGAATGAACAGTTCACTGCATACAACGTTTCATAGCCAATCAACAGTTCACGTTCCACAATGTGCCATAGCTAATCAACAGTTCCAATGCTACAATGTGCCATAGCCAACCAACAGTTCCAATGCTACAACGTGCCATAACTAATCAACAGTTCACGTTCGACAATGTGCCATAGCCAATCAACAGTTCACTTTCGACAACGTGTCATAGCCAATCAACAGTTCACGTTCGACAACGTGTCATAGTCAATCAACAGTTCACGTTCGACAACTTATATATTTAATGATGCATTAATAGAGACAATAATGTCCTAGATGTAGTTTGCCACTTGTACACTCAACTTACGAAGTTCTCAGAATAAGGTCAATAAATCTTTCTAGACAAAATATCCAATAAGGCCATATAAAGGTTAAAATGTTTCCTAACATTTTTTGACATATTGGTAATCACTATGTTCTATCTGTTAATCGTTACGTAATTAGCACAGCTTTTACGTTATTGGCATTGCTGCTTTCTCAAACATTTGAAAATTAGCTATGAATTGGGAAGGGTAGTTGTCTTTCTTTAGACTTTCTGGTTGTATATTTGCAAACTAGTAAATCTTTAAATTTTGCAAACTAGTAAATCTTTAAATTGTCTTTGTATCTGCTGGTTATATAGATTTTCCAATGCAAATAAATCTATCTACATTCATACTTGTCATTTTAACTTTGATATGAAACTCTTCCTTAATAATATATAGTTTTCGTAGAGTATGACTTTCATCTCTTCATCTGAATCATTTGTATCTAACTTCTTGTTGAAAAAACCGCTGTCGTACCCGGAAAAGTTATAAATGAGCAACGGTATGCATTTTGGACTATTTGTAATTCCGGTTGAATAAGTTAAGTGCAGTGCTCAATACTAAATGGTCATGGTCAGGTACCTTTTGATCTGGTATTTTCCTCTCCTAGATATTTCGTGTATTTTGGAATGAAACTTTTGTCATCTTCCTTCGTGAACGCTATAGGATTTGTGTTCATTATATTACGTACATTTAAAATACTGCACAATGTAAATTGTCAATTATAAAGGCTTAATTGATAATAGCAGGTGTCATACACTTCCAGCGCTAATGAATTTCGATATTTGTGAAATAATAACCTAATAGTATTGCTATAGTGCATTTTCATTTCTGTGAAATAGAACTTCCTATCGGACTAACGAATTTCAATCCTTGTAAAAAAAAAAACTTGTTTTAATGCACTAGGTAATTTTGATTTTTGTAGAAATAGACCAACCTGGTCTTATTGAGCTAGTGAATTACAATCTTTGCTAAATAACACCATCTCCACTTTGTCTTACAGTGCTAATTCAATATCAATTTTTTATGCTAGAAACGTTCATTTTTTCATTTAGTGTTTTAGTTTACACGACTATGATAGTATGAATACTGAAGGACGATGCTCAAAGCGTGACCTAGTCTTATAAGGCTCTGGCCCTTACAGATCACATATATATCACCTCTGTCCGCATGGTTTTGAGTCTCGGCTCAACCAACATGGGTATGTGAGAACACTGCCAGTAGCTCACCGTGAGTCTGTGATTGTTCCAAAGGTTTTCTGCACCAAATATATGAATCTCCATGCGCACCCTTAAGTACTGCACAATAACGTTAACCCTGACCCCCCACGCTAACAATGAATACTACTATTTAATTCCCCTGATGCGATTCCACCTCAGCTGTTATTAGCTAAGCCGGCGTATGAGCAGATATAATAACAACGACCATTATAAATATTTCGATATATTTGTTCACTAAGGTAAAATCAATCCAAAGCTGTGAGATCAGTGAGTTATGTTAATCACAATCATTTGTCTAATTATCACACAGAGAAGCAACGATGTAAACGCACCGGTAATGGTCTTCCAAAGCACCGTTTTCCAACACCCCAAAAGCAATACCTATTGCAAAACAGCAAGGAATGAAAGCTATTGATGTTGTTCGTGAAAAAGGTATAGGCGCTGTTGATAATATTGCTGGCAAAGCATTCTCAGAAATCAAAGATAGAATATCAAGATTAATACGCAAACCACAACCCATCCGACCTCAACCTGTAAAATTGGTTATCACTAAAGTGATGCCCACAAGTGTAAGTAAAATAATAATTCAAGCCACTAATCAAAAACTAGCGGAGTTGGTTGATATCCTAATATCGGAAAAGAAAAAAAAATATAACCGCTAGTCTGAGAGCAGGGAGTGGTCTTCGTGTTAGACGAAGACGATAATAATAAAGATGTTCAAGCGCATAAGTGACACCGCATTTGACATGGACACACCAGTTCTCAAAGATGAGTCTATGCTCCATTATCAGTATTTTTCTTATTACGCAAGAATTCCAGATCAGCGTGGACGAATTGAACTACAGGTGCAGGATACAAGTAGATATTTTCTACCCGCTGAAGCATTTATTGAAGTCAAAGGTGAAATTTTAAATAATGTTAATCCTGCAGCATCAGTTGCATATACAGCCGATATCAGTGTTGGCTTTGATAATAATGGCATTATGGCGCTGTTTGATAGTGCTACGTACATGATCAACGGAAAAATATTAAATCAATTCAGAAAACGTCGACGTTGCTACAACAATACTTGGTCTTGCAAGATTCAGCGACGATTACTCAAGATCAGCTGGTCCACCAATGATGTTTGTAGAAGATACTTCTAATTCTCCAGAGTACCAACAATATGAAATAGGATGACCACAGAACTTTACCAGAAACGCCGATGCAGATGTACAAAGTATTATTATTAATGTAGATCCAGATTTCAACCTAGGATTTCGATCACGTCAAGCGATGTTAAAGGGTAATAGAAGATTTTTTTCATGTTTAATTCCACTGTCACCTATCTTTGGATTCTGTAGAAATGTCAGAAAGGTTATTTTCGGAGCGAAACATACAGTTGTACTAGTACAAAAAGCACTGATAATGATGCAATATGGAAAACTATTGGTGATCCTGGTAGAGTAATTCTTACAAAACTTTCCATGTGGATGCCTGTAATGACTTCATCAATATCTAAAGAAGACCGGTTGCTATCTTTTATAAGCCAAAGCGGTAAATCGTTTACATGGTTAACAATGACTACGAATGTTATCCAGAGTAATATCAACGGTTTATTCACATGGCAAATAGCTTCTCAGCAAGGTGTTTTTGCACCAAGACACATATTTATTGCATTACAAGATGTTGCACGAGTAAATGATCAAAATGAAAATATAATAACATTTGATAAACTCGGTATTACTGAGGCTTCATTAAGGATAAATGGACATCAAGAACTATCCGAGGATATTTTCGATCAAAATCATGTAGCACGTCGGAACCGCTGCTGGAATGGCGTTAATGAAAGCAACGAGTCAAGGAATATCAGAAAAAAGGGAAAGATCTAAGACTTCTAGGGACTCCACCCTCGTGGTACGGAAAAGGTCTAAGACTTCCAAGAACTCCGCCCTCGTGGTACGGAAAGGGTCTAAGACTAGGAAAAGTTCGACAATAGTTCCACTATCGAATTTTGATTTACTTGATGCAGCTACGCAACTAAATATAAAAAACTTTCTGAGGAGTTTTTATGCGTGATCAACTACCAAAACAACCCAACGATGCTGAAACCGGTATTATTAATCTCGATAACAACTCTAGACCTGACACGCATTGGGTGGAATATGCAATTTATCCACGTGGAATTGTTTATTTCGATTCGTATGGATTGGTGCCACTAAAGGAATTTCTTCATTATGTCAGCAATAAAATTGCTCTGATATGGTATTCAACGCTACCTACACAAACAATAACGGATCTCTTAATATGTGGTCGAAAAGTACTTAATATACTTGATGATATATCAAAATCAACAAAACCACCTCATAAAGTCGCGCATGAGTATACCACGATGTCATATTTGAACAGACACTTGTAAACATAATGGTTTATATTTATGGAAGATCTCGGACGAAGAATGATAAAAGTGTCGACTTATCTAAATACGCAATTCTTGATCAACTTAGGAATAAACTCGATGATTTATTAAATATCACGAGTGTGGATCAAAACGAAGTCGTCGTTTTTCAAGATAAATAAGGACGATTAAAAACGAGCAACATACAACTTCCGGACGTACTTATGCGAATTCCCATCGCGGTTACTAATAATATCTTTACTTTTGCTGATCAAGGTAAAATACAGGATTCCGGTAAGTCGGTTAACGATTAATAACAAAAAGATCGGCGATTCATTCAGTAGAAATATTATTATGAATAGAAATAAAATTACAGGTCTTGGAAATCCAACCATATATAATGATGCTGCAACAAAAAATACGTCGACGATCAAGAATCAAAGTAGGTATTAGCCGATGGTGGTATAATGCGTGCATTTCTCAATATAAACAATGATGGTGTTAGCAATCTTAGAGCTCTAGAATCTGATTTTGATGCTGCTACGAAAAAATACATAGACGATAATGAAATTCCAATAACGACTTCGTTAGCGACATTCAGTGATGGAATTTCCGCATTTAGAACTGAATTTTCTAATCACATACAAAGGTTTCTAAATTTTCACAGAAATTTAAACAGAACTAATAATAGCTTATTTGCAACTTCACCAACTGTTATTATTAATCTCGCTGACATTAACTCAAGACTCAGCGATATTATGAGTGGCATTCCTGATATTGTTCAAAAACTAATCTCATTAAAATTCCACACGGAAGAACCAACAATATCGTTTACACAGTAGCATCAGGCAAAGAAACATGGATACCGGAAAATAACACTCTTGAACAGACCGCAGAAGTCACTGGTGTGTATAGTTTATCTGTGTTTAGCGGTGAAAAATTCAGTATATTTACTACAATTCCATGGCGTCATTCAACTGATAGTTTTTATCATATTGTATCTACAGTGTTAAACAAAGATTTGGAAGAAATTTTATGCTGGTAGCGCACAATAAAAGATTAGGCACAGCGTCTTATGGGTGGTGTATAGAATTCGTAGCTGAAACTCCTCAATTAATTACCTAACGTCATTATGTATAATGAATCAAATGACAGAGCCACTCATTAACATTCAACGTCACAAATATAATCAGGCGCGTAAGTGTCAGACTGAACTAAAAAATATCATTGACGATTACACGTTGAAAGTAAAAAAAAAATGTCACAGACGCATGGTTGTTATTGACATAGTAGTTTACTCAGTTTCTGCTGTTGTTGCTGAAACCGGATTATTATTATCAACGTTAACCAGAACTGCCACTGTGGTTTTAGCGAATGTCGTTTCTACGACAACAACACGTGCAGGTATTCTTAGTATTATCGCTAAGAAAGAATCTATATGCGCGAGCGATAAATTACGCAAGTACATGATGAAATTACACACAGCAACAGTCGCATATACTAAATGATGCTCTGTCTGCGTGGGTTCGAGTCTAAGATTCAGCGAATGTGGATATGTGAAAAAGCTTGCCAATAGCTTTTCGTGGGTCGGTGGTTCTTTCCGTGGATTTCCCGGTTTCTTCTTCCACCATTAATGCTGGCTGCCATGTATCGTGTGCTGAAAAAAGCCCCAGAACAACAACAAAAACATAAACTATGCTCGCATCTTTCCTTGTATCTCAGTGATGGTAAAATATCTGATGAGGAGTTCGTAACGATAATGAAAACCTACAATGAAACATTCATAATGGAACACAACACATTATCTAGTGACAGTAGCGGTAAATGGAGAAATAAAAAATATAACGATAATAAAAATGTTAGAGTCAAGAGAAATATTGCGACAGATCGTCACTAATACGACACTATCAAAAATTACTATGATATTAGTAAGTTCGACCAATTCTGAATTTAGTGGTAGCTTTCCAACTGCAACTTCAGCAAGTGAAATTGCATTGGCCCAAGTGCGTGTGTATAGTAGCTGGCCAAATATCAGGTCAAAACCATTCGGTGGATTCACTGGTAATTGCGAATAGAATAAACCGGATGGAACACCTGATTGGCAAGTTGTTGTAATTTAAAGGGGCAGTTATAAAATAGAACAGATTATTGACGAGTTCCAACGCAGAATCAAATCTATCATAGGGAAAGAATCTAAAATAGCGATCACTGCTTACGAACCAACACTATAAGCGGTGATTGAAATAAATTCTCCTGATTACCTCGTAGATATTTATTAGAGTTCGATTAGATCAGGAGTTTTATAAAACTTGAATTTGATCCAAATAATAATGATCATTACTTTACCGATTTTGACGGTAAAAGGATCCCCAGATAACTAGATCACCATTTACTGCTATCAGAGACCCCATGACACAGCATAATAGAGATAGTGTTATGAAATATGTTTTAAAGAACGTTTTAAAGATCTTAAACCTGAATATGATAAAACATTTAATTATTTAAGAAAATTATTTACTTCGTTATCACAGCATTCTGGTTATAGTGCAAAGCAGCAAATAATCGAGTCAATGAAACACTTAAATGGTATCTTATTCGATTCGTACATCGCCAATCGAAGTCTTATAAATGTTGCAACTGGTCTTAGTAGATATGTTTATACGAATCAAACACTTAAGTAATTATTTCTTGGTCATTACAGAATAACAGAAGAACAATTACAAACATTTATTATACCAAATTTAAAAAAACGCTGAAATGAAGAAATCATTAGGTGATATTATTGAAGAATATTATCCAGGAGTAATTGAATCGTGGAGACAAATAACCCCAAAACCGTCTATTTTAAAACATAATAACAACCTCTTTGGTGCTGGGCGTCATATATCACCAGGCATTGTAAACATAACAACAACAATTGCAGTCAATCTCGTTTGCGACATTATGGATGGAAGTTTTCAGATAGATCTAACAAAGTCTAGCAAGGCCCAGCAAGGGTACATATTATATACATTTTCACCGAGATCCACCCGGCTGGCTCATTGTATCAGAGCCAATTAATCCTGTGTACCTGAGAGTTCATAATCCGCTATTATCAAGAATACACTTCAAACTTACATACCAGGACGGACATACCTTGGACACAAGAAAAGAGATTATAAATATAAATATGTATGTGAGATCATAATGCGAAACAAAACAAAGATACTCGAATGCATGGTACTTATCTGATAGCCTGTATTAAACTGTCTACAAACACCAGCTTGTATTACTGAGACATAATGGTTGGTTCTTTGATACAATGCTTGTACATAAAGCAAAACTCAAATCTAATATGGTTGGATAGCATATACTGTCACCCGAATAGCATATACTGTCATCCCTAGAATCATTTGGTAATTTAATGATTTGATAAAAAAAATATTCATTCATGTACATGCATTTTCGATTCAGAGATTATGTAGGTTGCATTATACTAGGCAGAATATGTCAGTTTTCCCAGGGGTTTTGTTTTGCGATTAACACAGTCAATGGTCCATCATTTTCATTCATATTCTCACAAATTTCCATTAATTGCCTTATACGAAAGTTCATAATCTTTATCTGCATGTATTCATGAGATAATTCTAACTTGATTTTGTCAATAGCGTTTGAGAGAAGTACAAACCATTTCACCTGATCATCAGTGACTGATGCCAGTGACTTTAACATTCCCTGTTGGATTATTTTCATGAATTTATAATCGGCAGATAGCGTAAATCTGTTTTGGTTTTTTAGTTGTTGTAACGAGTCAAAATCACAAAGAATCTTTTCAGCATTAAGATTGTCAGATACATTGATACCGTTACGTTGTAATTTTTTAATCGCAGAAACAATGGCATTTATTTTTTCAAAATTCATTATATAATAATTGTATATATTTAATATAAAAATAAACAAAATATACAGCGGGCGGAGTGAAATTCGATCTAACATTCCATAGTTGATCAGATAAACCTAATGAGGTTGTGTTTGTTTACCCTTGCATGAATTCCTATGTATCCGTATCCGAAATTCTAGCAAGTCAAAGGGTTGTAATTTATACACGTGTAGGTCTTATTTTAGTGACCAATCAGATTATGTTTATGCCTTGCAAGAATTCCTAGACATCTGTTCTTGAAACTCTAGAAACTTAAAGGCTGATTGGTCGTTGTGACCTAACCTCATTAGGTTTATTTTTAGTTTTGCGATTGTGTCTTTACCTTGTGGGATTACCCCTTAAGTGAGGTCACAAGGTCACGATCTCATTTCAATCCCTCGCTGTATATTTTGATGGGATCAGATGGGATGATGATATGAATATGCCGTCTTCACACCGGCACACCAACCCCCAAATATCAACCAATGGGTGATTGACAAAAGTCAATCCACCACGTTTTGACGTAGTGGATTGGTGTGCAGATATGAAAATGGGGCGGAGCCCCACTAGATAGTAAATCTTGGCTTAACATCGCATCCTGCAGCATTTGCCTTTCTCAGAAATCGAACCACTGCCGCAAGTATCACAGTTTCCACACGTTAGCTTCGAGCTACGGACGCATTCAATTGTTTGAGATAAATTATTTAATATATACACAGTAGTCCTAAAAACTATAGTAACAAAAACCACAGTTTCTGGTATTTAATTTTACAGTTTCCAAAAATATATATAATTGTACATAACACGAATAATACCGAATCCATCGGTAAGCTGTTTGATTTAGTCAAAGCGGATGTGATGTGTTCATAAAATAGCTTCGCACATGCGCAGTTGACCACATTTTGCCACAAAAGAATTTGTCAATAATATACGCTTTTATACGTTAAGTGTGTAGATATCCATAGAATATTTCTTAACCAAGAAGACAAATTCTCTGTGCATGCATATACAAGCATTTTGTCTGTTGGCTGTGTTACAATAAACAAATCGATAACAGACTTAGTCAGCTAGACACATTCCTTGTATGCGCTGGCCACACAGCCACACAGATTACAGGCAATATATCATAATACTTTTTTATACACTTCACATGAATAGCGGATTGACAAAATTAACGATCTGTAGTGAAATGTCACTATTACAATAACATTGCACTTAATCCACAAGCATTAGGTGTGCTTATTATACTAAATAATAACAACTGATTGATCAATAACAGACCTATATACATTGAATAGTAATTACCTGTTATGCACTCTGTGAAACTTGTACGCGGATTTTAGGTATAAACAAAATAATACAGTACAACATAAAGTTCGCGGATTTAATGTAAACAGAGGATACAATATCATTTTTTCAGTAGGGAAAGAGTTGCAGAATTAGCATTGAATAAGACCACTGGCATTGTTATCATGTTTGTAAAAGATTACTATGTTAATGCGCTATGTGTATATAGTGATTCTCCATCGACAAATTATGATATATCTGATGATACGTGATGTGTAGACAACATATATAAATTGCATGTGCTTGTACCTGTTATGCAGCGTAAACATTTGCCAGTTTATGCATCTTTCGCTTAATCCACTTCTGGAGAACTATCTTAAGATTTTATATTTTCTGAATGATATGAAAGCTAAATAATATCATGCACTATTATGTTTCTAACACAATCTTAAGATCTTATAATATTTTCTGAATGATATGCAAACTAAATAATACCATGCACTATTATGTTTCTAACACAATCTTAAGATCTTATAATATTTTCTGAATGATATGCAAACTAAATAATACCATGCATTAACATAAGTGCAGATAACTGCAATACTGAAACATTTATGCTTCCCTCGGTCTCGCTTGATTATATAAGTGTACTGGAAAATAATATTCTGTTCAAATTTAAAAGAAAAAAACCAAGACTTTGTAACCTCTTTTTCAATGAATCTAACTGATGATAGTGCTATGTTGAAGTATTCACTAGCGGAATAAATTGACTTGAACATAATTTCTTCTCCATATTCTGTATTTACGAACTTAATAGGTTTTTCCAGATCTGCAGTTTTCACTTTGCGTGATAATACGTAGATTTGCAAGTGATTTGTCAAGTTTGGCGCCACTGATATGATCCACAACATACCCGTCCTTGATCGATCCCGAAAAACACTCGATTACAAATCTATGTGAAAACTAATTTTTATTTTCTTTGGTTTTAAACGCAAGATAACCAGCATTGGTAACATTACCTACTGCTTTTTTTAGTCTGCAATGTTTGATAATGAAATTACGAGATGCTTCATAATTTGTTTTGATCGGAAGGGACACAAACTCATTTTTCTCCATTTATATACGCTATACTATTTGCTTAAATTATTATTTTGAAAATCTAGCTAGATAATCTTCTTCGCGCTTTATAATAGATTCAGAGTTATATTTTTAATCGTAATATCTTTTCAACTCCCTGTATCTTTTACCTCCACATTGCGTCTTTCCTCGCACTCCAAAATCACATCGCATACACGGTTTAGGTCCTAGACTCCCGTTTCTAACGCATTGCATGTGATAACTGCAGAACTCGTTTACGCAATTTTTGCTATACGGAGACGTGTAACCAATCATAAGCCAGTGGGAATTGTGATTTGGTAGAATCATATATATTTGATTATTACTTCAATTTAGATACATATTTGCCTTAATTATAATATGCAGGAATTATCCGCAATTCCGCCTGCCACCACTAGATTTGATCTTGACAGACTACACAACTTTAGTTTCTCAATGCAAGATCTAGCCTTAACGAATGCCTGATATAACTAAACGTATCCGTGAAGCCAAGGAGTTTGTGTTTCGCGATTATGGTGCGGCTCATGTGTGGTCCACATTCAGGATTGGAAATACCACATATGTAATGAATGACAAACGAGGAAGAGAAATCATTGACTACCTCGAGGTTCGAAAATATATTATTTTAGTAAAACTTATTGTAAAGACCGAGGATGATATTTGGATCATCCGAGACAAGTGCGAATCCACCCAGAAGTCAGGGAATAATATTATAATTGGTGAAAATTCCAAACCAGGAATACTGACTGAAATAGACAAGCCGCATTATGAGCGATCTTATCCAGTAACAGCTGTTGTGTACGCGCTCTATCCGTTAAATGATAAACCTGACGTTGGGGATCTCAAGAAAATGAAATTGTCGAGAATAAATTGTGTGGCTGAGCGTGTTATCGAACAATTTACAAACGCGATACGGGGAAACGGTTTGACAGATTTAAGGCGTAAAAAATATGTGGCTGAAAAAGCTAAAGACACTGGAGCGACGTTGCTTAGCTAGAAAAGTTATTAAGATCTTCAGTAGCAGTGAAGACATTAACCGGAGAGATTTTGTACATACCAAAATATATCAAAAATGGAAACCCTTTAATAATCATTGATCATAACGCACATGCATAAACTAATGCTGTAACTGTATTTCCACGAAAAATAATGGTTAAATTTTACCACGATGCCATCGTGGTGATATCAATGCTATCGGTGATATTAACAAACGTGACCTTGTTTCTATGTGGCTGTTTCAAAGTTTGTAATGTGATCATTATGATCAGTTTTTACGGTCTAACGGTGATATTTATCGTACAGAATCTCATTATGAAGAAACGGAGAAACTTGCTCTGAAATACACTTCTGACGATGTCAAAGTTAGACAACTACTAAGTAATTGTTTTACCGTACCATCGGTTACTGCTCATTTCGCTCAGGAGAAAAACTCGTGGAAACCGACACGATCGGAATTTCTTGAAGTTGTCGTGAGGAGTTGTATCGAATACGGGCACGGTGGATTGTGGAATACTAACTATAATTACAACGACGTTATCTCAGTTGATATAGTAGCGTGCTATCCTGGAAGTTTTCTTGGATATGGAGAGTGTTCTAAATATGTTAAGAGATTTGGACATCCTACACATGACATGACAAGTGTTGCGATAAACGGACCCTTACCAGATTTTAACCGAACAGGATTTGCTCATGTAGAATCATTAGAGTTTAGAGACGGTCTCCATCCGATTGTTTATGAGTAGTTTGGAAAACATTTTTCAGAGCGACGTTGGGCTCCAATAGTTCTGGTAAGGTATATGATTGATTCTGAAATTTTAGTATCGTTGAAAGTAACTGAAGCAATTATATCAAATCGTGTACAGAAACAAATTTGGTTGCCAGAACCTGATGTATTTGATGCTAAACACGATGCAAAAGATCTCGGCAGAAAAATAATCGGTAAGCTGACACAAGAAGGATCACATGATCATAAACGAACGTGTACAAGATTGATAATGGACGATGCTGAACTCGATTTCATAATCGCTGATACGATGAAGAAAAACACATTTTCACGCCGATGTAATGCTTATTTATCAGACCAGACAAAACTAGATACCATTGTGAGCTATACTGATGGCGAGTCACCGCAGTTTATTCATCTAAGATCTTCGATGATAGCTTATGTTTCGATAAATCGTTTATCGCGGATAAACATATTTCCTTGTTACGCTTTTAGAGTCGCGACAGATTCATTTTATGTACACAAAAAATATAAAGATTTATTAAATCTCGGTATTGGTGAATGGGGAACCTGGAAGATAAAACAAGAAATTATACTTAGTTTTTGTGAATCTGCCGAAGTTGAAATTACGGAGACATGTTACATAAATAATCAAGTATCAAAATCATCTGCGCCATCCGTGCATGATCCAGTATATAGACATAATACCGTTTACCTAAATGGATGTGGAGGTTCAGGTAAAACAGCATGCCCGATTAACTTATTCATGAGTTTAGATATGATTGTTTTGACACCGACGCACAAACTCGCCAGGAAAATAAAGCAACGAAATGTAAAGTCGTGTACATATCATCGTTCTTTAGATGGTGCAGAGATACATGGGCCCCATCACTAATGTGTGAAAAAATATACCTAAAATTATCATATGGGACGAAATATGCATGGTGTGTCTGGAGGTATTACAAATATTTCTTGATTTTCTGTTACTAAAGAATACTGTTGTGATTATGCGTGGCGATCATGGTCAATTACCACCCTTTGTTGGGCAGTATCCACATGAGTGGCTGAAAACATTTGTAGATTATTACGGAGAAATATCTGATGATCATAGAGCTGTTGATGAATCGCTGAAAGAATTTAAAAGATTAATACGGCTACAACCAGATAAAATGGAACGTGAAGTAATGCGTGAGGTAATTCCAAAAACATAAATTAATGATTTTGGTGCCTATGTAAATCTGCTGATTTGATAGTTGCCAGTAGAAAAATAGTTAGTGATAAACTGCAAAATAAATTATTTACGTTACACAAGGAAAAATTCCCAACGTTACCTGTACCGTTATGTTATTGCTCAGCAGATACTAGACAACAAAATGTTGGTGTTGAGATTTCTAATGGCCATACTGAAAGTGTCCGGATACAAAATCTTGTGTTAAATGATATTGTCCTTGTCGCTGTTTATGTTGTCGAGAGTGCATTAAACATGTATAAATCGCCATGAACGTTAGGGTACGCTATAACGATTCATTCGTCGCAGGGATTAACTATCACTGATACTAGTGTTTGGATCGTCGATGATTGTATTGAGTGGTAAAATTTAGTTTATCTCGCAGTATCTCGAGTTTGAAGAATATAACAACTGAAACGGGTTACCATGGATTGTGTAATGACCGAAGAAATCACTAACAGTGTCAATATCAATAAAACAAATTAGTGTAACAAAAAATCGCTGGTTTGATATAGATTTTGAATTTATTATGATGTTAAAACAACGACAAGATAATCAATGCGCAAATTGTAATGCAATATTGTTGTGGCAGTCTTCAAGCATTAACCCAAGACAATTAATTTACCATTGATAGAATTAATAGTGATGCTGACCTGTCTGGAGTGCAATTGACGTCGAGGGGCTTCAAGTTTGTAAAAGTGTGCTCTGTTGTAATTGCGTATCCTCGGGAATTATTTGTAATTGTTCATCACACCGAGGAGCAGTTGAATCTATTCTGTAGATTGCCGGTCTACCTGTGGACCTTACCACGCTGGATATTTTGTGTGTGGCCACTCTCCAAATAGGATCAGTTGCTCTTTTTCTGCCTTCTTCAAGTTCGCCAGGTTCGTATAAATATCTAACCGTAACCTTGCCTAGTACTGGTTGAGAAATAGATTCACCTTTTATCGGTATATATTTTTTATGATCGCATCAGACAGTTTCATAGAAGTTACACGACTAACTTCCTTTTTCAGCGCAGATATCACACTCGGTAACCTCGCAACCCATTCACGAGATCTTGCATCTGTGGATATTTCCTTTACATATTGATACCAGAATAACCACTCAGCAAGTGTTCGATTAAATCGTTCAACGATTGCCTGATCACGATGAATTTCCGTGTGACATTGTCTAGTTTTAACGTTGTGCTTGTTCATCAACGATGATACTGCACCAAGAAATTCTTTGCCGGGATCAACTTGTAGTAGTTTTGGCCATTGTAGGGGTCCTCACTGATGAAACGCAGATGAAACTTCAGATGCTGTCTTTGTTGATAGCGGCTCTGATTTCTTATACCTACTGGCATCGTCAGCGACGGTTAAAGCGAATCTGTAATGTGTGTTGACGTGTATTGTTTTAATGGCATCGTGTGGCATAAACAATATATCCCCTTGATGAACTTCATTAGGAACGTTGACATCGAAATGTGCGTCTTGAATTTTTTAGGTGGATTTAGAAAGATTTGCCATATTGCCTGTCGTGGTAACCACGCTGCAGCAACATCAGGTGAAACTTTTGCTGAAGCGGCAAGTTCGCTAATTGCTCCCTTACCTCATCAATACCCTCGCGGGGAATAATAAACAGATTCCATTATAATAATCAGTTAATTAATTACCAGCTCCTATCATTAATTTACCTTTCATAGCAGATTTTATTAGGAAGCTAGCGAGAGATTTTCTGAGATATTTAATAGTTATAGAATTTAACGCGTGATTCAACTTTATATCTGAGAGATGCCGATGTTACAAATCTGGACTTTTATACGCGACATCATGAATGTGACACGCTTGATCCATCTTATTTACTGAAATCTCTCCAGGTTTTTGTTGATCGTGGTTATCAAGTCTGATATCGAGACAAGTTCCGAGACCAAAATAATTATATCCAGAAAGGTGTTTCTCACCGGGGTATTTTGCCCATGGAGTTTCTGGCAATTTCCCTAAGGAAGCAGCGATACTAACACCAGACGACGCGAATACAAATTTGTATTTGCTTGTACCACATTTTGTACACTTGCCTGTGAGTGCACGTCTCTTTTTTATCGTTGTCAATCCAAATGTGGGCGTTGTTGCTCTACATCAAATGCAATATAAACTCATATATATATATATATATATATATATATATATATATATATATATATACATATATATATATATATATATATATATATATATATATATATATATATATATATATATATATATATATAACTGACTTTTCTGCGACACGAAAACAAGAGCCAGTAAGGCAAATTCTATCTGAATGATTAGTATAGGCACATCCGGAAAAAGGGAAGACGCAGTTATTGCTTAATCTGATAATGCAATGGCTCAAGTAGAATAAGTTATATTCAGTAGCGCCATCTGTTGATGATCAACGATGTTACGAAGTACTTAAAGATTTTAATCAAAATGCGAAATTACTGGACGAAGACAAGAATGATATCATTGATTTTATTACCGATATTGATGAAGTTCCATCCGTTGATGACTTAAATGGATTCATTAATAACCTCGTAGTGTACGACGATGTGATGCTTAACAAACAATCTAATCCAGCTAGAATATTTTCTCGAGGTAGACATAAAAATACTGACGTGATTTATATTACTCAGAGATACACGCAGATACCTAAGGTGATCAGAGATAACTGTAATATTTTAGTTGTGTTTAATGGCGTAGATAATTATACATTGCAAAATATTTATTATACTTGGTAAAAAGGTGACATGGATCTGTTTAAATTTTAAAATTTCTTTTCTAAAGCAAAAGCTGTTCCATTTGGATTTATATCGATAAACTTACATGATCCAAGATCAAGGTATCAAGTAGGTTTAGATAAAATCCTTGGTCCTTGATTTTTAATTTATAGCAGCAGAGAGGCTGAACGACATACGCGTAGTGACCAAATTGCGAATAAATAGAACAAAAATTTGGTCAATTAGAGGAGTTTTCATTGTTAAGGCAAAACCTTTTTTCAGCCTTCGTAGGAACCGTAATTTCAAAAATTATGTCTCTAGAAAGTTGTAGGGTTCAGCCTCCCTGCTGCTGAATTCACGTAAAGGATAAGCAATTGATTTCTCGTTTGTATTCTTAAATAGATAGCAATTCTTCTACCAGTATTAGTCATTGAATCTTTTTATGCTGTATATATGAGAGGCAATCATGTATATTGCAGGGTAATATTGTATATATCCTATTGATCATGTATAAAATGGGTTAATCTTGTATATATCAGGGTAATGTAATATTGTATATATCTTGGTAATAATGTATATATCATCGTAATCATGTATATATCAGGGTAATCCTGTATATATCAGGGTAATCCTGTATATATCAGGGTAATCATGTATATATCAGGGTAATCATGTATATATCAGGGTTATAATGTATATATCAGAGATATGTATATATCATGATAATTATGTATATATCATGGTTATTATGTATATATCAGGTTTTTCGTGTATATATCAGGGTAATATTGTATTGTAATAATGCGCCATTTTTAGTTACGTCTTCATTTTAAAGATTTATTAGTAATTATGGTTTGGATTACGGAAAGTCGGTATTGAGGAAATAGTTATCAGCTAGAACAATTAGCTCGTTTCAAGCGTCACAAAGTATTGGCGCGGTATGACCGCATTGTTTATTTTGTAGTTCAGGTCAGAGATGGATAAGTGGTAGTGAAAAGGTGTTGATTGACTGAATATCTTTGGGTGAAATATTTGTAATGGGTACTGATTTATTGTATAATGGAATACTTTAGAAGAGGTCGATCGATGATCTGGGGACGCTTTTTATTTTCCCTATGAAAGTAAATGTGGTGGAGTGATATACATGAAGTTCGGCTTATAAATGTTGTTCCACTGACCCAGGCACAAAGTAGGAAAATAGTTCAATATATCGGATGTTTGAGCAGTATTTATATTTCATGGTTTAAAGCAATGTCGCTATGTTACGGAATCTTAACAAGGAGAAACCACACAATTGTGGAGTTGCCATGTACTTGTGAAGTTTTGATGCAAATGTGAAGTTGGGATATTTTGTGATCATTGATTGATTAAAGGAAAATTATATTTAGTCATGACGAGTTGTTAGAACTTCAAGTTGACAACGACTTTTATTTAGAAATCCTTGGAAATGGGGTAAAACAAGGAACCTCCAGCAGAACTCACGCGCTTCCTTTATTTGCTATGTAAAGAGACACCTTTACATAAAACAGTATATATCAGGGCAGTATATCAGGGTAATAATGCATATATCAGGGAATATATCAGGGTAATAATATATATATATATATATATATATATATATATATATATATATATATATATATATATATATATATATATATATATATATATATATATATATATATCTGGGTAGTATATCAGGGTAATAAAGCATATATCAGGCAGTATATCATGGCAATAATGTATATATCAGGGCAGTTTTTCAGTGTAATAATGTATATATCATGGCGGTATATCAGGTTAATAATGTGTGTATATATATATATATATATATATATATATATATATATATATATATATATATATATATATATATATATATATATATATATATATATATATATAATGGCAGTATATCAGGGTAATAATGTGTATATCAGGGTAGTATATCAGGGTAAAAATGTATATATCATGGCAGTATATCAGGGTAAATATGTACATATCGTGGCAGTATATCAGAATAAAAATGTTTATTTCAGGGCAGTATATCAGGGTAATAATGTATATATCAAGGTTTTGGGTAAAACACCTGGCAATCCTATACCCGTGCCGCTTGGCTGATCGATATTACTTTAGTAAAATAATGTATTAACATTTGGCACATTTCTGTCTTTGCTTTTTGTATCTTTGTGGAGATCATATTTGTTCAAACGTGATTGATCTGATAGAACGGCTTCTGTCTTGATTATATTTTTTAAGCTTTAGATGCACTCTCAGTTTTTTCTATAGCAGTCACACACGAGCTATTCTCATCAAAGGGGAGACATGTAACTGCATTTAACAATGTTTTCAACAGGCCATTATTGGTCACGTTATTTTTGTCATTTAGCTTTGAGATAATTTATTTCATTAAATTACTAAATTGAAATGATAAGTACTTTTGTTTAAACTCAATGCAAGAATATCCTTTTCAAAGCTATTTGGAGACCGGAAATAAAATCCTGGTTCTACCTCCCCCCTTTGAAAATTAACCGATCTTCCGTGAACATAATTACGTCACGGTCATTTGCCAAAATTACGTCACATACATATATCTACAGGTGTCCGATGTTCTAGACGTGCAGCTGTAGATCATTAAAAGAAACCCTTGTTTTATTTATCAAAGTCATTAAATATAGCAGCAGTTAAAAATAAAAAACACGTTATAACAAAATATTCAGAACATTTCAAATACATAACGTATGGAAGCAAATATATATATCAATCTGATTTATTTACTTGACTGGAACCAAAATTGTAAATAAAATGTGGAAATCGAACTGGGTCTGTTTCAATCCTTAATTAGTCTGCATGCATCTGTAATGACATGGACTGGTTCCTTGGTGAAAACATCCATTGCATCAATAATTTTGTGTTTATTTTAGAGGTTTTTCTGCTTCATACAGAAGTAGTAAAAACCATTAGGAATGACGTGCAACGTAGCAAAGATTATCTGCTTCTTGCTTCCATAATGAAATAAATTAGCATTACTACACGCTCAACGTGCAGCCAATATGATAGTGTTTTAAAAAAAATGATAGTACTCACCTTTAACTTTTCTAAAACACATCATTTTACTAATTTACACACAAGCATATATTTTCTTACATCATCATTTACTACTTTACACATGTGCATATATTTTCTTACATCATCATTTTACTAATTTACACACAAGCATATATTTTCTTACATCATCATTTACTACTTTACACACAAGCATATATTTTCTTACATCATCATGTTACTAATTTACACACAAGCATATATTTTCTTACATCATTTTACTAATTTACACACAAGCATATATTTTCTTACATCATCATTTACTACTTTACACACAAGCATATATTTTCTTACATCATTATTTTACTAATTTACACACAAGCATATATTTTCTTACATCATCATTTACTAATTTACACACAAGCATATATTTTCTTACATCATTATTTTACTAATTTACACACAAGCATATATTTTCTTACATCGTCATTTTACTAATTTACACACAAGCATATATTTTCTTACATCATCATTTACTAATTTACACACAAGCATATATTTTCTTACATCATTATTTTACTAATTTACACAAGCATATATTTTCTTACATCATCATGTTACTAATTTACACACAAGCATATATTTTCTTACATCATCATTTACTAATTTACACACAAGCATATATTTTCTTACATCATCATTTACTAATTTACACACAAGCATATATTTTCTTACATCATCATTTACTAATTTACACACAAGCATATATTTTCTTACATCATTATTTTACTAATTTACACACAAGCATATATTTTCTTACATCGTCATTTTACTAATTTACACACAAGCATATATTTTCTTACATCATCATTTACTAATTTACACACAAGCATATATTTTCTTACATCATTATTTTACTAATTTACACAAGCATATATTTTCTTACATCATCATGTTACTAATTTACACACAAGCATATATTTTCTTACATCATCATTTACTAATTTACACACAAGCATATATTTTCTTACATCATCATTTACTAATTTACACACAAGCATATATTTTCTTACATCATCATTTACTAATTTACACAAGCATATATTTTCTTACATCATCATTTACTAATTTACACACAAGCATATATTTTCTTACATCATCATGTTACTAATTTACACACAAGCATATATTTTCTTACATCATCATTTTACTAATTTACACACAAGCATATATTTTCTTACATCATCATTTTACTAATTTACACACAAGCATATATTTCTTACATCATCATTTTACTAATTTACACACAAGCATATATTTTCTTACATCGTTATTTTACTAATTTATACACAAGCATATATTTTCTTACATCATCATTTTACTAATTTACACACAAGCATATATTTTCTTACATCATTATTTTACTAATTTACACACAAGCATATATTTTCTTACATCATCATGTTACTAATTTACACACAAGCAAATATTTTCTTACTGCTTTAAATCATACATCCACAGCTAAATTTGTCCTGCTTTATATGAAATAGAAATATGCAACAATACCAAGCTTCAAATGTAACAGAATTCTCCTATAATACCAATTTTCAAATGTAAAAGAAATATTTTATAATACCAAACTTCAGTTGTAATAGAAATATTATATAATACTAAGCTTATATTGTAATAGAAATATCCTATAATACTAACTTCAATTGTAATAGAAATATCTTATAATACCAAGCTTCAAATGTAATAGAAATATCATATAATACCAATCTTCAAATGTAATAGCTTCAAGTATATTATAAATATATCATAATATCGAACTTCACGTGTAATATATACACTCCATTTTTTTTTATAAAAGCGAATGGAGAGAACTCCAGTGTTTTTTTTTCAAATCTAGTAATATAAATGTCAAGGCATGCAGGAAAATCAATGGCATTATCCATATAAAATTAAATGTAAGGAGAGAGACTGTAGACTGAATGTATTACTGTGATGACAACGATGTTGCGTAGTCCTACAAATTACGATAAAAAAACAAACAAACAAACAACATAAGTAACTAAAGCGAAATGATTTGTTGTTTACATTCAAATTAATATAATTTATGATCAATTATGGTAATTGAGTTTTGAATTAATATAATTATTAAATTAGAAAATCTTTTTTATATTAACAAGTCTATATCATTCTTTGAATCAGGTTTTGATTGATTGGAACACTAAAAATACTAAATTTGCATGTTTACTATTTTTTTACCTGTTTAAAATAATTTTGTTCTATGAGTTTCATGAAACTTTTGAGATGAATGGAGAATCGTAGATTATAATTTAAAAAAGCTTGTCGGATCTTCGAATATGACCTGAATGAATCCGAGTATTATCTAAAGGAATTTAAATATGACCTGAATGGATTTGAATATGTACATCGAGGCTATATGCTATTGCCTAGGACCTGAATGAATTTAAATATGACCTAATGAATTTAAATATGTAGATAGAGAATGCATGCTCTCGTGTAAGACCTATATGAATTTGAATACGCCCTGTTTAATTTAAATAAGACCTGAATAAATATGAGTAGATAGAGGATGAATGATATCGTGTGTGATCGAAATGCATTTGAATATGACCTAAATCAATTTGAATATGACCTAAATCAATTTGAATATGTAGATAGAGATTGTATGATTTTTTAAAATACGCTTTATCTCATTTTTCTCTGTGTACGTTCCTTGTTGGATAAAAGAGACTGAGTGCTGGTTATCATTTCTAGCATATTATAGCTGTTTGAAATAAAATCGAATTCCACATACATGACTACAGGAATCCTGGATGTAGTGTTGTTTCTAGAGCATAGGATTGTAGGAATCATGCATTTCTTTTATCGCAAGCGTCCCTCTGAGACTTTGAAAACATGGTATTGCGTGGCCTTGTCGATCTGCCCTGTGTTTTGTTTCAAATCTTACTTTTTCTTTCTGCCAAAAACACCCTATCTATAAAACAGTTTCGCTGACAACTGCGTTACTTCATGTGCTCGTAACGTGTCAGAAGATAATTTCGCAAATTAGCCTCATTCAAATTTCTGAACGCTGTGGTGTTAGTTTTTCAGCAGCTATTGATTCATAATTTAAATATGGATATATTTGTGAATGAGGTATTTCGGACTTGTGTCAGTCTTGAACGTAATGTAAGACATATACAATTCCCATAGTTACTACGCAATATATAAGCGGTGTAATACCAATAGTCGGATAGAAGGAATTGCTACCAAATCAAGTTTGAAATGTAAGTATTTTTTTTTGTAACTGAAATACATTTCATTTTAAGACTGAATTCGACTTGTTTAGTCTTATCTATGATATTTTTTTATAATGCCACTTAAGGGGACACCGTTTGCCATAAAAATTTAAAGTTGGGTTAAACAATGGAGTGAATAAAAGATTATCTCAGCCATATAGATGATTTTTTTGTGGTGAGTTATTATTTTTAACGTAGTTTTAACAATTTTTTTCAGTCATATCGCTAAGATGTCTGCAGTGTGGCGGTTTATAGTGATGTCAAGCACTGGGGCATCATGCCGCCGATATGTAGCATGATTTCCCACCCAGTCAAATTATCCTGACAAAAGGTCGACCAGTCCTAACACTAACCTTTTAATGTTGAGTCTTGACAAAGGAAAAGAATTCTCACAGCTACATGGAGACCACTTAATGTTGTCGAGCGTTCTTTCAAAAAAATATTGCACGCGGAAAAGCGTTTCTGTAACAGCCTTATAAAAGAAACATGGCGTAATTAGTAGTATGCATTTCATACATACATACTTCTAATACATATTCGTTGCAAAATAACTTTTCAAAGAAACGCTATTGCAGCATTTGTGAAAAGCACATTTTAGTCTACAGGAAAAGCACATTGAAGTCTACAAGAAAAGCACATTGCAGTCTACCAGAAAAGAAAAGCACATTGCTGTCTATCAGAGAAAAGCACATTGCAGTCTACAGAAAAAGAAAAACACATTGCTGTCTACCAGAAAAAGAAAAGCACATTGCTGTCTATCAGAAAAGCACAGTGCAGTCATAAAGAAAACATTATAGTCCAAGAATATAACTTAGAGATATATCTAAGGTAAAAATAAATTATGTTTAAATTCTAATGAATACGACTCACAAAATCTTTATCGAGTTTATAAATTTTGTTCAAATCTAATTAACACTACCTAGTATAAATTCGATAAAATCTAATGAACACAACCCACCAAAAACTATATCGAGTATTTTATAAACTCTGCTCCAATCTAATGAACGCAACCCATTATAATATTTATCCAGTTTATTAATTCTTTTCAAATCTAATTAACACAACTTACTATACAATTTACAAAGTTTATGTTTTCAAATAAGTGAAAAAGATAAGCACAATACGCGATAAGATAAAGAGTTGAAACTCAGAAGTTTTAGCTTCTAAAAGCATAATTATTTTAATCACTGAAGCTTAACATGATATCACCACTAGTCGAAACCAGAAGAATAATTATTTTTAACACTAAAGCACGACCTGATATATCACGACTAGTCGGAACCCAGAAGCATAATTATTTTTAACACTGAAGCACAACCTGATATATCACGACTAGTCGGAACCCAGAAGCATAATGCTTCCACAGGCATAATTCATTGGAACCCAAAAGTCTGACACGACGTTATGACTAGTCGGAACCCATAAGCCATATCTTCCACTTAAATCGTTTCTGCGCTTATTTATTATATATATAATCCCGCATATTAGTTTATATCCCAGACGCATGTTTCGGAGATTTACACGTGATTTATAGCCTAGCTACGTGGATGAGACACACGATGATAATTGCATATTTGCCAAATAAGATTAAAATATAACATATCAAACATTTGTTGTAGTATTTCTCAGGATTTCTAAATCTAAACAGAATTGCCCCTCATAAAATGCAGTTGCAATTATTGATTTTTTATAGCTGAATTGACCTTTTAGCAAGCATAATCTTAACTTGTTAACACCACATTTCATGCTTTGTCATTCGCAGCATGCCGCGACAAAATAAAACCTAAAAATATAAGACCAAATGATACATACCCTGTTTCCGGACATCGCGGGTCCTACCCGTCTTCTGCCGTTGTTCTTTCCGCCGCCACTTCTCATCCAGTTCTTTCGGCGGCTATGTGGTTCATTTGTTGTCCCGTCAACCAGGCACTCACTCGTCAAGACGACAATAAGCAAAGACATGAGAACTGCACGCAATAACGCGTTCATCTTGAACTACGTGTTCAGCTGATTGGCTTCTGTTGGCTGTCTTTTTCAATTTTGTCCCAAAATTATATCATTAATCTGCAAAATCTACCCGAGTATTCTATAAAATGGTAAATACGTATATTTATATACTGATAATATTTACAGATCTCATCAAATTATTTATGTTATTTACTGTGCTTCATTCAGGTGCATGTTTTCGTTTCTTCTCTTTCGTCTAAGGTCCGGTGCTTGAAATATGAACAAGTAATTCAAGTCTGCTGGCTGCAACGTTTGATGCAGACCGTTGCGCTTGCTACAATATCGTAGTGCAGTTTGCAACTGCTCTGTGCCCGATTGGCTAACAAAGTACATAAGCAGCATTTTGCAGTCGATATGCGCAAAATGGGAATATATAATCTTTCCATCTAGCTCAAACAAATTAAATCCTGAAAACGTTAGTCTGTAATCATTTTGCAGACAGGAAGAGCGGCTATGATTATACGCTTTGGAACTTGTTGGAAAGTGAGCTAAATTAGGGGCAATTTACGTTGTTTCTCTAAAATCCTGTCTGGCATTGAGCTTTCTGCATCTGTGATATATATAGATCGATGCTTTGTGTCAATAGGGAACAATAAACAACAACTAATATTACCATTTGCAAAGAAACACATTTCTCAGCATGTCAGCATCTACGTCCCATAGAAAGCTGTTATCATGCTAATATATATGTCCCATAGAAAGCTGGCAGCATGTCAACGTCTATGTCCTATAGAAAGCAATCAGCATGTCAACGTCTATGTCCCATAGAAAGCTGTCAGCATGCCAATGTCCATGTTTCATAGAAAGCTTTCAGCATGCCAATATCTATGTCCCATAGAAAGCTGTCATAATGTCAATGTCTATGTCCCATAGAAAGCTGTCATCATGTCAATGTCTATGTCCCATAGAAAGCTGTCAGCATGTTAAAATCGATGTCCTATAGAAAGCAATTATTGTCAATGTCTATATTCTAATATTCTATAGAAAGCTGTTGATAGCATACAGTTATATATATATATATATATATATATATATATATATATATATATATATATATATATATATATATATATATATATATATATATATATATATATATATTCTAACCTTTGTATGAATATTGCAGCAGCTGAAAATTCGCGTTCTTTTCTCGTCTTGTCCAGTTCTCCAGTTTTTGATCTCGAATTCCCACGTTTGTTGATTCACACACACATACACAAGAGCGCGCGCGAAATGAACGGTGCGGGTTATATCAGTGGAGTAAAATATAAGAAATATTTTGTTAAATGAGGAATGACCAAAATATTCGTCAGTAGGAAACCATAGGAGAAAACTACAACAGATCTAAGTAATTAACTACAACAGATCGGTCTAAGTAATTGACTACAACAGATCGGTGTAAGTAATTGACTACAACAGATCGGTTTAAGTAATTGACTACAACAGATCGGTCTAAGTAATTAACTACAACAGATTGGTCTAAGTAATTGACTACAACAGATCGGTCTAAGTAATTGACTACAACAGATCGGTGTAAGTAATTAACTACAACAGATAGGTCTAGTAATTAACTACAACAGATCGGCCAAAGTAACTGACAACAGAGTGGCTCCAAATCATATACCAGAATGTATTCTAAATCATACAGTACAACTGACTGAGTCTATGTCTGAAATTAAACCCGAGTGGATTCAATAAAATATAACGAAGGAGTGGGTTCCATTTGGAAACTACGAGAAAATGCAAAATAATTAGAAACTACAATGGCATGACCCTCATTTATAACCTACACAAGTATAGCTCTCAATTGGAACCTACAATGAAATGGCCCTCATTTATAACCTACAATGGAACGGCCCTCATTTAGAATCTACTTAAGCTTGTGTCTAATTAAGAAACAAAGTCAGAGTGGGTCTAAATATAAAACAAAGACAGAGTGGGACTAAATAAGAAACAAAGACAGAGTGGGACTAAATATGAAACAAAGACAGAGTGGGACTAAATAAGAAACAACGACAGAGTGTGACAAATAAGAAACAAAGACAGAGTGGGACCAAATAAGAAACAAAGAGTGGGACCAAATAAGAAACAAAGTCAGAGTGGGACTAAATAAGAAACAACGACAGAGTGTGACAAATAAGAAACAAAGACAGAGTGGGACCAAATAAGAAACAAAGACAGAGTGGGACCAAATAAGAAACAAAGAGTAGGACCAAATAAGAAACAAAGACAGAGGGGGGCTAAATAAGAAAAAAAGAGTGGGACTAAATAAGAAACAAAGACAGAGTGGGACCAAATAAAAAACAAATACAGAGTGGGACCAAATAAGAAACAAAGACATAGTGGGACTAAATAAGAAACAAAGACAGAGTGGGTCCAAATAAAAAACAAAGACAGAGTGGGACTAAATAAGAAACAAATACAGAGTAGATCTAAACTATGAAAAAAGACAGTCTTAGAAAGAAGAACATAGTCAAAATTAAAAATAGGTAAGTGGTCTACTTGCATTGAATTGCAAAGTGTATGGATAATAATCTTTCTTTTTTCTACAACAGATTTCAAAGACTAGATAACGCTTTTATCATACTTCATTGTTCCAAAGACTAGATAACGCTGTTGTTATCATGCTTCATTGTTCCAAAGACTAGATAACGCTGTTATCATACATCATTGTTCCAAAGACTAGATAACGCTGTTATCATACTTCATTGTTCCAAAGACTAGATAACGTTGTTGTTATCATACTTCATTATTTCAAGTAAACTAATTTTCAGCATGTCTGACGTGTCTGCATGAACACAACTTATTTGAAGAGACTAGATGATATTTATTAGGGTTTATATATATATATATGTATATGTATATATATATATATATATATATATATATATATATATATATATATATATATATATATATATATATATATATATATATATATATACATACGCGCGCGCGGGCTCTAACACTAGCCAGAACGTATCTATCAGCAAAAGCAAAATTGCATTTACCCAGCAAAATACATCTGCGATTTCTTAAAGAAAATGGGGGTGGGGGTGCTATTTCTTATGTGTGCTTAATTACCTTAAAATATTCTCACACGCATAATGGAGAGGAGATGGAGAGGATGGTGTATTTTAATAAATTTGGCGATGAAATTTGGGATAGAATAACATTGCTATATATTCGGTTGTTATAAAAAAAAGCGTTTGTGTTGTCCCAAATTTTCCTGTATTGTTATTATTATTATTATTATTATTATTATTATTATTATTATTATTATTATTATTATTATTATTATTATTAAAATCCGTATTATTATTATTATTATTATTATTATTATTATTTTTATTAAAAACATATTATTATTATTATTATTATTATTATTATTATTATTATTATTATTATTATTATTATTATTATTATTATTATTATTACATACAGCCTGATAATTATTATTATTACATACAGCCTGATAACCGCCTCACACACGGTAGATACACCATAATTGCTCTAAAACCCCTACTTTGGCAGAATTCACGCAACGTTCCGTCTGACCACTACACTGGATAGGTCTAAATGATTCCAAAATTTATCAAGCCTTTCTAAGAAACATTTAGATTGGTTAAAATCGTATTATGAGACTCAGAAAACATGAAATTATTAGTTAAAATTAGCAGTAGAAAGTAACTTTTTCTGTATTCACCTGCCTTCATCTGTGCTTTAAGAAAAGTTGCAAATATTGTTTAACATCATATAGTTTTAATGTATTACATATTACATTCATGCCAATGTATGTAACTGATTTGAAATATTCTTCTCCATTAGATCATGGTATATGTATGTATGTATGTATGTATGTATGTATGTATGTATGTATGTATGTATGTATGTATGTATGTATGTATGTATGTATGTATGTATGTATGTATGTATGTATGTATGTATGTATGTATGTGTGTCATTGAGGGTTGGATTTTTCGTCTATCTGACTTGCTATGATTACAAGAAGGCTGTTGTATATTAGTTAGTGGTTTCTTTTGGGAAATATATCGGGTCGTAGGTCACGTGCGTATTTTTTTATTTAAAGCAGATTTGTAGAGATTTATTAATTTCTATTTCATATAAGTCTTTTTGAGTCTATGATCAGAGTGTGTAGTTGTGAGTAACTGCAGAATTATTCGTTTAAATTATGTATTGTAATTACAATGTGCTCATTGACTTTTTTAAATACTAAAATTACTTTAGCATTATTGAGGACTCACTCAAAGATATTCTAAATTTATTCAATATTATTCGTCATTACAAATAGGACTCTTGGCACTTCAAAATATTCAAGGCTATTGGAATTCATCATTTGGAACTCTATAATTTTGGATTTGTGATAGGACATTTAATATTATTTGAGATTGGACATCTTTATTTTTTCCCCATGTCAAACAGTTTAATATCTAGAGTCGTGGCAACATAAGGCATGGTTCTGATTTGTCCTTTGTTGACTTGTTTGTAAACATATAGCATATTAAAAACACTTTTAAAAGAACAAGAATTATATGTAGCAATAAATCTGGGGTATGCGCTGTTTGTATTTACGTCTATGTTAACACCTTTATTAGATTTTAAGTATTATATTTACTGACTATGGAGATTCGGTTTTGGAAGATCTAGTTTCGTAAAATGGACCCTCCATAATTTCTCAATACTGGCAATTCTTTGGATGTTTTAGGTATACGTTTTTAGTAATTAGAGATAAGAATAATTCTTTAAATAAGGTGCTTGGGTCGTGCTTGTATTGCAAGAAGTGAAATACTAATATTTTTTGGGCTCAAAAGGCTTACTTAATGTATGATATCAAACACTGTTGTCAATACATTGCGAGTGTCCTAAATGATGACACATTCCGTGATCAATAAATCGTGACTGGTGTATGGTTCCACATTCTGAATTCAACATACAGTACATGTGATGAATGATGGCACGTACGTTGGTCAATACACCGTGACTGCAATGGATTAGAGCACATACTGTGGTCAATAAATTGTGACTGTGATGTATAATGACACATATCGTGGTTATTACACTGTGCATATGATTAATGATGACATATACTTCGGTCAATACACTGTGACTGTGATAGTTGATGTCACATACTGTGGTCAATACTCTGTGACTGGTGAGTGATGACACATCCTGCGGACAATACACTGTGACTGTGATAGCTGGTCAACACACTGTAATTTCAATGGCTGATCCTATATACTGTGGTAAATACACTGTGCATGTGATGGATGGTGGCAATTACCGCGGTCAATGAATCGTGACTCATGTGTGATGACACATACCGTGTAAGTGATGGATGATGCCACCTACGGTTGTAAATACACCGTGACTACAATGGATGATGCCACATGCTGTTTCAAATACAGCATAATTGTGATTCATGATGCCGCATACTGTGATAAATTCACTGTGGCTGCAATGGATGATGCCACAAATGGTAGTCAATACACTGTAACTGTGATGGATGATGCCATATACTGTGTAAAATACACTGTGACTGCAATGGATGATGCCACATACTGTGGTCACTACATTGTGACTGCAGTGAAAGATGTGTTCAGTATACTGTGACTACGATAGATGAAGTCATATACAGTTGTCAATACACTGTAATTGTCATGGATGATGCCTTACACTTTGGTAATACACTGTGACTGTGATAGATGATGCCACATACTGTGGTCAATACACAGTGACTGTGATGGATGATGGATGATGCCTCAAGCTGTGGTAAATAAATTGTGACTGCGATGGATGATGTCACATACTGTGGCAAATACACTGTCTGTAATGATGGTGCCACATACTGTGGTCAATACACAGTGACTGTGATGGATTATGCCACATACTGTGTCAATACACAATGAATGTGATGGATGATACCATATAATGTGGTAAATGTACTGTCACTGTGATGGATGACCATATACTATATTAAATCTCCTGTGATTGCAATGGATTATGCCACATACTGTGGTAAACATACTGTGACTGTGATGGATGATGGCACATACTGTGGTCAATACACAGTGACTGTGGTGAATGATGCCATATCTTATTTTAAATAAACTGTGACTGCAATGGATGATTCTACTTACTGCATATGCCATATACTATGGCAAATGCACTGCATGCGATGGATGATGTCACCTACTGTTGTAAACACACTGTGACTACGATTGATGATGCCACATGTTATGTTCAATACACTGTGACTGTGATGGATGATGCTACATACTGTCGTCAGTACACTGTGACTCCGATTGATGATGTCACATACTGTAGTTAATATACTGTGACTGCAATGGATGATGCTAGATTCTGTGGTCAATACACTGTGACTGCGATTAATGATGCCACACACTGTGGTCAATACACTGTAACTGCAATGGATGTTGCCACATTCTGTTGTCAATAGACTGTGACTAATGTAGTGTGGTCAATACACTGTGACTGCAATGAATGATCCCTCATACTGTGGTTAATGCACTTTAATTAACTGTGATGGATGATGCCATATACTGTGTTCAATACACTGTGACTGCGATGGATGATGCCACATCTTGTGGTCAATACACTATGACTGTGGTGGATGATGCCATGTCCTGTGGTAATTACACTGTTAATATGATGGATGATGCCATTTATTCTGGTAATTACACTGGTAATATGATGGATGATGCCATTTATTCTGGTAATTACACTGTTAATATGATGGATGATGCCATTTATTCTTGTAATTACGCTGTTAATATGCTGGATGATGCCATGTACTGTGGTCAATACACTATGACTATGGTGGATGATGTCATGTACTGTGGTAATTACGCTGTTAATATGATGGATAATATATTGTGTGGTATGCTTTACATATATCTGCAATCTTAGTCTTGATTTCCTGTAGATCTCTGCTTTCAATGATTTAAAAATAAATTGTACATATTTTTCCTTGGGTAAAATTTGTGCATAATATCAATTCGTTCACTCTTTATTTAAGAGAACTTTTCTAACTGAAAATAAATAAATACACTTGCTGCGAAATTTCCATACACTGAAGTCAATATTCTAGATCATGTTGTTTTTGTTTTCTACAGTTGTGAATAAAAGACAGAAGCTTCATTTTTTCAAACACGAATTTTCTTCATTACAATAATACGACACACAATAATATAACATCCACAAAGTTTGCCATTTGATTTCTGTGTCTACTAAGAAAGGAGGTCAACTGAATCGGAAAGTATACTACGTCAATGCCTGGATCGTTTGTGAAACAAGGATCGATCTGGTTCCATGTCAGACCTCTAACTTCAAACTCTCAATCTCCAAATAAAAATGGAGCAAACCAATTCGATACTATTGCCTGACTATTTTCATACTTTATGATGTAAACTTCATACAGTATTAGAAAAAGAAGTGATATGAGAATGATGCCAAAAATTATGAGGCTTTAAGCGAAAATTTAAATATGAGAAATAATTACTCTTCCAGTTAATTTGACTGGACCTGATCCATATTACAGTGTTTGACATTCATTGAAGATCACTTTTCAAACGGCCTCACACCCACCCTTAAGAAATTAGTATTTTCCATATGAATATTACCGATGCGAAATATCACAACAGAAGTTTGTTGAGAAAGACTGCAAGTTTCAAATTCATTAACAAAACTGAAAATAATCACCGTGTATTGAAAGAAAAAAAACATTTAGCCGGACCAAGCCAAACATTTTTTGTCTGTTCATACATGCAAAATGGAAGAAAAAAAACTACTACTGCATCGTCTGATCGTTCACACTGCTGGAGGTCACAATATTTACGGAAAATAATTCAGATGAACGTGTGTTAGAAAATGTATTTCGAGCTTTAAAGTATACTGGAAATGTAGGTTCTAGTAATGTAGGAAGTTGACGATTTGGGCATCTTTTTATAACCAAACTAATATGCATTTATGTATGAATTTTTGGTCTGATCAAATGGATATTTTATGCTAGACCAAGGCTTCATACTAGACCCAGGTGTCATGATAGACCTAGTCGTCATCTTTACCCAGATGTTATGCTAGACCGATTCATTATGCTAGACCGATTTATTATGCTAGACCAAGTCGTCATGCTAGACCAAGTCATTATGCTAGATCCATTCCTTATGCTAAATCAAGTGGTCTGCTGGACCCAGTCATTATGCTAGACCCAGTCGTCATGCTTTACCCAGTTGTCGTGCTAGTCCAAGTCTTCATACTAGACCAAGTCTTCATGCTAGACGCAGTAATTATGCTAGGCCAAGTTATTATTCTAGGCCCAGTTATTATGTTAGACCCAATCATCATGCCAGACCCAGTCGTCATGCTAGACTTAGTCGTCATTCTAAGCCCAGTTATTATGCTACGCCCAGTTATTATGTTAGACCCAATCATCATGCCAGACCCAGTCGTCATGCTAGACTTAGTCATCATTCTAAGCCCAGTTATTATGTTAGACCCAATCGTCATGTTAGACCCAGTCATAGTCATTCTACTAGACACAGCTGTCATACTAGACATATATATTATGATAGATCTAATCATTATGCTTGACCTAGAAATCATTCTAAACTTAGTCATAGTCATTATGCTAGACCCAGTCGTCATGCTAGACCCAGTCGTCATGCTAGACCCAGTCGTCATGCTAAACATAGTAATTATGATAGACCTAATCATTATGCTGCTAGACACAATCGCCATGCTAGACCCAGTCGTCATGGTTTACCCAGCTGTCACGTCAGACCAATTCATTATGCTAGATACAGTCGCCATGCTAGACCCAGTCGTCATGGTTTACCCAGCTGTCACGTCAGACCAATTCATTATGCTAGACACAGTCGCCATGCTAGAGACATTCATAATGCTAGACCATTTAATAGTCATTTTGGTAGACACAGCTGTCGTCCTGCTAGAAATAATCATTTCGATAGATCTATACATTATGCATGACCCAGTAGTCATGGTCTACCCAGCTGTCATGCTAGACCAAGGTATTATGCTAGACAGTCATTATGCTAGACCCATTCTTTGTCCTAGACCCAGTCATCATGGTTTACCAAGCTATCATGCTAGACCAAGTCATTATGCTAGACAGTCATTATGCTAGACCCATTCGTTATCCTAGACTCAGTTGTCATGCTTTACCCAGCTGTCATGATAGACGGAGTCATTATGCTAGACACAGTCGTCATGCTAGACCCAGTCATTATGCTAGATTCAGTTATTATGATAGACCTAGTCATGAGCTAAACGCTAATTTTTCCTTTACAAAACATTTGATTTTTTTCAGTCTTATTGTGCAACTTTTATTATCATAAAATAAGCATTCAACTAATTTTCTGCTGAATCAACTGAACAAGGAAATAATAATATTCCCTTTGTGCATGGCCACTAGCTAACATTTTATTTAGCACTCAACCTAACGAAAGTACTTCGGACCAAAATTAGTAATGCCAGAGATAATAAGTCCAATATGCCTACTATTCCATGATTGTTTATCATTATGAGATGTGTCTGATAAGGATAATGATGACATTTCCATATCGAAGTATTTTACAGAACAACATCGATAGTTACGATATGAGACTGCATTGTTTTAACAATGATCTGGAAATTCAGGCAAGAATACGAAACCATCATTAAAACTGTTTAGTTGCGGATCGTTTATTATTTAACGCCCCAGTGCAGACTGCCTGTGTGGACCTTCAATGCTGACAGACAAATTGGACTATCATGAAGAATGGCTAGCATGTAGTAAGAACTGAGGGTTTAAGATCATCGTGGAAAATCCGTTACGGCGGAATTAGGGTAAATCAATTAAGTTGTATCCATTTATACCGAGTTTTGGTCTAAATTACCAGTTTTATTTATCTTGCCAGAAAGCAAACGTTTTACTTTTTTCAAGAAATATAACTTGTAAAACATTCTAATCAATTTTGTTTTTATTCTTTTGCCACAAAGTGTGTGCCAATACCAGTGGAGCGGAAGTTTAGGTTGAGCTGAATAAATGAAGCAAATTTTCTCATATAACTGGTAGGACATGAAAATACTATTATAATTACATCACAATCACATAAAGTATTCGTGGTTACAAAAGGCCCGCAATCTTTCTTAAACACGCATTTACTGCAGCGGTATCCTTCAATGTTGATTCAAAAATCCCAGTCTGCACCAAGGATGCATATTTATTTCCATAGTTAACAGTACATTACAAATTTATATTATATAGAAATGTTAGAAAGCGAATTTTTCAAAGGCAAAACCTTAGCAAAATCTCCCAGCAAAACAAAGCCCTAAAGCCAGAACCTTGACAAAATCCACATCAAAACAAACTAAACGCACCAAGAACCATAGCAACATACCCATCAAAACAAACTACACGCATCAAGAACCATGATAAAATCCCCAAATAAAACAAAACCCACACACCAAGAACCACGACAAAATCCCCAAATAAAATAAAACCCACACACCAGATTTATAACAAAATCTCCAGCAAAGCAAACTACACACACCAAAAACAATGAGAAGATCCCCAAATAAAATATATCCAACACACCAAGAACCAAGACAAAACACCCGGCAAAACAAACTACTCGTACCAAGAACCAAGAATCATCAGCAGAGTAAAATACTTCCAGCTTAAATTGTGACAAGATCCACAATAAAACAACCCACAGCCAGCCAAATACTTTGACACAATCTACCCCTCAATAATACCTCCTTCAACTAGAACCTTTCCACAATCGCCAGCAAAACATAGCCATCAAGGTAAACCCTTGACAAACTACTTTAGTACTATTATTGGCTTAGTTCCCAGGAAAGCCATGTCCAAGACGTAATCAAGCCCTTAAATCCATAACTTTGAGAATATCCTCAGCTAAGCAATATCTCTAACCAGAAGTTTAAAAAACATTCCAGAATAAGAAAATTTCTATTGCCGGACCATTGGCAAGGTTCCTCTGAAAACCACCTCCAAGCCAGTACCGTGGCAAAATCCCCCCCCAAAAAAAAAACCAACACCGAAAACTTTTTTAAAAAAATTTATCAGCGAAACAAATAACTCCATCTGGGAGTTTAAAATAATTCCCAGCAAACTAAACCGCTCCAGCTAGAACACAAGGGCAAATTATTCTTTGTTATAAGAATAATAATAAATATGCTTTAAACGAAAAAAAAAACATTCCTGCTAGAGGTTTAAGAAAATCCCAAGTAAGTCTAACTCCCTAACAAATCATGCCAGGCATAACCTTTACAAACACTCCAGCAAAATAAAATCCAAATTAAAATCAAATCCTTCCAGATCGAACCTTGGCAAGTACCCATAAAAGCTTTCAGAAAAATTATTAATAATATTGATAGGAAAAATCTCTCAGTCAGAACCTTGACAAACTTCACAGAAAAACAAATTAGTCCCAACCAGAACATTGACAAACTCCACAGAAAAACAAATTAGTCTCAGCCAGAACCTTGACAAACTCCCGAGAAAACCCAATTAGTCACAGCCAGAACCTTGACAAACTCCCCAGAAAAACAAATTAGTCTCTGCAAGAGCTTTGAAACAATCATAGGAAAACCCCAGTAGCTTCTCGTGGTCGGTGTGTTTTTCCCCGGGGTTTCTCTGGTTCTTCCTCTACCATTTATATTGATCGCCATGATTTAGCTATTTTGTGCTGAAAAGTGCCGTTAAACTCCATAACAACAACAACAAGGACTGTATGTCGTACCAATATTTCAATTTTAAAAAAGACTTTCCTGGCAGTAGTGTTTAACAACTTTAGTTTCAAACTTTTTCAAATGAGAGTCAATGACGAATCTCGATACCGAAATACAGCCGTATTTTATGAAGAATTAGTATCGTTGATAATCTGAGTATATCTAGTTCACAAAGATCCGAGTTGGGAAAAAATCATCAGACCAGGCGTCTTTCAATGGCGACCAGATGGATTAAACAAGACAAATGTGATACTGATGTGGCATAACACAAAATTTATTCTATTTAGAAAATCAACGCGAAGAAGTGAAATTGTTAAGACATTTAATGAAATTGATTCAACAGAAAATTACAATATTCTAGACTATGTCTGATGATATGCCTTTCGAATCAGACTGAAAATGATATTGGTGCAGAAGATCCATTACAGTCGGTACAAGAGAAGAATTGCAGATTCTGGAGTTCTATTATCATATAATCTAAAGGATGATTGTGCACTTGATTTGATCATCATTGTAAGGGGAGGTCGGCAAATGGATCTGAGGTAGAATTAGTCGAATAGTCTCCTCTTAGATTGGCCTCCATGGCAGCCAGGGCGTCGCGCGCATGCATAATTTGGTCGCAATCTGAGTTGAAGAGGTCAAGATGAATTCCGGATTGGCAGACAGCTGGACCATCTACCCCACCCAACCGGATACAGCGCCCCCCAACACGTGTCGTCTGCAAGCACAAGTAAGTAAAATGAAAAGCAAATATCTAAGTATATTGTTTTAAGAAAGAAAAGAATAGAGCAAAAGATAATAAGAATCCAGAAGGCTTAATGGATTAATAGTGTCATAAAAATTGGTAAGTTTAATTATTAAATGTAGCGATTAGTTCACCACTGTTTATATATGAATGAAAAGGACAAGCAGTTGACATTAACAAAACTTAAAATTTTCATAGTATAATTTCGTGACAAAAATACGAACCACCTGAACCTCTACATGGCACTCCACTTCCTCTGGCATTGGCGGTCTTGGTGCGTACATCCGCCAGTCAACATTGCTTAAATGTGTCCGAATATCTGGGATTCCCTGCTAATAGAGAAGTTCCACTCATTATTCAAACATCTTTTAAAGTTTAGAAAATGAGGCGTTCAACCTATTTGCAACCAGAGGCATTATGGATAGGAATAAAACCAAAAGTCAACACGCGAAGCAGCAGCGGTTTTAGCAAATGCGGGGCGAGATATGGATCATTTTTCCGCGTGTCAGTGAGCACGGCATTGGGAAATACTCTTTTAGACATGTTTTATATTATATTGAACTTAAGGGTTTCTTACATCGCTTTAAAATTACTTTCCCTCTATAGATATGTTTTATAAACATTACTAACGCTCGGAACTCCCGAGAACTCGGGCTCTATTGAGCCAAATCGGTCCAATCGGTCTAAGGCCGGCCCTGCCTCGAAGTACCTTTAGACAAATATTTCTTATTTGGCTAAAATTAAACTTTTTCATGCTAGTAAATATAGAAGGCCAATATGCCAATGCTTTGATAAAGCTATGTTTAAAAGAAAAAGCCACCACGCAAGGGCAATGGGTTTCGTAGTCGTGACGTGTAAACTTCGTCGAAACAATGCGTTCAACAGCGATCAAGCCGCTATATTAATTTATAGTAAAGACGAGAAACCTAAAATTCTTGATTCCGAAAAGTCAATCTATAAGACCTCAGAAAGGTTTGTGATCGATGGAATAGCATATATTGACGGCTGATAGAAACACACACACACACACACACACAAATATATATATATATATATATATATATATATATATATATATATATATATATATATATATATATATATATATATATATATATATATATATATATATTCGCTGATGAAGAACTTTTTGTAAAGCAGAATAATTTTCAGCACTCTATAAATACCCTCCTAGGCTACGAACCCTGCATCAGTTTCATTCATACTGTGTTACGTTATTTTCTTTGATTTCCAAACTTGATGACTGGCAGTTTCTAACATTTGATGACTGGTAGTTTCTAACACAGTGTCATTATCATGCTGTAAAGGTACCACTGCCTTTATATAAGAAGCAAAATTGTACTGCGTTAGAAAACGTAGGTTTGTTTGCTCTATTAATAAAACTTGTCGAATGCAAGCATGTGAAAAAGAAACTACTTGATATTCTATTATCGTTGCCAAATAAATGGACAGAATGGGAATATTATCATTACAGTTAATGTTTAGATTCATTCAGCTTGATTTTCAATTAATTAGATTAAAATAACAGTTATGGAATGTATGCAGTCATGTCAAATATATGTGCATGTGCGAATATTCTCCAAATGAGAGAGTATGTGGAGTTCAGCTTACCCCGAAGTTTCTGTTGTTCCGGGGCCGCTGCCTACCCCTGCCGTTCCGAGCGGTGTTTCTGAAGTTAAATGCCATGGTGTTATCATCCTGGCAACTACTGAAGTCAAACGTGGCGAGCAGACACATCGCCACAATACAGGCTTGCTGAAGACTGGACACAGTCATCATTTTCTATGAAAAAGTATTGAAACTGAAACCATTATGACCAGCGAATACAGACAAGCCTTACAAAACTTGATTTCATTGACACATACATAAAGGTTGAAATTGAATAAAGACATACAGTATATAATTATTGTTATGGATCAGTAGATCATATAATACATATAAATGACATTAGCAAAGCTACTGGGCAAATGCTTTACAACTGTAGCTTACAGTTGTCCTTTTACTTCAGGAAGCTTGTGCAATGTAAACTCTCCTGATCAGAAGAAGAACATTTAGGACTCAACTATAAACCAAGATGTGCTTTTCTTTAAAACAGACAAGAATGTGAACCTTAGAATGATGTGAAAGGAGACGTAAAAATTAGGACATCTCATAAATATAGAATGACGCTAAGCAAAAATTAAATTATAACATCACATGAAAATAATTACCAAAAGTGATAGGCGGGATATGAGAATTTTTCCTGCCATGTATAAAGTTTTTAGTGACATGCCGCATGACAGTTGTACTATTATTGTGTGACATGCCACATAACGATTTTACTATTATTGTGTGACATGCAGCATGACGATTGTACTATTAATGTGTGACATGCCGCATGACGATTGTACTATTAATGTGTGACATGCCGCATGACGATTGTACTATTAGTGTGTGATATGCCGCAAGACGATTGTACTATTAATAAAATTAATCTGTAGCTAGGTTAATTTAGTTAGTTTATTCAGTTTGGTCAGTACTTCGTTGGGGATGGAATATGAGGATACAAATTGATGTGTAAGTGCACTCTAAATTAGGGCAATGATGTTGTGTCATTAAGTATGTACATACATAAGTCTGGTCAATCAGGAGATATGGAAAAGCAACCAGAGTAAATCAAATAACAGAAATGTATACGTAGCTGTTGGCATTGTATTTCAAGCATAGGGTACAGTATTTTGATAAACGATAAGTTAAAACAATAATTCAAGAAATTATTTTGTTTTGTGAAGAGTAAGTTTAATAGTGCTGGTCATCAGAGTACAAGATTACTAGCACTGGTCATCAGAGTAAGTTTATTAACATTGGTCATTAGTGTAAGTTTATGAATAATAGTCATCAGACGTACTCAGACATTATAGTCATATTTATAAAACTTAAATGTATTCAATATATATGGTCAAATTGTCAAAGTCATGATGGACAAGTGATATAGCACACTGAAAATCGAATTTAAACCGGATTCTTAGTATCAACTATCATGGTTTAAAATGTCATAAACATTTATAATTTTTAAAAGCCAATATATTATGGAAATATATTGTTAAAATAATTTTATCATATAGTCATGGGTCAACTTTTGTCACTTTTCGGTTTTGGTTTCGTCTTACTAAGAACACAGATGGGGCGTTAAGAAAGGTTTACATATAAACATTGGGCTTAAGTACGACTAAGAACACAGACGGGGCGATAAGAAAGGTTTACGTATTAACCTTTGGCTTTGTACGACAAAGAGCACAGACTGGACAATACGAGAAGTTTACTAATTAAGGCTTGGTTTTCTACTAAAACGATCTTAGACTGGGCAGTATAAGAGATTTATTTATTAACGTTTGGTTTTGATATTCAAGAACTTAAGGCGATATATTTTATTTCATACCAGTGGGTGGGGTTAGGTGATTATAATATGTAGCAATAACAGTAATCACGTTTTTAAAAACAGAAATATGAACGTCTTAGAATTCTAAATTAGAATGTCCCTGTAGGTCAAGATATTGTAAATAGTTATGAAAATTATATTTGATTTTAGTTAGATTCAATCCATCACCTTTGCATTATATGGATTACGTATGGTTAAGGGCTTAACGCATAGAGGAAAATGAAGAAAATATACAGCCCGATGAGTACATAGAAAGAAAACAAAGATAATATACCGCTCGGTAGGTAAATAAAATATTCCCAAATTCAAGCATAAGTGGCATGCAAAACAAATTAGGTTTGTGATTAATTCGTGACAGGCATACAGATGAATGTTTACATTTTACGTGTTTTTTTGCGTAAGAGAATTGACATTCCGAAAAGTTTTATAAGATCATCAAACTAATGCATTGTCAGTCTACTATCAGTTACTTGAAATATTCCTTATAATATTTGGCTATCGTACAGAATATGCATATTTTCATCCTGTCTAGTTTTATTGAACTCAGCAGTCACACATTTTTTATCATTGCAAATCCTAGCTTAATCATCGTTGCTTCCTGTGGTTTCTTATCTCTTCATTTATTTCAATGCTTAACGGTATCATACTCGCTGCTATCATTATTTTAATAATTAATGACATCGGACTCAATGCAATCATAATTTTATTTCTTTATTTTCTTATGTTATGTGTGCAAATGAGCAAACTTATTAAAAATTAGCGTGTTAAAACCATGTTCAAGATTGTTTATGTGGCATATCCTATGGTTAATTGAACGAATTACATTGCATTAAATATTATTCTGTTTTATACAGATATGCTGTTTTCAACAGTCGATTCTGTCTGAAGAGCCAACAGCAAAAGCGGCCACGTGCCTTGGCAGTGGAAAATCTTAAAGATTGTGCAGCCTCAGAACGGTTTCAGATCGAGTTGCGATATCGGTTTAGCTCATGGAGCTCGATGTTGAACGAACTTAGTCAAGATTCAAGGATGCCTTAATTGATAGCGCTGAGGCGGTTGTTGAGAGGAGACGTATAAAAAGAGATGGATTCAGGAACAGTCTTGGGAAATGATCAAATAAAGGAGGAAGATGCGGCAGAAACCTGACCAGGCATGGACGGAGCAAGAACGATTGGAGGCATCGGAAGCCTATCGAAAATCAGATCGGAAAGAGGAGAGAAGATGTAGACGCGACAGGCAAGAGTGGCTAGACCACAAAAGCCAAGAAGCACTGGAAGCGGTTGAAAAAAATGACACAAAGAGGCTCTACCGCATAGAGGCTGAGGCGAGTGTTGAGAGGATTCGTATAAAGAGAGATGGATTCAGGAACAGTCTTGGGAAATGATCAAAGAAAGGAGGAAGATGCGGCAGAAACCTGACCAGGCATGGACAGAGCAAGAACGATTGGAGGCATCGGAAGCCTATCGAAAATCAGATCGGAAAGAGAAGAGAAGATGTAGACGCGACAGGCAAGAGTGGCTAGACCACAAAAGCCAAGAAGCACTGGAAGCGGTTGAAAAAAATGACACAGAGGCTCTACCGCATAGTTCGCGACATCACCGGAGCGAAGAGTGGACACTGATCTCCTTATCAAGGACAAAAATGGAAAGCAGTGTCAAACCACAGCAGAACGAGACGATCGACCATTTGAACACTTGAAGAAAACGCTAAATCAGCCTACCCCAGAAACTACATTCATTTTCAATCCACCCGACCCAGCAAACAACCTAGCGGTGTGAACGGAAAAAACAGCAACATCAGAGACTGAAATGGCGGTACGGCTCCTAAAGAATAACAAAGCGCCTGGCCAAGATATGGTGTCTGCAGTAATGCTCAAGCACGGTGGACAGTGTCTCGTCAACGAACTGACAGATATTATAAACCTATTTTGGTTGACGACACAAGTACCCGAAGAGTGGCGCAAGGAAGTCATTGTCAAACTTCCAAAGATAGAAAACCTGTCACACTGTATCAACTGGCGAGGAAGCACAATCCTCTCGGTCCCTGGCAAATTATTTAGCATTGTCCTGCTACGGCGACTAAAGGAAGCTGTTGACGCAAAGCTCCGAGAAGAACGTGCTCGCTTTCGTCGCGGCCGATCAGGCAGTGAATAAATATTCGTCATGAGAAACATCATCGAGCAGAGCCTTGAACACCAAGAGCGGCTCATTATCAACTTTGTTTATTTTACCAAGGCCTTCGACAGCATACATCAGGAATCGCTTTGGAACATAGCGAGGTTGTACGGTATCCCAGATCAATTCGTTGAGATCTTTATAAACCTCTACCTCGACTCAAGCTGCTTTGTCAGGACAGAAGACGGTACACTAGACTTCATTGCCATCGAAACTGGCGTCAGACAGGGATGGGGGGAGCCCAAGTGGTCGAGTGGTATAAAGCACTGACCGTTACGGATCACTGCCATCTCACCTCTGTCTGATTGCATTCGAATCCAGGCTCGGCTAACGTAGGTAAGTGAGAAAGCCTGCCAATAGCTTCTCGTGGGTCGGTGGTTCTTCCCGGGGTTTTCCAGGGTTCTTCCTCCACCATTAATACTGGAGGCCATGCATAGCCTATCTTGTGCTGAAAAATGGCGTTAAACCCTATAACAACAATAACAACAATCAGACATGGATGTATTATGTCTCTTTTCTTCTTCCTTACGGTGATCGACTTCGTTATGCAGAAGTCCACGGACCGAGATGATTTTGGAATTCCATGGCTAAAACGAAATCGGCTAACCGACCATGACTTAGCTCATGTCATTGCACTCCTTGGCACCACGAATAAAAAATCGCAAGAAATGACAATGAGCCTCGAACGCGAAGCGGCCCGAGTTAGACTTAGGATAAGCAGAAATAAGACAAAGATCATGAGGATCGGATATACCACAGCAAGGGACGTCGTGAAGATTGGCCAGCACCAGCTTGAGGAGGTAGAAAAATTCACTTACTTAGGCAGCACCCTAGCCAACGATGGCGACGCCAACCATGTTGTCGCTTGTAGAATAGGAAAGGCAGGGACAGTCTTTCAACAGCTTCGACCAATCTCAGACAACGCGCAATTCAGTGTAGTAACAAAAATCCGGCTTTCAATACTGTCGTCGTCCCGACTGCAATTTATGCATGTGAAACGTGAAAGACGTCTGCCAAAATTGCAAGAAGGCTTAACGTCGCCCAACAGAAATGGTTGCGTTGAATCTTGCAAGTCTAATACAAGATCACAGCACAAATGAAGAGATCCATCAGCAAACAAGCACCCGCCCTCTCAACAACATTATGACAGAGAGCATGATACGTTTTGCAGGTCACGTACTGAGGAAATCAATCTAATGGCATCCAAGAAAAGCCATATCGTGGACGACACAGGAAAGACGAAAAACATCCCGCCCCCAAACTACATGGCGAAACGAAAGCGCTGGTCATACATTGGATGACGCTGAAACCATTACGACAGATCGACCTCGATGGAGAGCACTCGCTGACCAATGCGCCGAACGGTGATGGGGAACAAAGTCTAAGTCTAAGATTATACAGTTATCTGCTTTAGAAATGCATTTGCAAAGATTCTTTCAATAAATTATCTTTAAAAATAATCGAATGACTTTTCCAATTTATTAGAACATTGAACAAGAAAACGGTTTACAATGAGTTTATATTATTTAGGCCAGTGAACAAGAACACGATAGGCCATTCAACAAGAACACGATTTACAATGAGTTTATATTAATTAGACCAGTGAACAAGAACACGATTTAAAATGAGCTTATATTAATTTGATCAGTGAATAAGAACACGATTTACAATGAGTTTATATTAATTAGGCCAGTGAACAAGAACACGATAGGCCATTCAACAAGAACACGATTTACAATGAGTTTATATTAATTAGACCAGTGAACAAGAACACGATTTAAAATGAGCTTATATTAATTTGATCAGTGAATAAGAACACGATTTACAATGAGTTTATATTAATTAGGCCACTGAACAAGAACACGATTTACAATGAGTTTATATTAATTAGACCATTAAACAAGAACACGATTTACAATGAGTTTATATTAATTAGACCATTAAACAAGAACACGATTTACAATGAGTTTATATTAATTAGGCCAGTGAACAAGAACACGATTTACAATGAGTTTATATTAATTAGGCCACTGAACAAGAACACGATTTACTATGAGTTTATATTAATTAGACCATTAAACAAGAACACGATTTACAATGAGTTTATATTAATTAGACCATTAAACAAGAACACGATTTACAATGAGTTTATATTTATTATGCCAGTGAACAAGAACACGATTTACAGTGAGTTTATATTAATTAGGCCAGTGAACAAGAACACGATTTACAGTGAGTTTATATTAATTAGGTCAGTGAATAAGAACACGGTTTACAATGAGTTTATATTAATTAGGCCAGTAAACAAGAACACGGTTTACAATGAGTTTATACTAAATAGTCCAGTGAATAAGAACACGGTTTACAATGAGTTTATAACAATTAGACCAGTGAACAAGAACACGGTTTACAATGAGTTTATAACAATTAGACCAGTGAACAAGAACACAGTTTACAATGAGTTTATATTAATTAGGTCAGTGAATAAGAACACGGTTTACAATGAGTTTATATTAATTAGGCCAGTAAACAAGAACACGGTTTACAATGAGTTTATACTAAATAGTCCAGTGAATAAGAACACGGTTTACAATGAGTTTATAACAATTAGACCAGTGAACAAGAACACAGTTTACAATGAGTTTATATTAATTAGGCCAGTGAATAAGAACACGGTTTACAATGAGTTCATATCAATTAGGCCAGTGAACAAGAACACGATTTACAATGAGTTTATAACAATTAGACCAGTGAACAAGAACACGGTTTACAATGAGTTTCTATTAATTAGGCCAGTGAATAAGAACACGGTTTACAATGAGTTTATAACAATTAGACCAGTGAACAAGAACACGGTTTACAATGAGTTCATATTAATTAGGCCAGTGAATAAGAACACGGTTTACAATGAGTTCATATCAATTAGGCCAGTGAACAAGAACACGATTTACAATGAGTTTCTATTAATTAGGCCAGTGAATAAGAACACGATTTACAATGAGTTTATATTGATTAGGCCAGTGAACAAGAACACGGTTTACAATGAGTCTATATTAAATAGGCCAGTGAATAAGAACACGATTTACAATGAGTTTATATTAATTAGGCCAGTGAATAAGAACACGATTTACAATGAGTTTATATTAATTAGGCCAGTGAACAAGAACACGATTTACAATGAGTTTATATTAATTAGGCCAGTGAACAAGAACACGATTTACAATGAGTTTATATTAATTAGGCCAGTGAACAAGAACACGATTGACAATGAGTTTATATTAATTAGGCCAGTGAACAAGAACACGATTTACAATGAGTTTATATTAATTAGGCCAATGAACAAGAACACGATTTACAATGAGTTTATACTAAACAGTCCAGTGAATAAGAACACGGTTTACAATGAGTTTATATTAATTAGGCCAGTGAATAAGAACACGGTTTACAATAAGTTTATATTAAATAGGCCAGTGAACAAGAACACGATTTACAATGAGTTTATATTAAATAGGCCAGTGAATATGAACACGATTTACGAGTTTATATTAAATAGTCCATTGAATAAGAACACGATTTACAATGAGTTTATATTAATTAGGCCAATGAACAAGAACACGATTTACAATGAGTTTATATTAAATAGGCCAGTGAATAAGAACACGATTTACAATGAGTTTATATTAAATAGGCCAGTGAACAAGAATACGATTTACAATGAGTTTATATTAATTAGGCCAGTGAATAAGAACACGATTTACAATGAGTTTCTATTAAATAGGCCAGTGAATAAGAACACGGTTTACAATGAGTTTATATTGATTAAGCCATTGAATAAGAACACGATTTACGAGTTTATATGAAACATTTGTCCATAATATTTTTTAAAAAAATGTATATTTCATACCATGTTCTTACTTTCCGAAAAATATTTATTGTTTTCTTATGACTGTTAATCTGTATAAACGGATTAGTGTCGAGGATTATTACTTGATAGCACTAAGTTTTTAATTAGGTTTCCCTTAGTGGTTACCATACTGAGCTCGACTTACAAACTACGCCTGTTGGTAGACGCGTCCTTAGATAATCTACTGCTTTCCAAAATCCTCGAACATAAACAGTCAGACAAAGCCCCCAATTTAAAACCACTTTAAAAAGCAAAATTAGACCAAGAAACTGTAAATTTTTGCTTGTGTCTCTAATGAAATGAACAAGGATCATTCTTCTCGCCAGAAGAGGTCATATATAACCATGGAAGATATCCAACGCATGTTAAACAAAGACCAAACTCAGGCTATCTTTATTAAAAAGTTTATATACACATGCAGTCTCTCTTATTTTTAACCATTCCTTCTTCAAAGTCCTCCGAAACAGTTTAGGGCCTGTTTTGTGGCACATACACTTTGGACAGAAGGGCTAACGCATGTATCAAGTAATAATCCTCATGCACACTGCATTTTTGGCTAGATGTGTTATTTATATTTTTGGATTTTGTTTAAAAATAGTTTAAAATAACACATTGTAAGTACTTTCGCTTACAACGGCACGCAAAAAAAATAAAATGAAGGATGTACCATTCAACGGTTCTTTTTCTTACAGAAAAGATCAACATTTACAAAGATATGCTAATTCGTGTAAACAAGTATAAGTCGCAACTTCCATTAGATAAACAAACCCAATTCGCAATGTGCAGATTCAGTAGTGGTTATTTAACGTTCTCAGTAATCTTTGCATTCCCATTAAGTCAACATACCACCCCCACCCCGAAAGGGCCGACACAATTCATATGGTGTTTTGCATTGTAGTGAACCAGCCTCCACTACACATTGTAATAGGAATCTGTTTGGGGTTGGCGCTCGTTGCTCGATATTACGCATGGCAGCAATGATGGACACAAACATGTATTCGATAACCAACAGTAAAAGTGTATGTGGAAATATGAAATAAAGTAATACAATATTTAATGGCGGAAATCCAAATTATTCTATGATAAATGTATGTGTAGACAACTCAACTTTTCTGACTAATCATTCCAATTTTATCGGTGAAACCTTAGAAACTTTCGACATTTTAGTTTTAAAAGTACTAGTTTTAAGATAAAATCGAGCTTCGCATCTTTTCTCCTAAGAGGACGAGAAGACAAAGAGATTTAATTTGTAATTACTATCATTCTACCTATAGATGAATATAACACAAATAATTCTCTAGAAAATAGCACCATAATTTCGGTGTTTTCATAAGTTACGACACACATGTATTCACCTAATAACACTGAAACGATGACTTTACCTTTATCAGATATGCAAGTTCAAAAATGCATCCTTGTGTCAATAGACAAAACTCTTCTCCTAGAATCGTTCAAAGGTCCATTAACAAGTAACCGAAATTTCAATTTACCACAAGTAAAGATTGTAGTTTCAATTTACAATAAGTACTCCTAGACCGATTTGTTTATCTCTGTATACGATAAGTGTTTCCCTTACGTCTAGATTAGAGCAGTCATTTGCCAGTTGAAATATTATTTGTGCGTGACCTTTGTACATTATTAGCAAATTCATAGAGTTTACTAGGAAATTATCTTGTTAAAATAAAAAGCAATCGAAACAATTCCTGTGTAGAATAGATTACAGAGTAAATTTTACTTACCTGACAAATTTAGCTGCCCGTGACTAGGTATCCGGCCTGAGTTTCAACAAGTTCTTTCTCACTTTTAGACACAGTCACGCTACATCCGGTTAGGATAAAGCAATATATCGATTGTGCCTCATGTTCTGGGCGTAATCTCTCCGGCTACAACGGTCGTGGGAAGTGATTTGGGGGGAGAGGAAAATGGCATCATTTATCATCAAGTATGAACATATTAGGCCTCGTTTAAATGCAATTTATGGTCAAAGCGATTAACATTATTATAATTATTTTATTAAATTACAGGTACGATAATTTGTTTGTGCAGTGTTCTTGTTAAAATAAGAAAATTAGGACAATGTTTTATACAAACATAACCTTTTAGATTTTTCCAGTTTTATACTTTGTAAATATCCAACAAGTTACCTCCCCGCAAAACACACACACACACACACACACACACACACACACACACACACACACATATTTGTCTTGCTTTGGATATCTTTATTGCCACAAAAGTATTTTTTCTATATACCAGTATAATTATTGTTAGAGTTATGATCATAAAATAATAACTTTTAATGACAACATTTACACGGTCATGGCCAATAAGACTGAGCTTATAATGTTATGACGTTGTCCGTCTGTTTGTCTTTCCGTTAATTTAAATTTCAGTGCAGTAAGTTGAGTTTAGACCACATATATGGATCATGGATAGTTCAGGAAAATAAAGAACATATCGATGTGTGGATTAGGAGCATGAAGACCAAGTTTAAAATGACTGAAATAAAGCTATTGTTTCTGAGCAAAGACTGTAGGTCTGGACAAGAGACCTTTACCTTGCACTAACAGAGGTGAACATGTCAAGGACACTATTAGTCAAAAAAGAAAAATGATTCTCGTTCAGTTATTGTTGTTTTAGATAATGTTTTTTTTATTAAACTAGTGAATGGGTTGCGCTTTCGAAAAGAGAGAAACGCAAGGTTTCTGTAACTAAAAGGAATAGTACAATGGTTTCTGCACAATAACGTTATGTCTACCTGCACAATAACGTTATGTCTACCTGCAGTAAGCTTTGCGTATTACTTGAGGAACAAAAATAAATCTTTTTATCTTGGAGTCAAAATATACCAAGTCAAGGTCACTATGACTGAAAAAAAAAATACTTTTCGAATACATGTTGTAGACAATACAGCATGACTAAACTTTGTGACTGACTTGTGCTTGGGGTGAGAATGACACCGAAAATTTTGTGACTGACTTGTGCTTGGGGTGAGAAAGACAAAACGTTTTGAATTACATGTGCTTGGATGAGAAAGACACCTAAATTGTGTGACTAACTTGTACTTTGAGTGAGAAAGACACTTAAATTCCGCAATAAATACGTTGTTGTGCAAATATTATTTGGTCATAACATTCCTGTTCATAATCCGCTAGAAACACAGACACACTACAAATAAATTTTGGAGTCGGATATTTTGTCCCATCCCAAATGACCACATTGTACTGAAAATTTATTCAAAACAACACTTTTAGAGCCGTGAAATATTTGTACTACGAACATACATTGCTGACAATGACTTTTTCTTACTGTCTGACTCGAAAACTCCTCTGCTATTTTTTAATGTAATTACTTTCAAATACTACTACTAATACTGCTGCTGCTACTACTACTACTACTACTACTACTACTACTACTACTACTACTAATAATAATAATAATAATAATAATATTTCGAATTTATTTTGATCTGAAAGTAGGTGTGCAAAATGCACTCTTTATGTTTCAAACTCAAATGGCAATATTAAAATAGGACAATTATTTGGTCCCCGCTGCATTAATGTTGCGTTATTTTATTTTAACAAATATTGCCAAAGGAAACTTTGAAAAAAATACCATTTCCCTCGATGTCCCAAGTTTGAGATTGCCAGATGACTAGACCATGTGATTTATGTTGGAATGCGGTAACGGCTAATGCCAAGTCTAATTTGTTTGCAGATTTGTTTTCGACGATTAACATAGAAATACATATAACCTGTATACAAATGAATTAAATTTAAGGTGTCTACAAATCATAGTTCAGCTTCAATGATGTAGGTGACAGCAGGGATATAAATTGCTCATCGATTCAGATATAGTTGCAGAATTTAATTAGTTTGCTTTTTTTTGCAAAGCCCTTAAATGGGTACAAGCAAGTCGTGCCCTCTGCATATATGTGGAATGTGGGACACAATTGGCTATATTATTTTATTAGGTATTCTAAGCTCTATAAATAAAAAAACAAACATGCATGAGGGCTTGCAATACGGTTCCGTCACTTCACTTTTACTCTGGAAAGAAAAACTTTAGATGGGATGTGAGACGAGAACAAATATTTCTTGCTTTCGAAATTTTATTCAGTTTTTTTTTTTAAACTGGCTACTAATTAAAATCTTTCCTCTGTACTTTTGATCAAATTGACCTAACACGCGTGCCCATTGAACAAAGTTTGAAATCTTTGTCATCTTTTGTCTCAAGAAAAGGAGTTATCTGTTCATAAGCATGGACATTTTATAAATATGCCCATGCCCTGATTGAGGCTCAAACAAAATTTTGATTGGACATTGTTTTGGATATCTTCCCGAAGTTGTCTGTATCATGTCACATCGTCTTTAAACTGCTCACTATTTTGATTAATAAATGTTTCTTGCTCGAAATGTACGAACTTACGATTGATACGTTTAGTTTTAAGTAAGATTCGAAGTCAGATAAAGCTTTACGACGGAGTGCCCAAGCCAATAACCTTCCGAATATGCCACAGGAACACGAGACGCTTTTAGACCAAGCGATGCCGATTATTGTGATTACTTAGTGCTGACTTATCTGGATCTAATGCATCGCCATTTATGATTTCGTGAACAAGTGACCATTATAGCAACCGTTCGATACAGGTAAACGTTTAATGTGGTATAATTGCAATGACGATTAAACAAGTCAAGTAAACGAGGTAAATATTAACATTGATGCGGCTGTCGATAAGTGTAGAAACAAGTTTGAATTTTGCAATTTGATATGTAGATCTAGACGATATGTCCTTCAGCTCTAAAAATGACAGGCCATGAATTAACGACAGTGCACTCACAAACACTCCCCTTATAATCACGTGGCGATTAACATGTCAACTGATAAACTCATTACTTCCAGGCAAGTCTTTCATCTCAACTTGGCAAAAATTCATCTATTTAGACACGTGCAATTTTGTTTTAAAAACAGATGTCCACTTATTATTTTAATAATAAACTAATAATAATAATAATAATAATAATAATAATAATAATAATTTTTTACAAGTTTTATGGCTTATTGAAAACTAATGGACGAACATCATGATGAGCATAATTCAAAGAAAAATTTAATTTACTGATATTAACTTTAGTGTGCTGGATTCTTTATGTTAGATTTAATGAAGAGATGATATAGATAAATTGCCAAAATTATGCCACACAAACTGTGCATATTATTTTTCTTTCATAAAATTAAAGCTTTTCCAGAGAGGCTAGTGTATAGTTGAATTTAACCATTGGCAGTGCAAATATGAAAGAGGCTTGTGAGCCTACTGTTGTAGTAATGGTTAAGTCAATTTGGATAGCAGAGAAACGTCACTATAGTTTGGATGCGGAATAAAATTGATGGATGGGATTTACCGAATTTGCATGCCACTTGAGTTTTGATAAAACACACACGGGATGTATGGTGTTGACCGAATTTATATGCCATCGGAGTTTGGATAAGGTTCAAACACGATAGAACCTACTAAATTTGTATGCCACTGGAGTTTTGACTTAAAATTACTTTAGTCAATAATCAAATCTTTCAATGTACCCTAACTTGAGTGTTGACTGTAAATTACCGTAGTTAATAATCCGTGTTCCCGATGTACCTTTACGGATAACTGTAAAATTTAAAACTCAATATATTAAATGCAAGCTGATTTTAAAGATTTTTCAGCTATTAATTTTCTTGTTAGACAAATTGTTCTTGTTCTCATTCCTTGAAATCTGCTTAATGCATGCACTATTTAATCAAAAATTATTACATAATGATGATATTGTTACATTTGATATCGTATAGTTTCGTGCCAGCTACCGGCATTAAGCGAAATTCAAAATATCATATTGCACCTAACACTACGATTAGATTCGGGATGCTTTCAATGTCTCTGAAGGCGTCGCGCTCCATTTAAGCTTCATTCCATTATTCAAAAACGGGAACGAGCTCCAAACAAGACGGAGATTTAGTCTTTCATTAGCGCTATGACATACATTTTCCATTACAGACTGATCAGCTTGCGATAGGTTTTTTTTTCTATCACAAGGATTTTTAAACTCACTTCCACTGTATCAGTAGAGAGACAAGAGCCAACGCATAAACGGTAACGCATCAAAGCCAGTAACGTGTCGTCAAAGAAAAAGTAAATAAAAAATAATTTACTTTGCATCCGGTTGGAAAACGCATTGATGTATTTCTTTGAACACGGCAAACACTACCATATTTAGGTTTTGGAAAGTTGGGCACTGAACTCTTCGGTGAATGTAATTTTGTCACTTTTGTAGCATGGATTTCTCAAATATTCGAGATAAGTTAATGTAGTCAATAGAAACTATCTTTTAGATACATACGCTGTTCTTAGTTTCACGTTGTCACAAAAGAAACACACATACAAATCTAAGTAACTCGAAGGAATCCTTTGATAAAGAAAATATAATTATATGGAATAGGTTTGGCTCTTTGTGTCACATCTACACAAGTTGGTTATATAGTGCGGAAGGAATCAGAGTAAAGAATAGGAATCGGAGTAAAGTTCGGAATCGGAGTAAACTTAGGAATCGGAGTAAAGTTAGGAATCGGACTAAAGTGTAGGAATCGGAGTAAAGTTAGGAATCGGAGTAAAGTTAGGAATCGGAGTAAAGTTAGGACTCGGAGTAAAGTGTCTTGCCCTAAGACACAAACCTTTTTGGTCACGACATCGACACGCTAACAACTGTCTCAAAGTGGCTCCCTTATCGAGTAAGACAAGAGGAACACAAGCGAAAGTAACGCAAGGAAGTCTTTTGACAAGGCACAAAAACATATTGAATACGTAATGCAGTTGAAACAAAAACGTAAGTAACGAAATGATAGCGGACCTATAAATATATGTAAAGCGTTGATTTGGCGGTAAAATATTGGGGTTAACTTCTTTGACAATTTCTCGTTAGCTATGAATAAATCGTTCGAATAGTGAGTGTGATGACGTACTATATTTTTACGTGGAATTGCTGAGGACAGTCAAACCCCTCCTCTCTCTCTCTCTCTCTCTCTCTCTCTCTCTCTCTCTCTCTCTCTCTCTCTCTCTCTCTCTCTCTCTCTCTCTCTCTCTCTCTCTCTCTCTCTCTCTCTCTGTGACCGAGTTCTACAATACTTCTTTATTCTTAGAATAATACACAATCATAAATCAAACACGATTTATTATATGATTTATAATAATACGCTATCATGAGTAAAAAATGATTAATTACATGGAAAAGTCAAATAGTGTGCAAAACATCTGATAATTTGTCTGTAATATCTGAGATAAAAATAAAGCTAAGGATATAATTCATATGCGGTAGTTTTGCAGTACTGATGGCGCCCTAATCCCTATAGATGCAATTTGTATATAGGTAAATTTAATTACAACTTTATATCAACCAGTCTCGCGATGGGATCTGGTGAATTATTTGTACCTTGCCAAATAAATTTTTATATGTCATTCGAAAGAAGTTTTCTATCAAAATTCAAAATAAAGACTTATTTCATACGAGAGGTATGTGACTCGAAATAGCATTGACTCTGGCGCTCTTTGTCGACATTTTCAACGGCGGTGTCTTTTTCTTGGTGAATATAGGTTGCGAGTCTCCTGAGTCTCTTCAAGCATTCAATCATTCGTCGAAGGATGTTAATTTAGTATAAGAGGTTGTCCGGTCTAAGGATGTTAATTTGATGTGAGAGATTGTTAGATCTAATGAAGGTAATTTGATGTGGGAGGTTGGATCTAAGAATGTTAATTTGATTTGAGAGGTGTACAGATCTAAGGGTGTTAATCCGATTGAGGGATTCATAGTTTTGTTACGTTCTACAGGCACACTGCGCTTACATCTCTCTTCAAGAATCATTTGCTCTTCCGTTTCCTTAATATTTTTGATACCCCAACCAGCCCAACCAGTCATCATTTTGGTCTGCATATAAGACTGGTTTTTATAAAACTGTTGACCATATAAATCAAGATTCACTGCCTAACAATGCACAGCGAAATTCACTGCCATACAATGTACAGCGAAATTCACCGTCTTATCATGCTTAGAAAGATCAACTATCTTACCATGTACAGCAATATTCACTACCTTACCATGTACATCAATATTCACTACCTTACCATGTACAGCAAGATTCACTACTTGCCATGTAAAGCAATATTCACTACCTTATCATCTAGTGCAAGTTTCACTGCCTTTCCATGTCGAGCAAGATTCATTACCTGACCATACATAACAAGATTTACCATTTATAGCTAGATTTACTGCATTACCATTTTAGAAAGATTCACTGCCTTACAATGTAGAGCAAGATTCACTTTCTTACAACGTATAACAAGATTCAGTGCCTTAGCGTTTATAGCTTAGATTTACTGCCTAGCCATTTATGGCAAGACTTAGTACCTTGCCATTTATAGCAATATTCACTACTTTGTCATTTCTAGCAAGATTGTCACTGCCTTACCATTTATAGCATTACTTACTACCTTGCTATTTATATTAACATTCACTTTCTTGCCATTTATAGCAAGATTCACTGCTTGCAATCTATAGCAAGAGTAACTGCTTGCTATCTGTAGCAAGATTCACTGTCTTACATTTTATAACAGGATTCACTACTTGCCATTTATAGCAAGACTCACTGCTTGCTATTTATAGCAAAATTTTTATTACCTTACCATTTATAGCAAGACTCACTACTTTACCATTGATAGCAATATTCACTGCCTTACTATGTAAAGCAAGATTAACTACAATTATTTTAATTCTTCCAGCTGATACCCAGCGTGCCATTGCTACATGCCCATGCATTTTCTGTTTATGAATGTCCTTATGGACAGTGTAATGGTTATATATCAGTATTGGCTGAGTTCAGAGCATCTTCTTTTTTCAAACCAATGATGATCTTGATATTACCTCTTCATTGCCTTACTTAAATTCCTTTCTACTTGCTTTAATTTTATACAATAATTATAAATGTCTTCATCCGAATGCATTCATGCAAATATAATTGTAACGGTTTTCGCTATCACCAAGCCCCGTTGGTGGTCAATGATAATGGTTGTGATGATGATGGTAGTTAGATTTACAGGTAGTCTTCATAGGGTTATGGAGTGGTGTTCCCAATCGTTTCCAACGCATGACTTGGAGTTTAAGCATATGTCCAGAGGACTAGTAATGACCCAAGTAGTTCAAGAGAAATAAACACATACGCATTTACGGGCTGAATTATAATTTGCAGATAAATTTTACATTGATACAGTAGCATGTTTCTTTTAGACTAGTAATTTTTTTATTGTGATTATTATTGTAGAATTGTGAACATTCTCAAAGAGCATTATGTCTATTATTTTATGATTATGAACATTCTCAAACAGCATCATGGATGTTATTTTGTGAACATTCTCAAACAGCATCATGGATATTATTTTGTGAACATTCTCAAACAGCATCATGGATGTTATTTTGTGAACATTCTCAAACAACATCATGGATGTTATTTTGTGAACATTCTCAAATAGCATCATGGATGTTATTTTGTGAACATTCTCAAAAACAGCACTATGTACGTTATTTTGTGAAAATTCTCAAACAGCATTATGCTTGCTATTTTATGATATTGCATATTCTAAACAACAGTATTATTCGTGTTCATTAGATATTCTCTAATTGCAGTGTGCGCGGTATTGTACGATAATTTATGCATTTAAAACTTATGTTTTGAAGTCTCCTCCCGCCCACCTAATAAAATATATAGTGGAAGTTTCCTCTGTTCGCTCCTAAACTCCCACCCACCCCTTCCTCAAATATTCCAATGCCTTGTATAGGTAATATTGTGAGGCGTATTGGGGTTAATTTCAACAAAATAATTAGCCACATTTGTTTTTTTTTTCAGTCATTCATTTTATAGTTTAATTTGTGCCCACTAGCCGATTCAGGTTATCTTGAAAATTGTTTGCACAGGCATGTGCCTTGGTTCAAACTGTATGTTTAATTGCGTCTGTAGTCGACACTAATTGATTGTTATTACATCAAGATGTACCATTAACATAAATTGTTTCACTCCCTAGTGAATCTATTTACTTCTAATTACGTGAATATTTACATCGTAACCGGGAGAATAAACTAGACGATCTAGTCATTTAAGTGCTAGCAATCCATGGAGCTATTATCTTGTTGGAATGTTGCAGTTCTGTGTGGGTTGGTGCGAGTGGTTAACTAGGTCCATGGTCTTAAAGATTGTTGATATTTGCATTGAATATGACTAGAAACTTGAGCAGGGCAAAACAGTCACGGATTTGGAGATCTTATGATGTAATGATAGTCTAATTATAACGACGCACAAGTGGAGTGGTTAAATATGATTAATTGCAACATTCAAGAAGCAATAAGCTTACTGAAATATTCAAATAAAAGAACTCATTGTGTTTATGCACGTTTATAAATGTTTCTAAAAGATTTAATCCTTGTTTAAGTTTATTTAGAAACGATTCTTTGAAAACTTCAGCAAAAGATTACATGTAGCTTAATGTTATGAACAGAGCCATTACATTACAATGGCGGCCTTTACCACACTGCATAATAGAGCGCACTGTATATTAATGGCGGCCACTATGCAATGAGCACACTGCATGATAATGGCGTCCACTATAAAATGAGCGTACTGCATAATAGAGCCCACTGTATAACAATGACAGACACTATTCAATGAGCGTACTGTATAATAGAACGCACTGAATATTAATGGCGGCCACTATACAATGAGCGTACTGTATAATAGAACGCACTGCATATTAATGGCGGCCACTATACAATGAGCGTACTGTATATTAATGGCGGCCACTATACAATGAGCACACTGCATAATAATGGCATCCACTATACAATGAGCGTACTGCATAATAGAACGCACTGGATATTAATGGCGGCCACTATGCAAAGAGAGCACTGCATAATAATGGCGGCCACTATGCAATGAGAGCACTGGATATTAATGACGGCCTCTATACAAAGAGCGCACTGCGCCAATCTTACAAGGTGCTCCACTGTGTTACAAAAGGCTTTAAAAAGAGCACTCTTGCATTACAATTGCTGCCAAACTGGCAAAGAGTACCTTTGGACCATAATGTCGCCCACCTTGAAAACGTCACTCTTTATTAAATGGCACCCAACTAGCAAAGAAATCTACTGCATTATAATATAACCCATTTTAAGAAGAGTATCCTTGCATTACAATAGCTTCTGTCTTAAAAGGACACCATTGCATTTCAATGAAGCTTACCTTAAAAAGACTACCCCTTCATTACAATGGCAGCCGCCTTAAAAAGAGAAGCCCTGCTTTACAATGGTGCCCATCTGGTAATGAGTACAATTACCTTGTAATAACGTCCACCTTACAAAGAACGCAATGGCCTTAAGAAGGCACACCTAACCATTACAGTATAATGGCGCCCATTTTTCTGGCATCATTAAAAATTCAATCTTATACTGAACAAATCCTGCAGACTAAATTCCCTAATTTGAATGTTGAGTTGCTTATTGTACCATGTGCATCCGGTAAGAACTGCTATTTGTACCCGGTACATCTGGTCAGAATTGCTCATCCGATTTGTCTGGTAGATCAGTCTGTACATTTTACCTCGTTGATACGTCACACGCAGTGACATCAGTTTCTTAAAATAGATTTTCGGACAAGCCGAACCAGCCTAATGGCGACCAGTGATACTTTCAGTTGTATTGTTCTTACTGGAAATGATGTACCAGGCGCTAAATTTGCTCATTCGAATATAGATGAGCATTCCTGTAGCAGATTTGAAACCGAGTGGGTTTTCTCCACTTGGATTAACTGAATGAAACAAACACCAAGTGATGACTGATTGGAATTTATAAAATGAAATACTAAACACACAGACATATATATATATATATATATATATATATATATATATATATATATATATATATATATATATATATATATATATATATATATATATATATATATATATATATGTACATATATATGTATATATATATATATATATATATATATATATATATATATATATATATATATATATATATATATATATACACATATATATGTATGTATGTATGTATATATATATATATATATATATATATATATATATATATATATATATATATATATATATATACATACATACATATGTGTGTATGTGTGTGTGTCTGTGTGTGTGTGTGAATACAATACAAATACTTTGATTCTCACACACCTATGATACAATTAATCCAAATCACCCTACACACACTCACGAAATGATTAAGAAAGAAAAAAAAACAAAATATGATTCATTGGTTTCTAGCCAAAAACGAGAGGTACAAATATACCATTGCATTATGTAAAATGAAATTCACGTAATCCTTGTAACTCATTAGTCTTGGAGATTCACGTAATATCTTGAGATACAACAGACAAGGGAAAATGAGCAATGCTCATATAATGTTATTACTATTGTTTCAACTAAATAATATTGTGTTCAACTATATACACAAACAAATGAACACACATCACTAACTGGAATAGTCATTCACTTTACAAACTGTTACTCTATACAGTTTTATTCAATATACAAACTAGAACTCTGCATTTTCACTAGACCCTTTTTATGGATCCACGTTCATATTCTTCACGGATTATATATATATATATATATATATATATATATATATATATATATATATATATATATATATATATATATATATATATATATATATATATATATTCATTCACATGCATATACACATAGACGACATGCCGCAATACAGACAGCTACATCCAGCCGTGGGTAGCTACAATCAGCTCTTATCGGACACTGAATATCTCATAAGACATCGTCAGCTGTAATAAGACACCGTCAGCCCCAATAAAGCATCGTCAGCCCCAATAATGTCCAATGAGCTCCAATAATGTCCAATATTGTCCAATAAGCTTTCATAATGTATGATAAGCCCTATGGCCCGAAATGTTAGTGGAGAATACGTACAACACTGAAAAAATCCAAATGACTTGTGTCTCAGTTCGAAATTTATCAAGATTAAATCCATAAAATTGAATTACAGTTATGGTCAAATGTTCATGTGTACCATGCTTTGCGTGGCTTTTCGCTGCATGTAATTTCGAAATCATTTTACCTGGAAAAAAGTGATTCACTTCAAGTAACGTTGTACGCTTGCACAACGAATTGAGGTATAAAACAGATTCAAGGCAAAAGTGAGTTATTTATAGCTTTATTCTGTGAAAATTTAATCTTCAGTTACAGCGATGGCTCGAATGTCGGAACATTCTCCAAACAAAAGGATACTGATTAAAAGGTGCAGCAAATCAAATACTATGCATGTCGGGACCTAGTGCATTTAAGTTTTCTGGACTATGATCGTTTCTTGAATCGTGCATTTTGTGTCTTGAATTTACAATACTCTTCTATATGCAAAGTGTTGTAAATAACAGAAATTTCGATTTTTTTCCTACCTGCAGTATATTTTTGAATACATTAATCATAAGACCATAAGTCACTTTCAAGTGTTTGATTTATAACTGTACATTTAGGTTTGGTTTTGTATGGTTTGAAACAATAAGGCATCCCACAACATCCACCATTTCTTTGATATTCAAATTTACAAGAGCAATTTATTATAATTGTTATTATTGTTCCAGTGCTTATATTATCCTTTCAGTATTATTATTATTAATATTATTATTATTATTATTATTATTATTATTATTATTATTATTATTATTATTATTATTATTATTATTATTATTATTAATTATAATTATTATTACTGATAACCGCCTCACACACGGTAGATACTCCATAAATGCTCTAAAGCTCCAATTTAGAAAAACACTCAACGACCCTTTTTAGGGGCACTTAATTTTCTAGAAAAGAGTGACTACTCAAAATTTGCCAGAAACAATTAAAACTTAAATCTCCTTTTTCCCCATGATGTGCGTGTGTGAGTGCGTGAGTGTAGGTCCTGATTATTATTTAAAAAAATCAAGAGACATGTACGATTTTATTTCTGGTCTAATCCCGTGGAGGTTACGATGAAATTTCATAACACATCTATAAAAAAAGTCCTCTGGCTTCTTCTATCTTTTCACTTTCTCTGTTTGAAGTTTCTTTCACAGTCACAGGTGTTTCCTCTCCTTCACCTTCTTCTCGTCTTCCTTCTCTTTCTGGATGAGAATGGGTTCTTCCGCCTTTTCGCAGAGTCCTTATTCACGTTCGGAGCCCTATGCTCTTCCTTTTGTTTCTTTAATCGGTTCTCCTCTTTCTTAGGGCAGTCTGAAGACCAATGGGATTTCTCCTGACGATCATAACAGGTATTTTGGCCTTCGTGACGCCTGTCGTACTTTCTGGACATTCTGAAGACAAATGTCCTTTATTAACAGATATAGCAAGTGTCTCTACTTTTATATCGAAAAAAGAGGGTTGGGGTAGTCCGCCAGCTTCTCTGAATTGCATGATTGAGAGTGAAATGAATATTCTGAGGAAATATATGTAGGAAGACACCCTACACACAGACACAGACATACATACATATATATATATATATATATATATATATATATATATATATATATATATATATATATATATATATATATATATATATATATAGAAAGAACTATGTCGTTTGAAATTGAATCATTTGACATTTTGCAATCATGATGAGTGAGACGATCGCTCGATTGATAAAGGAGAGGAAAGAGGCGGAAACATGACATATCGCCTCTAACACGAGCTGAAGTGCAGACTCAAATGTATGCTAGCGATTTTAAAGACTGCATGAGTCAGTATGATTCCACACCTTCTACGTCTGTATCCAGACCGCGGGAGTGTACGACATATTCCGAAAATTATTACCACATGTGAGAGAGAGAGAGAGAGAGAGAGAGAGAGAGAGAGAGAGAGAGAGAGAGAGAGAGAGAGAGAGAGAGAGAGAGAGAGAGAGAGAGAGAGAGAGAGAGAGAGAGAGAGAGAGAAACGCTCTTCCAGAAAATTTAGAACATGGCATGCAGGTGCACGCTGAAGTTTAAAGATATCAAGTCAGACACTGCTGCAGAAAACAGAAGGGTTCTTCACAGATTTTTGTGGGATTCTTGGTTAACCACAATAAAACGACAATGTGAAGGAAAAGAAGACGATATCTCGAGACTATTTGTCACAGCAGTTTGAATCGAATTTAGCAGCTCAGCAGAACTGACACCTTCCAAAATCATCAACAGGATTCAATAAGTGAAGCAATCCAATGACCAATTTGGCACCATATAGGAAAACTCGCCACTATACATTACCCACTTTTCTCTTCCCAAAGGGGCCGGACGCTCTAAGTTGTTATTGGTGGACGACTTTCGCAAAACCAAAAAGCCTCGTTCAAATTAACAACACTCAAGACAAGCTGTGTCTTGCCCGTGCCCTCGTCGTAGGACGAACATATGCCGACAAGAATGACACGTCAAAATGGAAAAGAGCCTGGGAGAACATTAGAGAATCGAACCCAGCCAAACAGCTAAGAAAAGCAGAACTCCTGTTACGGCGAGGTGGTCTATCCAAAGACACCCTGCTGAATTCCTGAAATGCAAAAATTGCATGATGTCTTAGCTCCACGTTACAAATTGAAAGCGCACCCTCAAAAAGTGCGTGGACCTCTATTATTTAGAGATGACAATTCCAAAGACGGAAAATACATTCACTTACATCACCATGATGAAGATTTCGATGCCATTACCTGTAGCACCAGTTTCCTCGGATTTAGATATTATCGTGATACGTGCAACTCTACGGGCATAACAATTGAGAGTTAATCAATGCAGGTCGAAATTTTTAGGACGTTTGGCCCTGAACCCTGTCTTGAATAAGGACAAGAACGAGTGCATTGTCATGCTTGTCAGCTAATTTTTGCCAGCTAAATCTGTTACCAACATCTCATGACGCATGGTTCACAACGGAAAACTGCTTGTCAATTAAAGAAATTGTGCTCTGGTTATGGACAAGTGGTAGGTATCAATTGTACCATATTTGTTCAGGAAAGAAATGATGTCATATTTGTCACCAAATTGTGGACTTGGAACATGAATGCTACATTTAAGAAAATTCAACAGGAAGATGAATAATATGAAATGAAGAAATTCCATCTTTTTCAATTTCGAATATATTCACATTCCTAATTTCTGCGTGGATCATTGAGCTTTCGAAAAGTGCATCAAAGATCTTTTGTCATTTCCCACACTGTAGGAAGATTCCCGGGGGACGTGAAAAAATGTTCCATGACCTAACACGCTGACTGATTTTGCCAAATGGATCTTAGATCCTATCGATGAGACGTGGAGTCAAGAGGAAATCGAACGTTATGGAGATTGTCATCTCTATTCCACGCTGATGGCTCACAATTTTACGGGGTAAATGGGCAGTCTCTTCTGCAATACTATACGGAAGAATGCACCGAACGCCTTAAAGTAACTTTGAACGGAACAAAATCATTTCCCATTCCGGGTAAGTAGGACAAATACTGTTTAAAGATGTTCGAATGCTTAACACGTTTGGAATGGTATAAATAGTCAAAGACTATTTCTGCACTTTTTCAATACCGAAAGCAATCAACACGTCGTACTACCACATTTGCCTGAAACTAATACGACCCCGACAATATGTGCACCGAACAACGTGAAGCTTTCTACGCTTGGTACCAAACTCACGTCTCAGACCCCTTCGACTTTCAGGAAAATTTTTTAAAGTTCTGGACATTTACTGTGTTACTGTGGATAAGTTCGAGAACTGTTCATGGAACATGGAGAGATTAACCAGTGCCAAGGCGTGTTCCATAGAGTACTGCCAATGATTTCTGCCTGAGAACACCCTTGATGTTATCCAACCTCAAACGACAAACTTAGTTAAACACCGTTACTCGATCAAAGCTCTAAGCTGGTTGCATTACTTGTTTGAAAAGGAAAACCAATGGATCAAGCCTGCCCGAAACGAAAGATTCGAAAAAAAATTATCAGAAATTATTCGGTGGATGGCTGGGATTTATAAAACATTACGGTCGTGTAGGAGTTTAACAGATGTTTATATCACGGATGCTCAACCTGCTACCCTCAACGTTATACCAAAGTCAGATTTTACAAAATGCCATGGAAGATTTACAGAAGGCTACTTGTCAACGGTGCTTGAAATTATTACAGCAAGGATAGTAAGTCGTGGAAATGTGAGAACACGAGTACGACTACCGTTTGAAAACCGATTCCAAATTTAATCGCATCTTGGTAACATACAATCTGGTGGACTCTCTCGACCATCAGGATAACTTTTGTGGAATATGGACGAATGCCACGTGTTTGATGTACCATGCGGATGAGGTGAAATGAGAAGAAATCAAATACCTGGACATGTGGTCGCTGTATCATTACATGTGTAAATATTGTCACTCTCCAGCAGGTCACACACAATTGTACGAAACACATCGACGTGGAAAACATTCGACAATACGAAGGATTGATTAAATACAAAATCGTGTCTCCCACGGACTTGTACCATCCCTTTTCACCTTATCATTGCCAAGGAAATCTGATGTCTCCATTGTGTTGCACTTGTGCAGAAACATGCAACCAAGACCAACCTTGTCATCACACTCAGGAAGAATACGGATTGACAGGGACGTGGATCAGTGTAGAATTGTTTAAAGCTCAGGACTTGGAATACCAGCTGTTAGAAGTGTATGCAATTTACCACTTTCTAAAGACAGGAGAGTATCACAAGAGGAAAGCTCGGGATTATAATCTTTGATATATTTGTTGTTTGCTTTCGAATAGTTTTTGTTTTGACAATAAAGATGAACATATCAACATCTGTTAGTAATTATAACTCGACCTTACTAAATTTTAAAAGATCATCCAAAGATGACCCAGGGGCAGAGTAATACCAACTAGGATCTATTCCGTAATTGTTATAGCTAACTTTTAGAAAGGTTTCAATATATCTGCCAGCAATAAGAAATCCGTTTTCAAATACAAATCATAAAAATCGCCAAATGTCTTGCACTTCAATTCTTCCAAATATCTTGTGCATATTTGTACTCCTCATCAGTTATATTTTCGTTGTTTGGCTGCGAATAAAATTTATCTTTGACAGGTAAATAAGTTTCATCAAATGTACTTTAATCGTCGAAATACACGTATAGAAAACTCCTTTTTATTAATTTACTTGTAGGTTATAAAATTCGTTACAGCCTTTTACCACAGCTCTTCTAAAGATGCTGCCATAAACTGTAGGTTGTCGATAAAACGCAACTTACCTAAAGTAAGTGACATATAGTTTTCAAAATTATTTGGGATACGCTTGATTACGTTATCGAAGTTTAAACAAGATGTTATTTCAGGATAACCAAAAGCTTCTACGATGATGCGACTGTCATAATCTCGGAAGTTGTGAAGAACTAGAATAAAGTCAGGAGAATGAAACAGGAGATTACATTTAACATGAGCTGTTCCATGATATTACCCGGTCAAATGACAATGAACACGTACTTTTTATTACCAGGTACAGGCGATAAAAGATCGGTGTTAAACACTCTTTCACAAATATGAGAAAAAATCGCTTGTTGTTGATCAGATTCTTGTGGAGCTGTCAATATTATCATTGCAACCATTTTTTAAGCTTTTAAATTTATCAACTTCGCTAATCAACTACTTGAGAAGCCAAACAGCTGGATTTAGAGCGCTGAAAGTCTGTTGCTGGCGATATATTTTAATCGGCTTGAATAAACATGGATCAACACAACAAACTGTTTCATACGCTTCTCCACATGGAATATAGTTTTGAGTTTTCTTTTCCTCGATTGTTTAGGATTATTTTCTGCGCCAGACAGAAGTAAACCCTTGAAGTCGGCGTAAATAGCGAAAGGAATTTTTAGTTTATGCTTATGATTTAAAAAACAAAGATTTTCATCCTCGCCCGGTATTGTTAATCGAAGTACATTAGTACATTACCATAGATAATTTTGTAGTTTTTTTGGCGAGTAAACGTGTAAACAACGATAACATAAGTACTTTTTATTTTTTGTTTGCTGTACTGTTTGCCAAGTTCGTTTAAGTTTTTGATCCATACGAAATTATTTTTTTAAAAACAGCAAGTTTTATTTTCGATTGTGAGGCTCTTTCAGAAATATATCTTGGGTAGTTTACTTTACAATTCCAACTGTGAATACTGTTAACAAGTACTTTTGTTTTTGAATTTGTGTTGTCACTGATAAAGGTCCGTTTCGAGGACTAACAGCATTTCAAATATATACACTAGATGATTAAATTTAATCTAACGTTGTAGAATAATGTCAGACCCAGCAAATATAACCGTTGTAATAGAATTTTACTACAATATTTTTTACCCCAATATAAATTTTATTACATTAGACGATAGCAATAAATCACATGCTCTCAGCAAAATCAACAAAATGAAAAAAAATCAGACTTAATTCGATAAACGATCCAGCAAGCCAATTATTAGAAAGCGAAAATATGCACATGCGAGGCCAAAACGAGAAATTTTTAAGCATCCTGGTATGTATTACTACGACAAGCAAACCCTACTTAAAATTGCTATTGCATCAGCGGATACGGAGTCAATAATCAAAGCGTAATTGAACGCAATTTTACAAATGATGCGTGAAAAACCTAAATTTAGTCAGATTATTGTTGACAAATATAGCGATAATTTTGCAATCTTGAGGAGGAAATTAATAATCTAGATCTTAATCGATCTGTTTTTTGTGAAAATAAATCAGCATGGTTGGAAAAAAATATTGATTCTTACCACGACATCAGTGAAGATGAGGATGATGTTCCACTTCCATCTCTCCAACGCTCTAGGCATCTGTCAATGCGAAATTATTACACTGAAGTTGAAAATCAACTCACGGACCCATACGAAAAGTTAATGTTAAAAGTAGCTTCTGTTATTGATCTTCTCATAATTGAACAAGACATACTCAGAAAAGCAATGTTAAAAAATTTCGTAGTCGCATAAGCAATTATCAGACATCTTGTTCTCAAATATTTTGATGAAACAGAAAGAGAAATGGTAATTTGGTAAATAAAACAGATTTGCATGAACATAATGTAGAAAATACGTTTGATTCATACAGTTCATTTAAGAAAAATGAGGTATTACCAGATGAACGATATAAAGATACATTAGATGTTAATGAAAAGTATAGAGATTTTATAGCTGATCCTAACAATAATAAGTTCCGTGTGTTCCATGATTTAATTGTTGGTACTATAGCCTTTCGCACTGTATAAAAATTATAAACAAATATTTTATAATTAATGATCAGATCATAATATTTGCTGAACGGAGTGAATGTTCGCCGGAGACTGAATAGAAGCAGTACCACGTTCCATTTTATGGCTGATGCTGACAATTAAAAAACCGTCCACACTTTACGTGCGTCGCTTGGCAGTGTTACCAAAAGTGAGAAACGATATTGTCTTACATTGCCCAACAAGTATCCGATACGATGAGTGGAAGTGAAAACCTTCACCATTACCACTAGACTCCAATCCAAGGTTGAAGATCATATGTTCCAAGGACAGTTACTGAAAACGTTTAATCATTGGCATCTTTAGCAATGCATCCATAAACGTAGACTAGAATCAACATCATTTCGAGTTTGAGCAATACAATGTATCCAAAATTGAAGTCAGTCGAGACGGCAAGACCTTGTGTACCAGACCTTTTCGATCCTGACTTTGACAAGACGAATTACTTTGGTTCGTGCTTGTCCCTGTACAAAGCCAACTTATAGTTAGGGACCAATAACAGCTACTGCATTTCGTACGACCATTATGCAGGAAGTTTAGCTTTGGTGCTTTCAAGGTAGCAACGAGGGTCATTTCCACATTATAAAATCTGGCCTATTTCGTGTGGAACTTTAGTTTTCAACAGTTCTACTCAAGAGGGTGAACGTCATCTTGTATGAAAAATTTGATAATACGATAGAAATCAACAGATTGAGAACTGATTCTAGAATAATAGAAGCTATGGATGGCTCTTATCTTTCTTTGAAAGGAGGAGCTTCTTTGGAAATGGGACAGAGGTTTTCTTGGAAGCCAACCAAAAGACGAAGACGAAGAGGGCATGGTGATGTCGAGAAGGCCAGAGCAAGAAGAATTTTTAGTTTCTTCCTTTGCGAAGCACATGGAGGAGAAAGTTACAGTGTTGGTCCACATTGTTACAGACGTCAAAATAATCTTCTCAGTCAAATTCAAAACTATACAGGCATGATGATGAGTTTAGAAAAAAATTGGAAGAGTATGCCGATGATGCTTGGGGTCTTATCTTGAAAGCAGCAGTGTTGCATCAGTGGTATAAAGACTTGCGTGACTAATCGTCCCCTCCATCCTCTGGAGATCAAACGTATCGAATAGCTTCTAAGAACCGTTTATCTCACAGATATTGTTAAGTAAAAAGTAAGGATAAAATTGATAAATCATTCTTACCGTGAGAAATCAAAACAAAACAAAAGTTAACCCCAAATTGAATACTGGGGAACATCATTACCTTTAGTAAAACAGTACGACACTTCATGAAATCGTGTCGTGTACGCTAAAGATGAACTTCCTCATCGCAAACCTAAAAACGATCAAGCTAATTTCGTCAACGCCTACGATGTAAATTTCAATGGAAGAGAACACAAGCATGGGCGAGGAATTTGTATTGGTAGCAAGTGCAATCAATAGTGCACTACGGGTCATTAGGGTCCTAGGTAAGGCACAAGCAACCAGTTGGAGCCTGAGAACCGTAACAAAACGAACAACCTTATCACTTGTCTGGGATGAGTGAGGTGATGAACCAAGATATCCACCCATAGAAAAATGGGTCAGAAGGAACAGAAATTTAGCAAAGAGAGGAGGAAGGTAACCCTACTAAGTGATACTAACCACTTAACTGCGGTAATTGGAACTATCACAGAAAAATACAAGATTGTTGGAACATTGAATGGTTAATTGGTTTGCTACCACCTTCATTACGACCCTGACTCTACTAATTCAAAGGCAACGAAACGCCAGGAACGTGAAAGCCCAAACAGAAATCTTCCTTTTAGACATTACACAGGCAAGAGAGCGTGCCGGAGCGGAAGCGGATTCTTCGGAAAAGCCATAGCAGAGGCAAAAACCTTTGCACCACCAGAACATGATAATAACGGATGGATCTTGGGTTTGAATGTACACTAAAAAATACAAGCAAGGCTATCAACTTTATTAGAGCAGTGAAATACATTGCCTGGAGGCAATTAAAAGTCAAGTAACCGAGACCCCAGGAGTAGTAGTTTGGGATAAGTATCCTTACCCAATTCTACAATAATGTGTTCCATCGAAATTGGATAACCACTCTGGTAGAGGCAGCCGAACAACTAACTGAACTTCATGGGATTGAGGCCTTAACTGAATAACGTTACGACGAACCAGCAGAAATTAAGGAAGATGAAGACCGCCACCATGCTTTTGGACTGTCGTCCTAAAACCCTTTTTATGGCTAATATATTATTGATTCGTTACCAAGGTATCCCAATTTGCCTTGAAATCTCAATCCGAATATAATCTATAATCAAAACGGCCCTTTTTACTCACCGCTCCAAATTAAGAATAAATTGCTCTAATATAGTTGTACAAAATGTCTCTTAGACCTATGCTTACAATTTTAAATTAAATTATCATATGTATTTTGGATTAGAACATTTAATAATACGAACATTTATAACTAGTTTACGTAACACTAAATACAGTTGTGGATTACACAGAATTGGTAGTAAGACTTACCTATTATGTAAACAACTGGACATAATTTGATAGTTATAAGTTTTAAGGCGTTTCCGGAACATTCCGGCTAGCGTTGTTGTTTCCCACCGGGTCTTCCTTGCCAACTCTAACAGCTAAAAGACGAGTATGTGGGCCGATTCCCACTAGTCTAGAAATCAGGTGCTCCGAAGAGTATGTACGCAAGGAGCCGGACTGACGTCATATGAGAATTGCCGAATCAAAATCGACGTCTCATACCGCAGTAGACTGGCTATTTATCAGAATGGCTGTGTGTTTGGTCTATTCTCTCTCATCATATCTCTACAGACAGGTCGTTTGGGCCTTTACTGTCCAAGGACCTGTTGGCTTAACTAAAGAGCACATCTTGTGTGCACTGAGGGATGATGCTCTTTTCCCTTCCCCTGCGATAAATTAATTATTCCGCTGTGCGGTCATTTACAAGTCGCGAATGACATATGGAGAATGCGACGTAAATTTCAAATTCAGTCAGTCAATCAGTCGTCAATCAATCAGTCTGATTATTCATACCAAGGATAGGGGTGTGCCAACTATCGGGAATCACATCACCCCGAATCAAATAATTGAAACTACGATAAGAGAGAAGAAAAAAATCAATAATCTAATGGAGAACGATAATTTATCACACCAAAGGGCAAAAAGATCGCGAAACATCGGAATCAAGAAAGAAGAACTCAAACTACGTAAAAATCGAATGACTCACTGCAGGTTAACAATTAAACTTCAGTAGCACCCTCTCCTGCTCCCCTTCTTTCCCCGAAATCAAATAGCAACCCTTACCAAAATACTGTCAAATTATTGCACCATTAGGACTTAACAACAACAATAGCGATGCATTAAAAAAAAAACCAGGCCATACATCCAATTAGCGATAACAATACAAATAGAGTGCAGGCCACAACGCCAAATCCACAAACAAGAAATAAAATTAGGAAGGTCAATAGTCAAAAGACACCCGTACCCCACTCAAAAACCCTACCTAAGTCATCTGATATCACTTCAAGCAATGACTATAGCAACTCGGTCAAGAATGATATTTCAAAGAGAAGATTATTTTCCATTATACTCCAGCACTTATGGGAACTGACCGCATGTAGTCTTGTCCCCCCGACAATCACCAAACACCTTGTATACCTATCTTCAATTTACTTAGTGACCTCTTGGAAAATTACCTATGACCAAATAAATACATAATTTAAATAATAATAATAATAATATTGGTAAATTATGCATTCTTAAATGAATAAAACTGAAAAAATACATTAAAAATTTGGCAATGGAACTGCAGTGGACTATTGTAAAATAATACTGTATTAATAAAAAACTAAATAAAAAAACTATTAAACCAGACATATGTTTACAAGAAACACAATCCAGCATGGCAAACAAACATAAACCGATAATTCCAGGACATTCTACAGGGTATTTTCATAACAGAAATGGTAAGAAATGAGGGGGACTATATATTAGTAATTCTCTACTAAATTCCACAATCGGCCAAATAAGCAACAACAATTTAGAAACATCCGACTACCATTCTGTAATAATCCGCACAGGACAATTGGTGCTCGATATTTACAATCTTTGACCAAGGAGGCAATCACCCAATCTCTACACAAATATTTGCCTAACTGTCTAGTAGTGTCAACAATTCATAATATGTGGACATTTTAACACCCACAGCAAAAAATGGGGAGGGGTTCTATACAAAAGTGATAGATTAATTGAATAATGGGTCTATAACTCAAACCTAGTGATACTCAATGATGGATCACGCTCCAGGATCGAACCAAAAACTGACCCACTGTCAGCGATAGACCTAATTATTTGTACCCTCATTTTAGCTACAATAGCAAATTGGGAAGTAGATCATAACATTATTTTAGAAAGTGAGCACTTCCCCATAATCATCACTATCAGATAATACCATACAACACATAATTTTATTATAAAACCTAAATAGAAAACAAATTGAACTAGAATAGGATTGAAAATTCGGCTGTACCATCCAATCAAAACCGACAAGACAACAACCTTATATTTTTGAATCATCCAATATTATTAACTCAACAATACAAGAATAAAGAAGAAAGCAATCAGGACCTCATAGGGAGGAGGAGGGAAAGCAAACATCAAAAGAAGATGCCTACAACAAACCATCTACAAGAACAATTCATCAGTATCAAATAAAGGGATTCAATAAGCCTGTATCGGAACCCTAATAACTCCTATCGGCATACAAACACGAACATACTTGCAAGCACCATACCTAGTCCATAACATAAAACTGACTCTAGGACTCATACTAGCACACGCCTGAGTAAATCCTGAAACCTATAGCTCTGTATTTAGGCTAAGATTTCCCACCAGGACAAGGATATATAGGTCATGATCGATAGCGAAGGGTAAAATCAGGAACCTCCCACATGATATCACTAACTCCCAGGAGCGGAGTAGACTGATTAGCCGGACATGCACAAAGACCGAAAAGTAACCTGGTAAAGGCTACAATCACAACAGTGGTATATGAAAAGAGTACGCAATACAAAATTCGCCTAATCAAGTAAGGGATATACAGTCAGCTCTAACTGCTATCCCACAAAGGAAGAAGACCACAACTAGGGCAAGATGACGGAACCAACACTACATGGAAGGTAGTAAGAAAAGAATACATAATTTCATTGCCAAGAAAGAAAATAATCTACAATTCAGATTGCCACAAAATCAAATAAGGGATAGTTAGCCAGCACCAGCTAGCATCACATAAAAACCCCACCCAGCACACACACACAAAAACAGACCTGACTCCAAAACAAATCAAGGGACTATGCAGGATAAACCTCCATGCCCCTGCTGTCCCAAAACCCCAACCCTTGAAAGGGACAAACAATTAGCGATGAACAGTCTGGGCCGCGCGGCCAACTGTTCAAAAATAAGCCTACAACCTATGTCTTCACTTTGGCCAATGTTATAATGAGATCCTTTGGAAATGCGGTCAAAATTAAAAGCCAAACATTGTCAAAGCGGTGATAAATGTCAAAATTAGGTGGCATACACCTAGAGATTGATATCTTCTTTAGAACCAGATAAGTACGCTAAGTACACAAAATTCAACCTCATCAAAATATATTCAAAATTAACAACTCAGGAATATTCGGATAATTGAATAGATGGCTAACACACCACAGGTATAGGGGCACCCGTAGAAAAAAAAAATGGTTAAATTTGACACACTAATCCACCTAAATGAGATAAAGTTAGGTGGACTTAGACATTGGGGACTTTGGTGAGCGGGAGTTGTGGCCCGGGTGGGAGAGCCTGTGCGTTCGATTACATTATACTTCATAAGGTCTTTTTTGGGGTCTCTGACCTCTAGGGGTCATGTAAAAGGCCTAGCACCAAGGCCAAGAGCCCTCTTAAAGGGACAACAGTCCACGTCCGGGACTATAAGCAGTCGCATCAGCCTTAGGGCAATAAGCGACTTAAAATACCTTGCCTTGCCATTGTTAGTTTTGTGTGATGTATCTTTGCCTTCATGTCATGCTTCAGGCATATAAATCAAAGCGTTCGTCCGTCTGTCTATCCATTGTTGACTGATCAAAATCAAAGAAAATGAGTAAGATATCAAAATTGTTTGAACTTCAAATGCACCTGGGGTGTCCCTGTTATACATGTATGAGCTAGCTATGGAGGCAATAAACGAAGCTGTAAAGATAGAGGACAAAAATGAAAGAGAAAGAAGAACACAAACGACCTATCTTACCTCATCAAATCATGAGGCAAACTTGTGAGGTCAAGCCTCTGAAGCCACCACTGACATCACATGACCTCCACTGATGGCCGCTGCCGCCGAAATTGTAAACTCGGAAGAGGAATTGGAGAGACAGAGGTAATAATGTGAGCCGCTGAGACCACAACATCCACGGGTCTGGCATATAAGGGGGGAACCAGTCTTCACTATCGATCAAACTGGAGAATGAGATAGTGAAGTCAACTATCTCCCATCTCCATTCTCAACAATAAGGGTAAATTGGGAGAATAACTTGAGCCGTAGATGTGTGTGGTACCCGACCTGGGAAGTGCGGACATTGAGGTTCACAAAAACAAACCGTATCAGGGATTATCAGATCTATAGAAAAACGATACTGATCAATTTGCCCAAAAGTTTTTTCGGTTGTGTGTGTGTGTGTGTGTGTGTGTGTGTGTGTGTGTGTGTGTGTGTGTGTGTTGCGATATAGATCGTGCCCTAATAAAAAGAAAAAGAGGAGGAAAAGAATGAGAAAAAATTTAAAAGAAAATGTCATGGAGAATATGTGGAATTGGTGAAGATGAAGAACGGAGGAGAAAATTCGACGAAAACCAAAGGACCTTTTATGGGCCACTCATTTGCCACGACATTTGACTCTCTTGCTATATGTGTGTCTTTGTGTCTTTGTGGGTGTGTGTATATGTGTATGTGCATGTATATGTGTATGTGTATATGTATGTGTGTGTATATATGTATGTGTGTATATATGTATGTGTATGTATATGTGTATGTATATATGTATGTGTATGTATATATGTATGTGTATGTATATATGTATGTGTATGTATATATGTATGTGAATGTATATGTGTATGTATATATTGCATGTATGTATATATGTATGTGTATGTATATATGTATGTTTATGTATATGTGTATGTATATATTACATGTATGTATATATGTATGTGTATGTATGTGTATGTATATATTACATGTATGTGTGTCTACGATTTGTTTGTCTTTATCGAAGCTTTATCCCTAGACAAAAACCACCCTGTTTTATTTTGCCTCTTCCCTAGACAAGCACGATACATTTCACTTGTCTCTAAATAAGCCCAATACATTTCCCTTATCTCTAGATTAGCCACCGTGTTACAATCCCATTTGTTCCTAGACAAAACTACCTCGTTAAATTCACATTGTCCCTATTTTTGCTACCGCATTTTAACATTAATTTCCCCTAGTCCCTAATGTTGCCTCGACTGGTACTAGTGTATGAATACCAGTAATTAGAAAGTTCAAAGAAAATACCGGGGCAGACTTGTAATTTAGAAAACACTGATCTTCGTCCCTGCACTCTAAATGAATTGTCAGGCTGTGGGATGTTACACCTATCTATTCAAGGTGTATATTTACACAGCGCAAATAAACCGAATTTTGTAACACGACATAAATAATGGCATGACCCCATATTGTCATAGATTCTGCATATTTCTGAGGGGTTATCGAAATATTTCGCGAGTTTAAAATAAATGTAAAATGTCAGTACCAAGTATGATGCATTCATTTGCAAGTGTGGGTGTGTTAAAGTGTAGTCAAAATCTAGTTGTGCTACGAGTTTGGGTGTGATTAATATGAAGTCAAAATCTAGTTTTGTTATAAGTTTGGGTGAGATAAGTGTAGTCAAAATCTAGTTGTGCTACAAGTTTGGGTGAGGATAAAAGTATAAAAAGTCTAGGTGTGTTACAAGTAATGGTGGGATATATGTGTTGTTAAAATCTAGCTGTATTACAAGTTTGAATAATTTTACTAAACATCCATTTATGTAACAAAGAAACATTAGAAAGAATTTATCTGTCATTTGTAGACTTACATTTTCACAAATGATAATCTAATTTACAAGATTTTCATAAATGATATTCTGCACTGTTTAGAAAAGATGAAAATTTACAAAATATATTGAATGGTAATCGGATTGAGATAGAGCCATTATTCCTGGTGGTAGGATCATTCACTAAATTCCGTTTGAGTAGAGAGATGGAAAGGAGTGAGATAGAATATTCAAGCAGTTAAATGTGGTTTAAAAATCTTCCTTTGTACCAGAACATCTCTAGAACACTTGCACATTTCAAAATCCCATCTAACCTTTGTATGACATCTGGAACACTTGTACATTTTTAAATCACAAACAACCAGTGCTGGCGGTAAGTGGATGTTGCAATTTCTGTGCATAAAGAACATCTCTAAGCACTTCTAAATTTATAAACCACAACCACCACACTCAAGTTCTTAGGTCCAACCTATAATTCCTTCATTCTTGAGTGTGCACTGATTACAGCACAAATAATTTGAAATATTTCGATTATCAAGTTAAAATAAATGTATTGACTGGTACCTTTTTTACTTATAGAATGTGTACCATCTTTAGATCAGAATTCAATTTGAACCAGTCTAATGCATTACTATAACGGCCCCTATGTTAGATAAATGCGTAGCAAAATTCAATATACACCAGACAACAATCAGGAAATAATGAACACATTTACTGTTTCCAAAAGTCTTTACAGCCTGAGGAATGCATAAGTATGGTGGGGCTTGATGCGTAATAATTGCATCTGTACATCATAATTCAATTCAATTCATTCCAATGATGTATTTAAATTATAGAAGAGTATTCATAATTTCTAAGAAGAATACCAATTATAGCTTAGTGGCTCCAGACTGATACACAAATATCATGTAGCTCGACGTTTAATAATTGGGCAGCGTCTGCTGATCAAAAGTCAGTTCAATTTAGGCCAAGACAAACACATTAGGAAAACGTTAAGAAGTGACTGGACAAGTTAAAGTATATTGAAAAATCAAATCAAAATAAGGTACATTATGATAGACAATTAAGAGAAAGAAATAAATTACTAGATTCAAGAAACTTTCACAAAAGTATGTGCTGTTTATTATGTTTGAGGCCCCTGTCTTATAGTGGTAAAAAAACGTGCAAAGACAAAAAGTGTCTTTGAGACAAAGAAAGTTCAATTTAGGTTTCCAATCGGTTGCCTTTAACAAACCTCAATCGAGGATTCCAATGTGATACATTTGACTAATTTTATTGCTGAGAAAGGCAATATCTATATTATATACCAAACAATAATATATGTTGATTGAAATTTTTTTGGGCTGATGACAAAAACAAACAATAAAAAGAAATTAATAATCGTACAATTTACCACAGAATCATACAATATAGAAAAGACAACTGGCATACGAGTCTTAAAGACACTTAAGTCTATATGATATGGGACTTACAGGACAGGAAAGACAACTGGCATACGAGTCTTAAAAACACTTAAATCTATATGATATGGGACTTACAGGATAGAAAATATAAATGACATAAGAGTCTTAAAGACACTTAGGTCTGTATGATATGGGACTTACAGGATAGGAAAGACAACTGGCATACGAGTCTTAAAGACACTTATGTCTATATGATATGGGACTTACAGGATAGAAAAGACAACTGGCATATGAGTTTTAAAGACACTTAAGTCTATATGATATGGGATATAAAGAATAGGAAAGATACATGACATAAGAGTCTTAAAGACACTTAGGTCAATATGATTTAGGACTTAAGGGTAGGAAAGACAACTGGCATACTAGTCTTAAAGACACTTAAGCCTATATAATATGGGACTTACAGGATAGAAAAGACAACTGTCATAGAGTCTTAAAGATACTTAAATCTATATAATATGGGACTTACAGGATAGAAAAGACAACTGTCATACGAGTCTTAAAGACACGTAAGTCTATATAATATGGGACTTGCAGGATAGGAAAGACAACTGTCATACGAGTCTTAAAAATACTTAAATCTATATAATATGGGACTAATAGGATAGAAAAGACAACTGTCATATGAGTCTTAAAGACACTTAAGTCTATATGATATGGGACTTACAGGATAGGAAAGACAACTGACATACGAGACTTAAAGACACTTAGGCCTATATGATATGGGAATTACCGGATAGGAAAGAGAACTGTCATACGAGTCTTAATGATACTTAAATCTATATAATATGGGACTTACAGGACAGAAAAGACAACTGTCATACGAGTCTTAAAGACACTATAGTCTATACGATATGGTATTTAAAGAATAGGAAAGGTAAATGTCATAAGAGTCTTAAAGACACTTAGGTCTTTATGATTTATGACTTACATGATAGGAAAGACAACTGTCATACGAGTCTTAAAGACACTTAGGTCTATATGATATGGGAATTACCGGATAGGAAAGACAAGTGGCATACGAGTCTTAAAGACACTTATGTCTATATGATATGAGACTTACAGGATAGCAAAGGCAACTGGCATACGAGTCTTAAAGACACTTAAATCTATATGATATGGGACTTACAGGATAGGAAAAACAACTGACATACGAGTCTAAAAGGCACTTAGGTCTATATGATATGGAAATTACCGGATAGGAAAGAAAAGTGGCATACGAGTCTTAAAGACACTTATGTCTATATGATATGAGACTTACAGGATAGCAAAGGCAACTGGCATACGAGTCTTAAAGACACTTAAATCTATATGATATGGGACTAACAGGATAGAACATATAAATGACATAAGAGTCCAAAAGACACATAGGTCTGTATGATATGGGACTTACAGGATAGGAAAGGCAACTGTCATGCGAGACTTAAACACACTTATGTCTATACAATATGGAACTTAGAGGTTAGGAAAGACAACTGGCATACGAGTCTTAAAGACACTTAAATCTATATGATATGGGACTTACATGATAGAAAATATAAATGTCATAAGAGTATTAAAGACAGATCTGTATGACATGGGACTTACAGGATAGGAAAGACAACTGTCATGCGAGACTTAAAGACACTTAAGTCTTTATGATATGGGACTTACAGGATAGGAAAGACAACTGTCATATGAGTCTTAATGATACTTAAATCTATATAATATGGGACTTACAGGACAAAAAAGACAACTGTCATACGAGTCTAAAAGACACTATAGTCTATATGATATGGTATTTAAAGAATAGGAAAGGTAAATGACATAAGAGTCTTAAAGACACTTAGGTCTTTATGATTTATGACTTACATGATAGGAAAGACATCTGTCATACGAGTCTTAAAGACACTTAGGTCTATATGATATGGGACTTACAGGATAGGAAAGACAACTGACATACGAGTCTTAAAGACACTTAGGTCTATATGATATGGGAATTACCGGATAGAAAAGACAACTGTCATAAGTGTCTTAATGATACTTAAATCTATATAATATGGGAATTACAGGACAGAAAAGACAACTGTCATACGAGTCTTAAAGACACTATAGTCTATACGATATGGTATTTAAAGAATAGGAAAGGTAAATGACATAAGAGTCTTAAAGACACTTAGGTCTTTATGATTTATGACTTACATGATAGGAAAGACAACTGTCATACGAGTCTTAAAGACACTTAGGTCTATATGATATGGGAATTACCGGATAGGAAAGACAAGTGGCATACGAGTCTTAAAGACACTTATGTCTATATGATATGAGACTTACAGGATAGCAAAGGCAACTGGCATACGAGTCTTAAAGACACTTAAATCTATATGATATGGGACTTACAGGATAGAAAATATAAATGACATAAGAGTCCTAAAGACACATAGGTCTGTATGATATGGGACTTACAGGATAGGAAAGACAACTGGCATACGAGTCTTAAAGAATCTTAAGTCTATATGATATTGGACTTACAGGATAGAAAAGACAACTGTCATACGAGCCATAAAGACACTTAAGTCCATATGATATGGGATTTAAAGAATAGGAAACATAAATGACATAAGAGTCTTAAAGACAATTAGGTGTTTTTGACTTAGGACTTTAGGATAGGAAAAACAACTCTCATACGAGTCTTAAAGACACTTAAGTCTATATGATAAGGGACTTACAGGATAGGAATTACAACCGGCAGACTAGTCTTAAAGACATTCAAGCCGATATAATATGGGACTTACAGGATAAGAAAAAACTGGGATACGAGTCTTCAAGACTCTTAAGTCTATATAATTTGGGACGTACAGGATAGGAAAGGCAACTGTCATACGATACTTAAACACACTTATGTCTATATAATATGGGACTTACAGGTTAGGAAAGACAACTGGCATACGAGTCTTAAAGACACTTAAGTCTATATGATATGGGACTTACAGGACAAAAAAGACAACTGTCATACGAGTCTTAAAGACACTTAAATCTATATGATATGGGACTTACAAGATAGAAAATATAAATGTCATAAGAGTATTAAAGACAGATCTGTATGACATGGGACTTACAGGATAAGAAAGACAACTGTCATACGAGACTTAAAGACACTTACGTCTTTATGATATGGGACTTACAGGATAGGAAAGACAACTGTCATAAGTGTCTTAATGATACTTAAATCTATATAATATGGGACTTACAGGACAAAAAAGACAACTGTCATACGAGTCTTAAAGACACTATAGTCTATATGATATTGTATTTAAAGAATAGGAAAGGTAAATGACATAAGAGTCTTAAAGACACTTAGGTCTTTATGATTTATGACTTACATGATAGAAAGACAACTGTCATACGTGTCTTAAAGACACTTAAGTCTGTATGATATGGGTCTTAGAGGATAGGAAAGACAACTGGCATACGAGTCTCAAAGATACTTAAGTCTATATGATATGGGACTTACAGGATAGAAAGAAAACTAGCATACGAGTCTTAAAAACTCTTAAGTCTATATAATTTGCGACTTACAGCATAGGAAAGACAACTGTCATACGACTCTTAAAGACACTTATGTCTTTATAATATGGGACTTACATGTAAGGAAAGACATCTGTCATAGGATTCTTAAAGACTCCTAAGTTTATATAATATGGGACATAGAGGACAGGAAAGACAACTGTCATACGAGTCTTAAAAACACTTAAGTCTATATAATATGGGACCTACAGGATAAGAAAGACAACTGGAATACGAGTCTTAAAGACACTTAATTCTATATGATATGAGATTTAAAGGATAAGGAAGATGATTTGCATACGAGTCTTAAAGACACCTAAGTCTTTATGATATGGGACTTACAGGATAGGAAAGACAACTAGCATACGAGTCGTAAAGACACTTAAGTCTCTATGATATCGGACTTACATAATAGGAAAGAGAACTGGTATACGAGTCTTAAAGGCATTTAAGTCTATATCATATTGGACTTACAGGATAGGAAAGAAAACTGTCATACGAGTCTTAAAGACACTTAAATATATATGATATGGGACTTACAGGATAGGAATGAAAACAGGCAAACGAGTCTTAAAAATAATCACTTCTGTATAATATGGGACTTACAGGATTGGATAGACAACTGGCATACGAGTCTTATAGACTCGTGGGTCTATATAATATTGGACTTACAGGATAGGAAAGACAACTGGCATATGAGTCTTAAGAACACTTAAGTCTATATGATATGGGACTTACAGGATAGAAATGATAAATGATATAAGTCTTAAAGAAACTTAGGTCTTTATGATATGGGACTTACAGGATAGGAAAGACAACTATCATACGAGTCTTAAAGACACTTATGTCTCTATAATATGGGACTTACAGGCTAGAAAAGACAACTGGCGTACGAGTCTTAAAGACACTTAAGTCTATATGATATGGGATTTAAAGGATAGGAAAGATGATTTGCATACGAGTCTTAAAGACACCTAAGTCTTTATGATATGGGACTTACAGGTTAGGAAAGGCAACTGTCATACGAGTCTAAAAGACACCTAAGTCTTTATGATATGGGACTTACAGGATAGGAAAGGCAACTGTCATACGAGTCTTAAAGACACTTATGTCTATATGATATGGGAATTACAGGATAGGAAAGACAACTGGCATACGAGTCTTAAAGACACTTAAGTCTATATGATATGGGACTTACAGGTTAGAAAAGACAACTGGCAAATAAGTCTTGACACTTAAGTCTATTTGACATGGGACTCACATGATATGAAAGGCAACTGGCATAAGAGTCATTAAGACACTTAAGTCTATATAATATGGGACTTTCATGATAGGAAAGATAACTATCATACGAGTCTTAAAGACACTTAAGTCTATATGATATGGGAATTACAGTATATGAAAGTCAACTGGCATACGAGTCTTAAAGACTTTTATGTCTATATAAATATTGAACTTATAGGATAGGAAAGACAACTGTCGTACGAGTCTTAAAGACAATTAAGTCTATATGATATGGGATTTAAAGAATAGGAAAGATAAATGACATAAGAGCCTTAAAGACAATTAGGTCTATATGATTTAGGACTTACATGATAGGAAAGACAACTGGCATACGAGTCTTAAAGACACTTAAGTCTATATGATATGGCACTTATAGGATAGGAAAGACAACTGTCATACGAGCCTTAAAGACACTTAAGTCTATATGCTATGGGAATTACAGGAGAGGAAAAACAACTGACATACGAGTCTTAAAAACACTTAAGACTATATGATATGGTACTTACAGGATAGAAATGATAAATGACATAAGAGTCTTAAAGACACTTAGGTCTATATGATATGGGACTTACAGGATAGGAAAGACAACTGTCATACGAGTCTTAAAGACAATTATGTCTCTATAATAAGTGACTTACAGGATAGGAAAGATAACTGTCATACGAGTCTTAAAGACATTCAAATCTATATGGTGTGGGACTTACAGGATAGAAAAAACAACTGGCATACGAGTCTTAAAGTCTCTTAAGTCTATATAATATTGGACTTACAGGATAGGAAAGACAATGTTCTTACGAGTCTTAAAGACAGTTCTGTGTTTATAATATGGGACTTACAGGTTAGGAAAAACAACTGGCATACGAGTCTTAAAGAGTTAAATTTTTATAATATTGGACTTACAGGATGGGAAAGACAACTTTTATACGAGTCTTAAAGACAATTAAGTCTATATGATATGGAATTTAAAGAAAAGGAAAGATATTTGACATAGGAGTCTTAAAGACACTTAGGTCTATATGATTTAGGACTTGCATGATAGGAAAGAAAACTGTCATACGAGTCTTAAAGACACTTAAGTCTATATGATATG